>OX453278.1:16644497-16684497 GCA_949710005.1 Ricordea florida | reverse complement strand
ATATCCGATTATTTATTCATATTTGGTTTGCGTTTCTTGAGTTTTGTATCGCATTGTCATAGTTTCTCGCTTAGTAATCACCGATTGTTTATCATTGGTTAATTTTTTCATTTTCATGTGTTACCACGCCCTGTTATGTAATCATCTTTGCAATATTATGTCATCTTTTATACTGTAAACCTATTTAAGGATATTGTAATTTCTTATTCACTTGCACTGCAACTGATGAAGGTCTTTGACCGAAACGTCTATTTTTATTAAATTTTTAAACTTTTGTTAGATTTTTTACTGTATATATTTTTTTTCGCTCGAAGTTGTCCGCCCTCGTTTTCCACAATTGCCTATATATATACATATATATAAAAACGTTAGATAAAGCAAGGACGGACAACTTCTGACGATAAAAAAGTTAAATACATATATATATATATATATATATATATATATATATATATATATATATATATAGGCAATTGTGGAAAACGAGGACGGACAACTTCGAGCGAAAAAAAAAAATATATATATATACAGTAAAAAATCTAAAAAAAGTTTAAAAATTTAATAAAAATAGACGTTTCGGTCAATGACCTTCATCAGTTGCAGTGCCAACGTGGCTCCAACAACGTGGCTCGCAAGCCCGAGTAAATCGAGCCGAGAGTTTATATATATATATATATATATATATATATATATAAAAAGTTATGATGCTTCGAGCCAACAGGGATATATATATATATATATATACATATATTTTTTTATTTTAGTTGACTGTATACTCTGTACACTAGCCATTTGTATACCTGTTCGTTCTATAGTGTATTGTTTACAAAACACAATTCAATACCGTAGCTTTCTCTACTTGTTCTCTCTTTTATACACATGTAACCACTGCTCGCCACGACTAGCTATTGCTAATTGCGAGCAGTGCAGATTGAAAATATATCATATAATGAAATTTTACAATAAACATGAAACATAAACAATCACACAGTTAAGGAAGGAAGAAGAAGACATAACGGCAGTACCTCAGGAGTAAGGAGTAAGGAAACTTTATTTTACCAGGGTGGCCCATTCAGCAACGAGGCTGGTATCCATTGAGGCCCTAGAACAATTAAATTATTTACAATATAAAAATGGTAAAAATATAAAAATTTGAACGAATATTTATAAAAACAAATTTACAATTAGCATACTTTTAAAATTATTTTAGGACGGAGCACTTTTAACATAGGCAGGTAATGAATTGTTCCTCGTCTCGCTTCCGGTCAAACCACGTGGCTCGCAAGCCCGAGTAAATCGAGCCGAGAGTTTATATATATATATATATATATATATATATAAAAAGTTATGATGCTTCGAGCCAACAGGGATGCCACACGCCAGAAGGATCCAAAAGGATTCATATCGAAATACATATATATATATATATATATTTCATATCGAAATACATATATATATATATATGTATTTCGATATGATGAAGGTCATTGACCGAAACGTCTATTTTTATTAAATTTTTAAACTTTTTTTAGATTTTTTACTGTATATATATATTATTTTTTTTTTCGCTCGAAGTTGTCCGTCCTCGTTTTCCACAATTGCCTATATATATATATATATATATATATATATTTATAATACAGTCCCGATACTACGCGCGATATGATTGGTCCAAACAGCGTCCTTTATCAGAGTATAAAGGACAGTGCTCGCGTCATCACCCGGCTTTGCGCAGTGAAAAAAGTGGCGGAATTTTTCAGAGTTTACTAGCTTTTCGCAAAATATTCTGAACGAGCTCGAACAAAGCATCCCTTACACTTACAAGAATGCGAAGATGAGGAGCTCTAGGAAAATGTAGATATAGAGACCGAGTTAAACAACTAAGTCAGCACTTGTAAAAACGGGGAGTTAAATTAAGAAAAACAGGACTACGACATCAACCAGGAAACCATCAAACAATGGCGTTTTTGAATGAAACAACAAAATTGCCAAGCAAAATACAGTTCGGTTGGTTTCAGTGCCAAGCTATGCAAAACAACAACGTGAAGTGACCAATTTACAAGTCTTCTACGCTGAAGTCATGAAGGTTGACGGCAAAAATTTGAAATGGACTGCAAACGGACTAAGTGGAAAATTCTACAGTTTCAAAGGAAAATGAAAACGATATGAAACTTGCCTACCGTCAACAGTACAAGAGAAAGACAAATCCACTTTTGTCACTGGTGCAGTACTCGGCGTTGTAGTCTTGGTTGCTTAATTTGAGCTCCCTTACGTCGCAGTTAGTAAAAACGACAAACAGTACGGATCAAACACACAGAAATTTGCTTGTGTGTCGAATTCATCTCTCCACAACATTATCATTAAAGCAGAGACTAAAAGCACAAAAGAAAACAGCAGTTCTCGCATTGACATAAACTGAGCGTTGTCCATTCAGAAAACATGGCACACTGTCTTTAGTTTCAGCAACAACCTAAGCAGTTCGTCTTGTTTGTTTTCTTCTGCTAAATTCCACAAATGGTTTTTTCCTCTTATTGTCTTCATGGGCCATAACTTGACTGGATTTCGATTAATTTAAGACTTGAGAATGTTTAAAAATATCTTGACTGAGCTGAAAAAATCTCGCGTTCAAAAACTTTTCAGTGCTTTGCGTTCGAACTTTGATGGTTTGACAGTCTTTGTCTTTTGAACCAATGAGAGTGTTGGACGTATTCTTACAAGCTCGCTGATTGGCCCAAATTGCTGTACTTTATCAGAGTATAAAGGACAGTGCTGACGACATTCAGCGCGCGCGCTGAAGAAAAACATTGGGAGTTGATCGAAAATAAAAGCTCGTTTTTGTGGAAAATCGCTAGTTCTTTATTATAAAACAAATAAATAAGCCTCCTCTTGGCTTTGTTCTGTTATAAAGCACTTAGGAGGTGACGAGAGCACTCAAGAAGTACGGAGAAACACTCGCCTGCGGCTCGTGTTTCCCCCTACACTTTTTTCCTGCTCTCGTCACCTCCTGCGTGCTTTATAACAGAACAAAGCCCAGAGGAGGCTTATTTATTTGTTAAATATTTATAAAATAACTCAGGTACTACGTGCGTGCTGATTGGTTGAAAACCTATGGGTTATTGTGCCGGTAAACCCATAGAAAAAGGCATCCGGACCACGAGCTATAAACAAAACCCGCTATTGATCTGCAAACAACGATTTTAGAAAGGCTAAAAAACAGAACAAGTTACTTACCCAGCCCTTCTTAATCTTAAAAGCGTTGGTTTCCACATTTTATTACTGAGGGTCACAATTCGCGACTGCCATAGCTTTAGAAGTTGTAAAGTACAAAGCTGGAAAGCAGTTTACATTTCACGACGATGCCAAATCGCAGAGAAAGACAACTGTGTGAATTTCTGGTGTAGAAAGTCTCTAAGAAAACTTAACCAAGTGCCAACCAGCAACAGAACGGATAGTTTTAGCATTCTTGATTTATTTTATGTCAAAATTAAATTCCTTAATGAAAGAAATTGTTCCAAAAAGAGATCTCTGATCAAGATATGGTTCAAAATCGGCCGCTGTAGGTTGTAAACAAGCTGCCAACGATGATGAAAGATGTCAGAGTTTCGGGCTGGTTTTTTCCAACATTTGCACAAATTATTCCGTGATATTGATGCCATAACCTACCTCAAACCGCCTGACTTCACAAATCGACAAATATTAACGCCAATATGTGGCTACGGCAAAGAAACCTTTCTTCGACATATTTCCATCGGTCGCTGTACGAGCATATAAAGTTACATGCGACAACTTCGCAAATGCAGCCACGTCGTTACCGCAGGATTTCTTGATCACAATAAAGTCCAGAAAACAGATCTTAAACCACTGCGGCTTGTTAAAAGTGAATGAAGTCCTCCATTACAATAGCTGACAGTTCCGTCTGTAAGCACGAAATTCTTACGGATCGTCTCAACAAAATACAGCTGCGAGGTACAATTAATTTCTATTTCTGTAGTAAACAAACCACGAACGTATTCTTTCATTGTACGTTCGAATGAATATGTGTTGACTTTTCCTGTAAAACAGCTTTCATAAGTTATCATGAAATGAGTGCAAAAACTCGTGTTTTGAAGTGCTGTTGTTTGTTGTTTGACTGAACTGAGTTTTGAGAAAGTTCAGCGCTATTAAATCGTGAGTCATGATTGGCTTATGATGACTTTAGAGAGAAGACATGACTTGATCACGGTACTAAAAGCATACTTTTTACCTCAAAGACTCCATCCTACTAAAAGTTATTTTATAAAAGCAATAGATCACACTTTCTATGGGTTTACCGGCGTGATAACCCACTTGGGATGTTGGGAGAACACTCGAAAAGCTTGTAAATCACTCGCCTTCGGCTCGTGATTTACAAGCTCTTCTTGTGTTCTCGTTCTCGTTTCTCGTCTCGTTTCGAACAAGTTTCGTAGCCTTTTCACAATGGGTCAGTTTTACCTTAGAGTTCAATGACCCCCCCCCCCTCTCCCCCTGATAATATTGCTATCTAGAACCCTTGCCCTTTTCCCACAAATGAAATGTTAATTCAAGCCTTAATTTGCAAAGTTAGACATAACATATTAACCTTGTTACTTTCTGCTGTTTACTTCATTTTTATGATGCCAAATACCAATATTTGGTAAAAACCACAACATACAGTTGACCTTTTACACTGGAAAAACTATAAAGAAGAAATTAAAGTTTGTAATGCCAAAATGTTTATGATCTTTCTCATATATTTATTGCAAGTGTGCTGAATGTAGTAACAAGTGTTTCAAGTTTTCTAAACGCCCTATGCTTTCAATAATGATTTTCCACACAAACTTTATAGACCAATGACTGCACTAGATTCCAAGCCTTTAAGAAGAAATGGTATTGTTTGGAGCTGTTGTGATTATTACCACCTCTGATTGAAAGCCTATTAAGAAGATTTTTGTATTGCTTGTAGTAGTAGAGTAACAATACCTTTACAAAGATTAGGACATGCATCCCACCCCATAAAATATATTTTTTAACGTAAAAAATATAACAATAGTAATATTAATAATATCAATACCAGTAATAATAATAGTAATAATAATAATAATGATAATAATATAATGATAGTGCTTCTCGTTACTATATGTCATTGGTTACAGTTCAATATCTCTGGCTGCCATGACTTTTTCAATGAAATACGATCCTTATATTAAATCTTTCTTCTGCAGTTTTTATGATAGAAATTTGTATATATTCAAAATAATATAATCTTCTCTTGTTGGGGATGGATATTTTGCCTGTTTCTGTAACAGCACAATAAAACTTTCATGTGGTATATACTTCTAACTGATTGATGTTGATTTCACATTATTTGTTTCCAGGAGTACGTAGTGCAGCAATCTTTTCCAACATATTAAGATTTCAATAACTCTTTCTTACATGTATTGTTTTTATGATATGACCTAAAAATAGCACAACCACAAACCATACAGTCGGCACTCACTATTACCAAACCTTTATTCAAAGTTGTTGTAGAATCCAATTGTTTTACCCCCAATTTTTTTTGATGTAATGACATTGTATCTCACACTTCTGTTGATATGGCATCTCTTTTGAGGGAAGAGGAATTTTTCTATCTACCACTGGGGGTACCATTGCAACTGAAGAGAGTACACAAATTGAAACATGCACTATTCATAATGCTCTCAATTGTGGTTACCTAGGAATGAAATAATGACTGCAGTAGACAATAAAATATCTAATCAGAAGATTCTTCTTACAATGAATCTCGTGCAATTATAACCGAAAAACATAAACAAAAAATAATTGGAGCATTCAACTCATCCTCGGTGTAAGAACATATTGTGTTTAAAAGGGATGTACAACAAAGAAGACAAAGCAGTAAAGACTAAGAAAATAAAACCAAAAAAAAAAACAGGTTTTTACACCATTGTAAACACAAGCATTCATATCAACTCTTCAAGATTTCACCTGCAAAAGATTTACAATCATTTTCAATTTGTGTTATAAGTGAATATTATTGTGGTACTTCATCGACTCTGTATTCCCTGTCAAGATAATAAATAATTTTATTTCTATTCCCTCTGGTGCAATCTCAGTGGCAGTGAAAGAGCTAAATGAAGGTCAATTTTTAAGCACTGTGGTGACCGGTATACTGATCATGTAATTTGCACCAGGTGTCACTAATTATGTACCAAACACAGCAAAACAAAATTAATAGAATAATGGGGATTACGCTGATATAAAAAATAAAATATAAAATAAAATAAAATATAAAAGCATTGTGACTTCTTCAAAAACTAGCTCCGCGAGGTTTTTGCGGGAGTCACCTAATATCGTTCCTGTGTACTTAAAAGTTTTCTTGCCCATATTGCGTTTGGGCTTTGGTGGGTGTAGGTTGTTACTCCTCCTTGTTGCTTGTTCGTGCAGAACTCTGTTTCTGATAAAACACCGGTTTATATATTTTGGTACCAAATTAAGACTCTTAAATACTAAGATACATTTATGCATTTTCCTTCTTCAAGCTAAACCAGCCAGTTTAGCCCTTGAAATGTTTCTTTTGGAGTTTTTCTTTGAAGAATAATTCGAGCAGCACGGTTTTGTAGGCGCTGAAGCTCTTTGCAGCATCCTCCTGAGATCTCACCCCAGGCCACATCAGCGTAGTCAAATAACGGCTGCACGAGTGAAGTATATACCTGTTTAGAGGCTTCCAACGTAAGGCATGATCGTATACGAGACAAAACCCCAAGCCTCCTACTAACTTTGCTACTCATATTCTCAACGTGATCTTTCCAAGAAAGTGTTTCGTCCAATACAACACCCAAGTAACTAAATTTGGGTACTCCTTCTAAGACCTTTTCGTGTAGCTGTATACAAAAATTCGGCGATTTGGCAAGGTTTTGCCGACTTCCCAAGAGCATTGTTCTTGTTTTACTCTGATTTAGGATAAGCTTGTTACTTTCCATCCATTTTGCAGCTCGATTTAAATCATCGTGCACTACCTCAGTGATCTCCGAAGTACAAGGACTCGTAAAATATAGTACAGTATCATCCGCATACATGTTAATAGAACAGTTTTCTAAACACAGGGGCAAGTCATTTTGTCTAAAACAAAAAGAAGAGGCCCTAAAATGGAACCCTGCGGAACACCAAATTGAATGGCTCGGCTGGGAGATAAGTCATTTCCAAAATGTACCCTTTGTGTCCGTGTCGTAAGATAGCTCCGGAACCAATCTAGACTGCTTCCTCTTACTCCGTAATGTTCAAGCTTAAAGAGCAAACATTCATGATCAACTCAGTCAAAAGCACTTTTTCAAATCAATGAACGAAGCTCCTGTCCATGTCATCCAAAATATAATCGGTGAGATAAACCACAGCAGTTTCTTTAAAGTGTTTCTTTCGAAAACCTGTTTGGTAAACTGACAGTGAGTCATGCATAGTTAAAATAGCCAGGAGTTTTATAACAACTTTATTTGCTAAAAAAAAAAAAAAAAAGCAATAGCAAGCACCATGACCTTTGATACTAGGGGAAGGACTGAGATCGGCCTATAATTATTTTCATCGTTCCTTACTCCTGATTTAAAAATAGGTGTCACTCTTACTTCCTTCCAGTCAGATGGAATGACTCCAGTTAAAAACTTAAGACTAACCAGATCGATTTTTTTTATCGGTTAAGTGATCGGTTTAGCTGTAACTGGTGCAGCATCCTTCAGAAGTCTCGCTGTGAGGCCGTCAGGCACCGTCGCTTTGGTCTGCTTGAGCTTTGTCAGCTCTTTCTAAACAAAATTTGTTGAAACCTTTTGAAGTACCTCTTGTTAAAAAAAGAAAAAAGAAAACGTATCTCAGTAAAACAAAAAAAAGGTTTCTCTGGTTTTACCTTTCTCCTCATTTCGTTAACTCTGAGAAACAGGAAAACGAGGAAACCGTCCAAACGAAAACAATGGATGCCTCCTCTCTTTCAAAAGAATGACAGACGTGCTTTTAACCACCCGATTTTATGACTATATGTTTTAAGTTCTATCCACTTTCCTTAACGCATTAGTTTAAATTGAACGGTCTTTGAATTCTCTCAAGGTTTTTCCATTCAAGACTGAGTATTTCCTCATTTCTTTATTTTCATGTCATTATATGTTGCCATTATGTCACTATTTACACGTTCACACTATAAAGATAACAATATTGCCTTGCATGCCACAAATAAATTATGAAGCAGGCTCTAGTATCTTTAAATGCCCAAAATGATTGCATGACTGGGGGTGCTTTTGGTCAGTTGCATGAACACGTCATACGACGAGGTGATGTGTCGATCTGTACCATATGAAACTCGCAGGACGCCCTTTTAAACCTGCTGCAGTCAAAGGAACCTTTTAATATAGAATCGCTCCAACGCTGTGAAACTGTATGCCACGTGAGAGCGCCTGCTCAGATGTGAAATGGTTTTGTTTTTAATATCCAAATAAATATTTCGTTTTCAATTCAACTTTTACTTTTTTGGATCTTAAGCTAGCTTTAACTCAGATTCAAAATTCAACTAACCGCTGAAAGTTATGATTGGCCTCCGTCGGCTTTCAAAAAATAGCGCTCCAATAAACACATCATTGTTTTTAATTCTACATGCCTGAATACGAAAAGACGGCATTAAAAAGAAGGCATATTCCAGGGTATAATTTTTTTATCAAATGTCTTTATGAAATGAATCCTCCAAACCTGCTTTGAAAAACCTGCAAGGGTGTGGGGGTTTTTGAAGCACGGTAATACTATTTTGAGGTAACATGTTTAGGGATTCAAGGCCTCGTGGCAGGAAGACAGTGGCAAATTGCGTATGTGCTTATTAAAACACTACCAGAAGTGTAAAGCCACCTGGGTTGGGGAAGTGGAAGTGATCCAAGAGATGGCGAGACACGGCGAGCACGAATTTCTGCTAACTTACCGCTGGCACTCAGAAGGTGAGTGAATATTGGAAAACGTCAAAGCTTGAAATCCATAGCCTCGTCGATTGATCCCAGTTTGTTTATTCCACTTACCGTATTTACTCGAATAAATGCCGCATTTGACAAAAAATGTTAATAAGTGCCGCGCTCTCGATGCAGCGCAGTTTGACATCCCTTTAAAATGCACAAATTTAGACATGAACAGGTGAAGAGCTTTTGAACCCAGATAAGGAAGAGGAAAGCAAAATTGATGCTTTTCATTGTTATTACTGTTACTATAATAATTCTCGTAAAGAAAAAATTATCCGGTTAACCTAAAAGAAAAGATTTCTTTGTCGCGTTCAATTTTGAAGTGAGCGCCGTTCTCAAATAAGTGCCGCATTTTGAGAAACGCTTATTCCAGTAAATATGGTAATTAATTGGTACCTGACAGAATTTGCTATTGCCTCCAGAGCTCCCTGAGTACAAGTTTGGAAGCCTTAGCAAAAAACTAGATGCACCTTAATTTTCTCATCCACCACCACTCTGTTAAGTGCGATTAGTTTTAGAGTGTATACTTTTCTTTCGTTCAGTTTTCAATTTTTGGGGGTTTTTCCTTGATAAGTACATTTTTGTTTCATATCGCAATATGCTATTGTTTTTCTCGACATATGCTTACGGTGCCATATTTCGTGTAGATGGTCATAATAATTTGCCTGGTTAAGCCTAACTGGTTGTGATTTAAGCATTGGTCTTTTATTGGTAAAATTTTAAACTTAAAATTTTATTGGTTTTATTGGTTGGTCTTTTATCAGTATTTTTCTGCTGTCAATCGTAATGTGGAGTACAGCCAAAATTAAGACCACATGACGATCACAATCTGAAGGAAGTTGGAGCTGCTTCGTTTTTACGGTCACGCACTCAGACTCGAAAAGCTTTGATATGACCACTGTGATAAGAAAAGATTTAAAACAACTTTGTGACTACGTTTGGCGCTATTTTAAATGTAGCTAAAGCAAAACAAGACTGATACACGTCAGATGCCCGTGAAAAGCGTATTTGTCGAAACGCTCCGGCTCCCTCCTGGTTGGTTAAGTGGATATATTTTGTCATGGAAAAGATTATTATTCATCGTGGTTACTTCAATGATAATATAAATTTCGATCCGGCCATTGTTTTCATTCACCATGTTTTCCTCCGGCGTTCGCTGGCTTACCGCCCGCTTGTTTTGATGTTTCCTGGTTGTCGGTGTCCACGCTTCCGGTATTTCAATTCGATTGGCCCTGTTGATGTTGTTAGAGTTAAGACTTATGTCAGGATTGCCTCCTTTACCTTTCTTGTATACCAGTGAGTGTCACGATCAATAAACTTCACTTCTTCCCACAGTGGACTGTGTCCGGTCTCGTTGGCGTGTTCCGAAACAGCGGAGCTCTGAGCGCGTGCTAAGCGTATATCTCTGTTGTGTTCTTTAATTCTCTCTTGCATGGGTCGGCCTGTTGCATTCGGAAGGTATCCTGTAAACTACACCATCTTGTTTCTTTGCGTCGGCAGGATCTTTTGGTCTGCTGACTAGTCGATATCTTAATGTCGTGTCGGACTTGAAGACAGTGAGTATTCCTTGTTGTTGTAGGTTGCGGCGGATTAGCTTGCTAGTGGCAATTATATTATTTAAAGGTTAAAGGTTAAAGGGAGAGTTTCCGAAATTCCTTTAATGTATGGTAGTACAGCAGTGGACTTGAATTCTGGGGTTTCTCTCAGTGGTGCTGGATTCTTGGTTTTGGTTACTTTCTGCAGGAAAGCTGGAGGGTAACCGTTGGCGACGAGAGCTCTACATATATGTTTATTCTCCTGGGTTTTTCCTGATGGTTTCGTAATGATTCGTTTAGCCCGATCGTGTAAACACTTGACAATACCGCGTTTTACTGACTATGTACTGGTCAGTGCGTGTGGGCTTTTTGTAGACGCTGGTGTAACCTTCCGTCTGGTTCCCTTGTTACTAGTGAGTCGAGGAAGGCGATCTTGTTGTTATTCTCGGTCTCCATGGCGAGGTGGATAGACGTGTGTTGTTGATTGAGATGGTTTAGGAAATTATCCACGCTATTTGTTTCATAATGGTAAAGGTGTCGTCTACGTAGCGTTTTCATATCCGTGGTTGTTCCGGGGCTTTTGCCAGGGTTTTTTCTTCCAACACTTCCATGTATAGGTCAGCAATAACAGCGGAAACAGGACTTCCTATCGGTGCTTCTTCTTGTTGTTCGTAGAGTGCTCCGTTGTACTTGAAGTATGTGGATCTCAAGACAAAATTGAGGAGGTCTCTAATTTGGATGGGACTGAGCGTTGTACGGTCTGGTAAACTCGTGTCGCTGTTGAGTCTCCGATGGTTTGTTTGCTGATGGTGTTTATGAATTCTCCTGAGTTCTTGAGACAAAATCCTGGTTAGAAACCCGATAGATCGTAAGCAAAGGTGTTGACACATGATACTATGGGTCTTAGCGGAACGTTAGTCTTGTGGATTCGGGGCGGTTGTTTCTGCTTTGGCTTGATCTTGTTGTAGTCGGTCTCTGATAGGTTTCCACTTCGTTTGAGTTGCTGCAGCTTTTCTGTGGCTTTTCGGCTCAGTCGGTCTGTTGGGTCTTTGTTCAGGAGTTGATATGGTCCGGTCTCGATGAATGTTGACATGTTGGAGTGGTAAGTTTCTGTATCTAGGGCTACTCTCGCACAGCCTTTCTCGGCTAGTAAAATCATGATGGAATCGTCTTCTTTAAGGTTCTTTAGTGCATTTCGCATTTCCTTGGTGATGTTAGGCTTGGGTAGTGTGGCCTTCTCTGTGCCGAGTGGTCTGATAGCTGGCTAAACCTTCGCAATGATATCTGTGGCCGGGATGTTCGTGGGCGTAACGGCGAAATTTAATCCTTTCTTCAGTAGGGTAGTTTTTGCATCGCTGAGTGTTTTGGAAGACAGGTTAATAACCGAGCTTGTTTGGTCAACGTACATTTTGTTCTAAGAATGCACACGGTATTCCTAGTTAATTCATGTGCTGACTCAGGAGCATTTGTTCTTCTTATCATTTGTCAACTAAGGCGTCACTTTCATTTCAGTTGGTTCCTTAAATTTTGATCAAAACAGTATTGCGATACCAAGCTTGAGAAGCAACGACATGTAAGTATGCGTTCCATCATAGCTAGCAAGCTTTAACTAGAGATACTACTCCTGCAAGTACTCGCGACCCTAGGGATTTTCATAACGTCAACAAAAATACTTACTGTGTAGTAACACATAGTCTCAAGACTATATTCCGTGAAAACGCGCGCTGCAGCTTAGAGGTTCTTTACACGAGAAAGCTCGCTCCTGCGTGAGTCTCATTCCGGGATGACTTTTTGATCTCGCTTCGTGTTTACACGATGAGTATTAAATGCACGTTAGAATTGAATTGACATTCTCAACCTGTTTCAGTACACTGACGCGCCAATTCGTACCGATTCAATTGGTCTCTCTTCATTTATATGATACCGGAGCGAGATTTGGTACCCGGGTGAACAAGGTTTTCGCTCCGGAATGAAACAGGAATGAACTCGCTCATGCAAATGAATACGGAGCCACAATAGGGAACCGCAGGGAACTCGCGCAGGGAAGAAAGTCGTCGCGGGCTCATATAAACACCCCCTTAGATTCATTACCATTCATTTAAACAATTTTAAATTCCTTTTCAGGGTTCACCTCTCACTTATTTGCCGATAACATTATTCTAATTTAAACTGCACATATAAGAACGTTTATTCCTTAAGGGGTGTGAAACTGATACCGGGACGACTTCCACCTCAGCGTGCGTTCTCTATGGCTCTCCCTTAAGGCTTGGGGCTCCTTTGATATAAAATAAAGAGTTGCCAAGAGTAGTACCTGCAAGATAGCGAGGAATTGATCTCTATTAAATCTTCAGATTCATTTGTTATGACTTTGTATCGAGTACCACCCTAGATGCCTTCATGAAAATAAATCGTGTGACACCAAGCTACCACCTCCTCAGTACAACGCGAGACGTGATTTGTGGCATTGAGCATCTTCACAATATTGGAATCTGCCATAACAACATAAACGTAACCACTGTTCTTGTCGTTTTAAGCGGAGGGGTAAGTCTCGTCTCAGTTTTTCAATTTTGGTAGGAATTCGGAAGGCAGGAGGGGGCGGAACACCAATCTTCGACGGCTCTTCCTGCAGTGACAGAAGGCAGACACATTATTTGTCTACTAGCGCTATTTGGGAAGAATATAGTTGCTTTTTCCAAGCATACGTCAGATTATTTCAAGTCCCCTTGAGGCCATGCTTTATGCAATTTTTGATGAAAGAATAACCTACTGAAATTAAGGGTCGTATCTCAAATGCAGGCCATGAATAAATCATGGTAACCACCATGTCATTTGCATAATTATTCATTTCCCTCCAGGAATCGGAGCTTAAAGCTGTGATTGCAGATTTCAGCAAGGCATTTTTGTTAAAGAGCAACACAAACCCGTCTGTGTTACTACAAGAAGATCTTAGACAGTTCAGCCAGTTGATGGACAAGGTTTTGAGCTATTGCCATCAGAATGTAAGAAGCGACGAGAAGGTAAATATCCCTTGATAGAATTAAATGATGTCTCAGTCATGCAAAGAACCATTTTAGGAATTCTTTTATTTTTTTCAGGTGAGGAATTTGTCGAAGTTTTGCAGTAGTGAACAGGAAGGCTACAAAATGGAGGCCAGTTATATTCGTGTGACTCTGGAAGGAATTTGTTGCTTTCACGAAGACACTTTTCTTTGAATTTAAATCTCGTGCAAGTCGAGAAAGCGGAATGATTTCCGCACCGGTCCCTACTTTATTATGCATGCTGTAGCCGTACGGTTTCGTTCTCGGAAATGTTTGCACGCGCACTTCCAAGACAATTCACCTACAGCATGCATAATGAAGTAGGGACCTGTGAGGAAATCTTACCTAAAAGGCAAGATTTCTGCACCGGTCCCTACTTCATTATGTATGCACCAGATGAATTGTTCACATGTAAACATTTTTTGTTATTGCAGAATGAAACAATATAGCTACAGCATGCATAATAAAGTAGGGACCTGTGCGGAAATCATTCCCAATAAAATGAAAACCTTTCACAGTTCAACATTAGTTAGATTTAGCGGAAGCTTTCAATTAAACAACTTACCGGTTTTGCGCTGGCCTTGCACCGATTAGCGACTCAGTAGGAGTATGAGAAAGTTTTATACCTGACGAGCAAGAACGTGAGAGGGCAATAATATAATCATGGCAAATGCAGCTTACTTGGTATTTTGTCTCCACTTCACAACGAATGAACACACAGCTGATAGGCAAATAAGTTTATTTAGGGAGGGCCTGGCAAGAACCAACCCAGCCGGACACGATACATGTACATGAACAAGACATCTACCGACAACTCGTTCAATTACTCTTCGTTGACGGGTATAGATTCCTATCGCCGACCACTTGTGTAATCAGTTCTTGTGGATTCTTGTAAAATGTCCATCTTCAACGTAGATGTGAATTCAATAGGTACGTGACGATCGTATTACATATACACGTAGAATGTGCATGAACATAACGCAGACTAAACTTTGGACCAAACTCTCCTGTGAATACAAATATAACGTGTATAAAGTTGCAGTTTGTCCACAACTTTGGACTAATCCCTATATAATAGATCGTGCCAGTTAGGTTGGGGAGTTCATTACTTTGGACAGAAAACCCCGTACACAAACATATCACGCCAGTTAGGCTGGGGTGTCCACAACCTTGGACAGAAAACCCCATACGCAAACGTATCACGCAAGTTAGGTTGGGGAGTTCACTACTTTGGACAGAAAACCCCGTACACAAACATATCACGCCAGTTAGGCTGGGGTGCCCACAACTTTGGACAGAAATCCCCGTAAACAAACATATCATGCCAAATAGGCTGGGTGTCCACAACTTTGAACCAAAAACCTAAAGTACAAACATATCATGCCAGTTAGGCTGGGGAACGTCAACTCCGACATTACAGTAAACTATAATATTAACAGGCCGTCTTGGCCTACATCCCCACATAAGCTCTCAAACTTTGTGCCAGTTAGGCTAGGGAACATCAATTCCGACTTAAATATAAATAAAGTACAATATAAACCTAAAGTACAAAAATACAAGAAGAAAACGAACAAAAGTCTTAACAAAGCAAATGCGGTTTGCCTGGTGGCCAGAAAATACCCCCGCGGGAAAAAAGGTGCAGGAAATCTGGGTAGGAACCATGGCTCATGATGCTCCAGTGGTTGGTAGCCTATCCTACGGAGGCTTTACAAAAGTAAGACTGTCGATAGTGTATTAACAATACCTGAGAAACATTAATGAAGAATCAAACCGAGTTCTGAACAAGGTTGATTCAGAGGCCTAGATGACTATCACATGCTACACTCCCTCTTTTATACTGCTTCCTTTCTACCCATGATGCACCGACCTGGAGCCCAGGCCGGTCCCGTTATTCCCATGCCGGCAAAATATTTATTTCAGCCTTGTTTGAAAGCTCATTCGTCAGAAATAACATATTTTGTCTCCACTTCACAACGAATGAACACACAGCTGATAGACAAATAAGTTTATTTAGGGAGGGCCAAACTGATAGAGCGACAAAGTATTGGACGCATGAGAAAGGGAACGCAAAACTAAACAATTAAACCCAGAAACTTAGAAACTGCGATTCTTTGCTCGATGCTATCATCGACGTAAGCATGTTTCACGTTGGCAGACTTCCCGCGGCCCTGACGCTGAAGAATAATCGTTAATTCATTATTAGTCGCCGAGCGAACGAAGGGAATGAAGACCGAACTTAGATGGGTCTGCCCCAATGTTTTCAAGTCCCGTCGGAATCCATCCCGAACACGGCAGTAGCTGATAGGCTTATATGGGGAGACTAAGTTGCAAAAATCCTGCCCTTTGGAAATGGGCTTAAAAATGACGCCCCTGAATTGGGGAGAAAGTTGAATTTATCTAAGTATTTCTTTAGTAGGCTGACGTGAAATGCGGGGCTAAACAGCTCAGAAAAAATTACTTCTTTCCCTCTGTGGAGCTGGTCATTGTTAGGTTTGTGCACCTGAATTACCATGGAGCCTTCATGGAAAGAAAAATCCTTTCCTCTAACTCTAGAAATGTCGTCAAATGGAATGCTTGGTGATACTAAAATTATAGGTCATCGAAGTGAGCGAACACCTATTGATATTCAATGCCGCCACGACAAAACCCCGGCCAAACGGATTGATAGTGATAGTGGACGGGTTGCCCTTACTGGTAGGGTACGTACGTTTTTTTTTTCGCGAATGCACTGACCCATCAGATCCCCAGTTGGCAATAACCTAACCACAAGTCTTCAGCTCTTTCAGAATAATAAGTCTCCAGGGAATGATGGACTAACTGTAGAATTCTATAAAGCTTTTTGGCATGTCTTGGGCGAGATTGTGGTGGACAGTTTAAATGACTCTTACGATCGTGGCGAATTATCCAATTCTCAAAAGGAAGCTATCATCACTTTAATTGAGAAAAAAGATAAAGATAAGAGGTACTTATCAAATTGGAGACCAATCTCGCTAATCAATGTAGATGTTAAAATAGGTTCAAAAGCCATAGCCAAAAGATTAGAGACAGTCTTGCCGAACATGATACATTATAACCAATGTGCGTATGTGAAAGGCAGAACAATTTGTGATGCAATTAGAACAGTTGAAGATATTATGGAATTTACGGAAAGATACTGTATTAATGGTAAAATGGTTTGTATTGATTTTAAGAAAGCCTTTGATACTGTAAGTCGAAACGTTTTGTTTAAAACCCTTCAAGCTTTCGGCTTTGGATACTCATTTATTCAGTGGATTCGCACATTCTATAAAAACATATCAAGCTGTGTAATAACGGCTTTTCTACTGCACCTTTTTCAGTTGAACGTGGAGTAAGGCAGGGAGACCCGCTCTCTGCTTACTTATTTATTATTGTGTTAGAAACTTTATGTATTTGTATACGAAGGAGCAAAGATATTCAAGGAATTACAGTAGATACCGAGGAGATAAAACTGGGGCTGTTTGCTGATGATTTGACCGGCTTTTTAAAGAACGACATTTCTCTTCAAAAATTTTTAGAACTTGTGGAAGCTTTTGGAGAATGTTCAGGCCTCAGGATTAATCATGATAAGTCTGAGGTCATGTTACTCGGAAACAGTGTGCGCTCCTCTTTAAGAAATGACACCGAAATTAAAAACCTTGAAATTAAACACTCAGTAAAACTTTTGGGAGTTCACTTCACCTACGACTCACGTGCCAAAAGAAAGTTGAATTTTGATGAAATTGTTACCTCTATCAAACAGAAACTACACATCTGGAGATGGCGTGATCTTACAATATTTGGCCGAATTCAAATTGTTAAGACATTCATAATTCCTATTTTCTTGTATAGGGCGAGTATGGTATGTTGCGATCAAGAATTTGTAAAGGAGGTAAATAAAATTATTTTCGATTTCATTTGGAAGGGTAAAGACAAAGTTAAGCGTTCTGTTCTTGTTGGCGATATTGAGGATGGTGGTCTTAAAGCTCCTCATTTGAATTCCATGATTGAGACACAGAATTATGTACTGTAAGAAATTAGTTAGTGACGAACCAAGTAGCTGGAAGATTATTCTATTGCATTATTTAAAACCAGTTGGAGGTAAATTTATTCTTTGCTGCAATTTCGACGTTAAAAGGTTACCGATAAAAGTTCCACTTTTCTACGAGGATTGCTTAAAGAGCTTCGCAAAATGCTCTGTGGCAAATAATCAATGCGAAGAAATCACTGATGATATAAATGAAATTCACCAAATTATTCTTTGGAATAATAAACATATTCGCATCGATGGGAAACCTGTATTTTATAAGACATTGGCGGAAAAGGGGATCTTAAGAATTGGAGACTTCATTTCTGAAAACAATGAGTTAATAACTAAATGCAGTTTAAGGGAGCTGAACCTTACTCCTTTGGATCAATTTAGACTTTTTTCTGTGTTAAACGCCCTCCCAAGCCAATGGCGAGATTCATTAAATGGACCTTTTTACTCTGTTAAAAAGGCAATTAATTTGGAGGAGCAAATTGTTTTACGTTTAAACAGGCAAAACACCTCGATCATTAAAGCTGTGTCAAAAACTATTTATAAAGAACTCGGAAACAGAGTTATAACCGTTCCTTCCGCTCAAGAGAAATATAGGAGCTCCTTTATAAATGATACTCTTGATTGGCCAGAAATCTATAGCTTGCCTCATCGTGTCACCTCGGACGCAAAGATGCGTGAATTTCAATTCAAACTGTTAAACAAATACCTAGTGACAAATGTCTTTTTGTATAAAATTGGTGTTGTGTCTTCTCCAGTTTGTTCTTTCTGCGGAAAGGAGAACGAATCCCTCGAACATATTTTAATCAATTGCAATTATACCAAAGAATTCTGGGCAGAAGTTATTAAGTGGCTTCGCTCTTTAAAGGTAAATATAAATAACCTCAACAACAAAGAAATTATGCTTGGAATGCCAAATTGCGAAGACGAGTTATTTGTCAATCATGCATTACTAATCGCTAAACAATATTTGTACTCTTGTCGTTGGAGAAAAACGTTTCCTACATTTAAAGTTTTTACGACTAGATTAAAAAAGATTCAAAATCTTGAATTAGCTATTGCAAAGTCAAAAAATAAGTTGTCGCTTCATAAAGCGAAATGGGCCAAATTTGACTCATAACTTATGCACCGAGATATTGCTACGTTTTATATTATCTCTGCTATTTAGATCTGAAAAACATGAGGGTCAGTTGTATGTTGTATCGTCATGTAAATGTAGCTGTGTGTGTGTGTATAATGAAATATAACTTTTTTTCTGTATTATAAGGGATGTAGCGTAGTGTGTAATGTAAGTAGTTTAATAATAATGTTTAAAACTTGTAAAGTCTTGTAAATTACTAGCAGTATGCTGAAAAAATAAAAAAAATAATAATAACCTAACCACATCTTCAATATTCAATAAAATTTATTGCACCTCGGGCAGTGTCAAGTAGGGTAGTGTTGCGGTGTAGACCACTCCTGTTCAAAATCACGTTCTGGAGAGATATCAGAATGGTCACCATAACCCCATCCAGTTTGGCTGCAAAATGATTTCAGTATCTTGTTGACACGAGACGCTTGAAAGGCGAGAACTTCAGCATCACACCTTGGAATAAAACACCGGATAGAAGCAGACCCATATCTTCAGGTATTAACGCCGCCCGTACCTTGGTTTGAATATTTTTTCCACTTCGCTCCAGCTCCTCCACGAACTTGCAGACCAGTTCTGCTGGGTCTTCCGCTGGCTCCTTCCTCTGATTCTTATCTCCATACGACTCGAAATCGTATAAGACTGCGTGCCGTTAGCTGCATATGCGGAATGTTCGCTGCCGCGTCGTCGTGAGTCCACTTCTCAACGACACGGTAACCGGCATCCCGGAGCTTCCTTGTGCGCTTCACAGTTGCCTCATGCCTGTTATCGCGCGTCACGTTGTTGCGGTCAATGATTTTCTAACGACCTGGGTAACACCTCGGACATCCCACATTAACACCCGTGGTACTGATACACGGTTTTCGTTTTAGGATCATATCCGTCCACAGGGTCTTTCTCCAACCACCTTTAGCCCCCATGCCCAGACAAGGCGTGATTAATGTGAATCCCCTGCTGCTTGGCCTCCCGCTCTAGCCAACGGAGAGATTCTGGATACGCTGCATGTTTTGGATAAAAAGCTTACTCGTAATCTGTCTGCTGCGCTTCGACCCTTACACCCGAACAAGCAAAGTACCGCTCAAGGAACTCCTCAAGGTCCTGCGTACTGCTATTGGCCACCACTGCCTATTATATACTCGAAAAATTGGATGTTCAATAGGTCGTATTCCTCCAGATGGACCAACACCCGACCCATTGACGGGGAATGCGAATTAGCTATTACTTTTTACCTATGAGCTCACATAGTGGTAGCGATTGGCAACCTAGGTGGTCCCAACAATGGGCGCAGTAGTAAGGGAGGAAGTCGACGAAAACAATCTCGTAGGCAACTCCGATTCACGTGTCGACGCGGGGGCGAGTGGTGGCCTCCAACCTTTTCCTAACGCCACAGAGGCACAGCCACAGTGAGGCTAATTCCAGACGAAACTAGCGCTTGAGAAAAGTGCGGAATAAAAAGGGACCACGCCACCAGTCCAGCTAGCAACAGTGAGCAACTTCACGATAAAGAGTCAGATGCAATCTCAATGATTTTATGCATAGGAAAATCTTCAACAAGCAAAGTAGGGTATATGTTGTGGTTCCATTTTTTCCCTGGTTTAAATTTTATTTTCCTTTGTTTTTTGGTATGGTAATGTATGATAATGAGTTTGAAACAAAAGAAAATACAATTTAAACCAAGGATAAAATTGAACCACAACATATATTTTTTTCACTCGGTGGAGCAGTCGGTAATACAATTGGTTAAAATAGAAAAATTCATTATTATCTTATTTCCTTATAATTTAAAAGACAGAGGTGAACCATTGAAACAATACAGGCTCCCATTTTCGTCCTTAAGAGAGATTGTCACACTTTCTATGTCTACTCGGGGAAATTTCAAGAAACACATTTTTCTGTGACAGCATATTGTAACGCCTTCATTTTACGTCAAATTTAACTCGAAGATTTGATGGCTTCCTATTTAGGACGTTTTCCTGATTGTCCACAAGATCACCGTACACAAAATAGGTAGTGCAGGCACCAAAATTAAATGTGTGCAAGAAATCCAACCATTCTTGATTCTCTATACCAAGCGTGGCTAGGTCTCGTCGAAGGGAAAATGTGTGTTTGAATTGATGATGAAAAAGGCGGCATTGCTATTCTCTTAGAGTTTTTGGGGTTACTGTCATACGTGTCAAACAATCTCTTAAGCAAATTACTAAGTTTGTGAAGAGTGTAGTTGCCTCTATGAATCGGGCTGGTTTTTTGTCGTTGAAAAAAGACATATATCTGTTTTTCCGCAAATTATCCTGGTAGCTAGCTGTATATAGGAAGCATGACAGAAGCCTGACATAGTTCGGCTTGATGATAAACCGATCTAGATAAACAATATGAGGGTTCTGGATTGTTAATATTACCATATTGCGTGTATATATATACTCAAGGAGAGCGAACTAAAATGGCTATCATCGCCGGAGGAAAAAAAAATATAAAAAAGCATTGGGTCTGATGGTGGGCGGGTTCCTATATCAACTAATGAGAGTGGCAGGTCCAAACAGACCAATCTCAGCTTTTGACTTTTGTTTGAGCGCTATTGATGTCTTTTCTTTGACTATTTTAATGTAAAATACATATATTTTCACAAATACAGTCATCACACATAGAACAGCAAAAAAATCAAGGGCGTGGCTTGCAGTCCTAAACATGGGTTGATGGCCGCAGCAGTTGAATTTCGCCGTTTGGTGCGCGACAGGTAATGATAATGATAATTAATTTATATAGCGCACTTTTTCATATGAATAATTATGTTCAAAGGCGCTTTACACTTCTATTCTCGGTTTTCATGTAACGTAATAACATTGCAAAATAGGAAATTGCCAATTCTTTTGAATTTTTAGCTTTATCAGATAAAAGACCTTCTGTAAACTCGTCGATTTACAAATATTTAGCCCGATAGGTTTCTTCGTTTTGTAATAGCGTGCGCATGAATTTCAAGCTTTGGCCTTGCGTGACATAAAATGTCTGTCCGGAAAGGCTGTTGCGTAGGTGAAAAGATGACTTTTCTTGAAAGTTTTTTTGCTTTTGGAAGAGCTCTTGCATTTAAGCAAGTGTTACCTTGAGTGTATACAGTCACTTGAGTGATAAGGTATCGATTTTATGGCAAAACTCAACAACAGCTGTTTTTAACACTTTACTGCCGCCATATTTGTGCCCCTTGAAGGGGCACAAACATGGCGTCTCCATACAAAGCTCTATCAATTTGGTTGAAACATTTATCCGAATATTTCATGCATGAAAAACTACACAGATCTAATTCTTTGCGAGGTGTTTTACATGGTAGAAATCTATCATATGCCAGATTCTTGAGTTCGTCAGTTGAGTGTTTTCGATTTTATTTTTTATCACGTGCCATATGAAAACCACCAATTGGGTGAGATCGGACGTCAGCATGTAAAGGCGCCTCGGGCTGCCGCTATCAGTCCACATATGATCTCACACACCCACCCAACCCATGTATGAATTGTCAGATGAAACCAGACGTAGAGATAGACCACCCCGGGAACTACGTCCCCTACTTTTTTCGAACAGTGTGTGGGTTCATTAACGTCCCACAGATTATTAGGAACTAGTGTTGTGAGACGGGTCCTACGATTTATCGTCCTTATCCGAGAATACTAGAAAGTCTAACCATTTACAGATGTCATTACAAAGGCAGCACTTTCTCCTCAGTTATTTTTAAGACCCTGAGTACGGTACTCTACCAACTGAGCTAACCGGTCTGAGCTAACCACTAACAAGTGGACCTGGCTTTTCGAGAGATATAATAAGACTAGTAGTAATCGCAGGTTTACTGTCAACTGTGACATTATCTGCTAATAAATGAATGCTACAATACTAATTGATGCGGACAGTGTGAGTTTTTGTTGAACGTGTGTGACAGGCGACCCAAGAAAAAGGTTAAAGTAGCATGTAGGGTCTAACACAAGAGGGACTAGAATGAAAAAGGAAGAGGGCCCTTCTGTCCTGTTCCTTTGGTCATCTTTTTTTGGGTGTCTGAACTTTCTCTTTTCTCTTCCTGTTTGAGAGCACGTTACGCGGGCTTTATGTTAATAACCATGCAACATGAAATTGTTGACTGTGCCACAGTGTACCTAAGTATGACTTTTTATAGAGGCTGTACTGAAGAGTAACAAAGAGCTATGAAGAGTCCAGTTTCTTGTATTTTAATGAAAATACTCGACGAGGGCCAAGCAAAGGGAAATCAAATTGGATTCATCCGCAACGATGACGCAACGAAAGTAGGTAGTTTAACTACTTTGTACCTAAACCATCATCATCACCACATGCACATGACACGAATAAAGTAATCTCATTAGTTGTATTGGATGCATTGGGTTTATTTCTTGCTTCTCTGCTTCGTCGTTAACTTCTGGATTAGAAAAGTAACAGCAGCAAGTATCAATAGCCATGTCTGCTCAGCAGGAAAGCCTATTGCTTGTCCAACTGATTTGAGAATAAACCTTCGCGCCTATAAAGCCGGGTAGGATAGAGGCTGTTTATTGCCAACTTCAGCAAGGCCATTACCAACATATTTGCCTAGCGATTTGAACGCCCAAATAACAGTGCCGGCGCCCAGTAGAACGGCAGTTACGGTAATTCCATAATTTTTGAAAATCTCTATAACCCTTTCTCTAAGTGGCGCTTATCCGTCTCTTTCATTTATAGGTGCTCTCAACGGCGAAACTTCTTTTTCTTCGCGCTCCTCAATCCTTGCTTAAGCAGCTTCGTTTTTAGAGGGTGGAGCGTTTTCATCATAACCACACTATCTTCTTTATTTTCGAGTTCAGCCACCTGTTCATTCATTTGTGTCTTTCTCTTTGGAAGAAATCGTTAATTTCTCTCTTAAGCTCTCTCGTTTGGAATGCCTTCTTTTTTGTCTTTCATACTCACCAGTAGCATTTTTTGGTTTGCTTTAGTTTTCCAAGTTGGTTTTCCCTTTCTAACGAGGAACCGAATTCGTCTTCCAGAGTAGCAATATGAAAATGTAAGTGGTCCATTCGGGTTTCAGAGATTCAAGCTCGCTTGCTGCTTTTCTTCAATGCTTTTGTTCGCATCCTCTAGTTCTTTTTCTGCTTCTACTAGTACTTTTTCTGTTCTCTTGTCTCTGCATTATTTGTGTCATTATTTGTTTGCATTATTTGATAATATCTTCAGCTTTCGAGCCAAGAGCACTTTCGTATTAATCTAAACCTGATTTTATAAATTCAAAAATAATAATTTCGCCGCCTTTTAGTCAAAGTACAAGCAAATAAACACACAGTGAGTACATGGTGCCAATCATTTGACTACATTAGGCATCAGTTATAAGGTAGACGGCAAGCAGACAGTTGTTAAAAAATTTAATAACTTAACATAAGGGTACAGGATTAAATGGAGCCTAGACTAAATGCAGTTCTGGTATCCTGCTGCTCACTGTCTGTGTGTTCATAACACATGTAGCAGGGTCCTTCTGAATAAGAGAAACTGGGTAAATCAAACGAGTTGATTAAGTAAGTTATACCATAAGAAAGGTGCTGACGTTTCGAGAATTAGCCCTTCGTCGGAGCGAATGAGAGGATTGTGGGTTACGTTCAATTTATATAGAGAAGTTTGGAGCCATGCTATTGGTGGAACCATAGTAGTGTGTGAATGGAAGTGAATAAATTAGATGAATGATTAAATGAATGAGAAACGTTCGTTGATTCCGTGGGGATTAAGAGAACCGAGTTGGAAGATAAATTTCTGTTCTAGGTTTTTACGGCTTTCCGTGTTCCCTGATGCACGGAAAGGCCACATACCGTTATGTTGTGAGTTGAGTGGTCAGGTAGATTAAAGTGTCGCGCTACAGGTTTCGATGCATCTTTGTCATTCCGTTCGACGTCACGCAGATGTTCGCGGAAACGGTCACCTAATCTTCTTCCGGTCTCGCCGATGTATATCTTCTTGCATAAGGTGCATTTTATGCAATAGATAACATTGGTGGAAGTGCATGTGAAGCGGTCGGTGATTTTAAACGATCGTTTAGGTCCTGCTATTTTGTTTGTGTTGTGGATGAAAGGGCAAGTTTTGCATCTTTTGCGTGTGCAGTTGAAAGTGCCGGGTGATTCGTCTGATTTTACTATACTTCTAACTAAAAAATCGCTTACGTTCTTGTTACGTTTGAATGAGATGAGTGGTGGTAGTGAGACGATGCTGCCAGTTTCGTTGTCATTCTGAAGTAGCTTGAAGTTCTTCAGAATGATGTTCTTGACAGGTAGGTTGAGTGGGTGAAAAGTGAGTGTGAACGGTATTCTCTGGTTCTCTTCCTTCTGTGACGTTTGGTGGTGCTGAGTGTTGGTCAGTTGTTTGAGCGCGTTGTTGAGCTGTCTTCACAACTGAGTCAGGGTAGCCACTGAGGAATTGAGAATATGGAATGGAATTTTTAACATGAGTGGGGTGAGAAGACGAGTGCAACAAATAACTATGGGAGTCTGTAGGTAGTTGATAGGCCGCTGTTGTGGATTGAAACCTTAATATCGAGAAAAGCTATTGAGGTTTCTGAAATTTGCCAAGTATATTTCAATGCTGGGTGGAACGAATTGACAGAATTAATGAAATGCTCAAGTTCTTCCCTGGTGGATGAAGTTGCGCCAACGCAGTCGTCAATGTAGCGGCGATATAGGTTAGGTTTTAGGTCCGTTGTATTGGCTGAAAAATTGATTTTCAATGTAGCCTACGAAGAGATTGGCATAGCTAGGTCCCATTTTAGTGCCCATAGCGACGCCATTGATTTGTTGGTAGTAGTTGTTGGAGAATGAGAAACAGTTGAGTGTTAAAACTAGTTCGGCTAGGCGAAATAATGTTTCTGAGCTGGGCTCTTTTGTAGAGCGCTGGTCTAAACAAAATTTGAGTGCTAGAAGTCCTTCGTTGTTCGGTATGACAGTGTATAAAGAAGTGATCTCCATAGTGAAAATAAACTTGTTTTTTCCGGAGAAGTTAAAGTCGCGGAAGATTTTTAGTGCGTGGTTGGTGTCTTTAATGTAGGATGGTAAAGATTTGACAATGGGTACCATGATTTTGTCTAAATAGCTGGAGATAAGTTCGGTTGGGCAACTGCATGCAGAAACAATGGGTCGGCCGGGATTGTTCGGTTTGTGGATTTTAGGTTTGAAGTAGATTCGTGAAGTTCTAGGAGTTGTGATAATCAGATTCTTAGCCGTGACGGGTAATTCTTGTTTTGAAATGAGATCTTGAATAGCTTCCTTGACGAGTTTTTGGTTGGTTAAGGTGAGGTCTTTGTTCACTTTGGCATAAAAAGATTTGTCGGAAAGTTGCCGAAAAGCTTCTTGTTGGTAAAGGTCGGACCGCCAAACGACTACCGCACCGCCTTTGTCGGCAGGTTTAATGACAACATATCTCCGCTTGCTAAGATTTTTTAGGGCCGCCCATTCTTTAGTTGAAAGGTTGGAACATTTAGTGTTACGATTGTATTTTAGTTGTTTAACATCATAACGGCATTTTGGACGAAGAAGTCTACAGAAGTGAATTGGCCCTCTGGGGGAGTCCATTTAGATTTCCGAATGTGACTTTTGGTGCCATGACATTGTCAATTTTATCATCATTATAGTTTTTGTAAATATGATGAGTCACACAACAGTAAGCAAAACATGTAAGCCTATCTTTTCCAAAATGTCTACTTCAACACAATCTAGGTCACTTCAAGGTAAATTCGGAAATCAATACACAGAAAACTTTTCATTGCCGGTAAAGGCTTGTGGTGTATTGTATTTAATGTAACGCTTAATACATTTTCTACATGACTTTCGAACCATTAAATGACTTTCTTACTGTAAGCACCAAACCATGGTTGAATCAAGACGTTCCATAAAATGCTTACTTTATTGAAAATACTGAGGTTATCCGAACGCATAAATGACGATTATGATGATTGTGAAGATTATGAAGATTATGGTTCGACTGAAAAGCAATAGGTTAAGATAATACTAAGAAACTGGTCAACTAATTGAAAATCACTGAAAGACTGACACTTACAAATATTCCTCTGATCCAGTAGAGCGAAGAAAATCAAGATATAACGAACAAACGGTAGCAAAAGAAACAAACAGCGAAGAGATCAAAGCACAAGGCGATTGTGTAACCTATATGAAAATTGATACCAATCACGGGGTTGCGCCATGGGCTAACTGAAAGTCACGCGTGCTTACAATAAGGCGTGTAAAAATAAACGAACAAATAAAGCACGACGTTTGAATCTAACACTTACATTGTAATCTTGATGGTTCTCCTTCAAGGCAGGCGCCTCCATATTTACAAGTTAACGTTGACATACTTCTTGACCGTCCCAGTAATTCTACAACTCCATTCCTGTTAGTACTAACACTTAAATCAGTAGAAAAGTCCTCCATGCGATGTTTCTTTTCCTGGTTGGCCACAGAAGTTCTTCGGTTTCACATCATGGATTCGTCAATTTATTCTGTTTTCAGTAATCGTCTTGTTCAATAACAAGTGCTCATTTCGCTCATATAAGTTCTCATTCAAGTGCTCATTTCGCTCTGTGAGTTCTGATCAAAGCTTACTACATTAGCAAGAGATTTTCTCATCTTCAGATCACTTTCGAGCCAACTGAAATTCATATACTGCCTGTAGTAATCTTGGGGGCGGTCTACGTCGGAAAAAGCGAATGGTTATCTTCTCGTAACGTTAAGCGCGTGGCCGAGTCAAAGGCTCATGAAAATCAGTCTCCAAGTTGGCCATTGTCCTAACTGGAAACATTTAAACTCCCTTTTGATTTTAGTAAGACCGCTAATCGTCCTGTTACAAAAAAGCTACAAAATCACCACAAACCCTGGCACCGGTACGATCAGGAGATACGATACACTTTCAGCGTGAACTTTGATCAATAGACTTCGGTGACGACAATTGTCGTCTTCATATCGGTGCTCCCGAGTTCTATCCGACTAATTACGAACAGTGTCTACACCGGAGTGAGTGAGAGAGTGAGTGAGTGAGTGAGTGAGTGAGTGACAATTTGCATATCGGAGTCCCCACAAAAACTCGCAAATACGCTTCGCGTATCCACGAGTTAATAAAAATGTAGGTCCACGTGGCTAAAAACACCACCACCTTCAGTCAATTTCTTTCATTTCATTTTGTTTTGTTTTATTAACTCTATTTACTATATACCACACAAGTGAATACTGCATTTCGCTCGTTCTGATTGGTTTACTCGGAGGTGATTAGCAGAGTACTATTCACCTCCGAGCACCCGAGGAGAAACAAAACAGACTCCCGTTTCGATTTCCGAAGAGGAAATTATACAAATAAACGCTAGTTATTTAGCTTGTGTGGTATACACTAAAACAATTATTTACCTCAGTGTCGGTGAAAGTGGTGGATATTTACCACTATTTACTACTATTCACCCCTACTTCGGTGAATAATTGTTAAATATTGACTATGTACAAATCCAATTCAAAATTAATATAGGAATACAACAAAACCTCCACCCAACACATGCAGAAAGAACGTTATAAGCCCTTCAGGCTGAGAGGGATGTAAAGCGCATAACTTTTGACCGCTCAGAGGCGAATCTCGGGACATGGCAAAGAATTCCGTGCAGTCAGCGGTTGTTATTGCTGACGCGCTTATTATCAACGACTTTCCCTTTAAAGGTAGGTCCATATTTGATGCAATTAGGACCATTGACGATATCGTAGATTGCACCAAACGAAATAGCTGGTCGGGAATTCTGATCGCAATCGACTTTGAAAAAGTCTTCGATACACTAGATTTCCAATTTCTAATCAGAACTTTACACAAATTTAACTTCGGCCCATCTTTTATTCACTGGATACGCACTTTATATAAAAATGCATCCAGCTGTGTAATGAACAATGGCTTTACTACTGGTCCTTTTTCGTTAGGTAGGGGAGTCAGACAGGGGGATCCACTCTCTCCTTATCTTTTCATATTAGCGCTCGAGACTTTAGCTATGAAAATAAGACAGGATAGTAGTGTTCAGGGACTTAAAATTGGAGAAGAAATTATAAAACTGTCTTTATTTGCAGATGACATGACCTGTGTCATAAAAGACAAAAGGTATTCTTGAATCTTTTGGCGAGTGTTCTGGCTTGAAGGTAAATGATGAAAAAACAGAAATTGTACCTCTAGGAGATAATATTCTGCAAGAGGAAGACTTCCCAAAACATAGCATTTGTGAAGTTACCAAAATTTTGGGGATATATTTTGGTTATAACGAAAGACAATGACCTTAACTTAAGTCAAACTTTAAAGAGTATAAAAAAATAAATAAACGTATGGAAGTGGAGAGGCCTCTCCCTTTTAGAAAGAATACAAATAGTTAAAACCTTCGCGATCCCAAAGTTTATGTTCAGAGCATCTGTTATACCTATATCAAAAGAACTAATTAAAGAGGCAAACTCAATTTTTTACAATTTCATTTGGAATGGGAAAGATAAAGTGAAGCGTCTTGCATTTATATCTGATATAGAAATGGGAGGACTCAAAATGTTAGATATTCAATCCATGATCAGCGCAAAACGAGTAACATGTATAAAGAAATTTGTTGAAGATTATTCAAGCCCTTGGAAAACGATCCTAGACAAACTTCTGTTACCAGTTGGAGGACGGTTTGTATTATACTGCAATTTTCACACCGTCTAAACTGAAAACCAATCTACCAGCGTATTACAAAGAATGCTTCGACGCGTGGTCAGAGTTAAATGGGAAAACTCCAAGTTGTTATAAAGAAATCATAAACGAAATTATCTGGAATAACAAATTCCTTTGTTATGAAAAGAAATCGATATACAGAAGAGACATAGTAAATTTAGGCTTTATGAAGATAGGAGATTTAATTTCTGCAAACAACTCCTTCTCGTACAATACTTCTTCACTTATTAACCCCGAACAAAGATTTTTCCTCATGAGTATTATCAACTCGATTCCTACAGAATGGCGTTCACTTATTAAAGCGTCTACTGACGTTAAAATAGCTGACCCCATTCCAAGTATTCCAACTATTAAAATGGAAAGCGGTTATGTTCCAATCCTTGACCTCTCTCCTAAACAGATTTATCAGACCTTTAAACAGCAGAAACAAATTGCGCCCACTGCTAAACAAAAATTAACAAACAAGTACTTAAATGTAGAGATTGAATGGGAAAAGGTTTATTCATTGGCCTTTCAATGCACTTTGGACACTAAGATCAGGGATCTCCAATATAAAGTTCTAAATTGTATAATGTTTACAAACGAGAAACTAAATTTAATTGGTGTAGTTGATTCACCAAATTGCACTTTCTGTCGAGAGGCAACGGAATCCGTCGAGCATTTACTGTTCTCCTGTAGGATAACCTCTAATTTTTTGAAGCATGTCTTGTCCTGGCTAAGAGATAATGATGTTCATGTTGGGATTGTTAACGAGCCGGATATCATCTTTGGAAACTTGATGTTGCAGAAGATTATATTTTAATTAATCATGTTTTGCTATTAGGTAAATATTATCTCTATTCTAGGAAATGTCAAAACAGCTTACCTACCTTTAGAGGTTTTATTGCTAGGACAAAACGTGTCTCCAATATCGAGCTCCATATTGCCAGGGAAAAAATAAATTATTTTTTCACTTTCAAAAGTGGGAGAAGTTAATAAATGTTCTCAATAATTGTTAATGCAACATCTGTTTGTGGAAATGCCGTCTTTGTACTTAGCTGTTTTTGTCCTGTTGTTATTGTTATTATTTTACTTTGTTTTTTCTTTTGTAAACTAAAATTTCATTTAGTTAAATTGTTAAATATTTAAATTGTGAGTTAAATTAACTGTTAGTGATTAGTTTGTAATTATCATTAATATTAATAACATTTGTAAATACATGTTTGCAAATCAATAAAAACTATTTAAAAAAAACGACTTTCCCTGTGGGCGCATAATATGCCGGTGATTATCGTTGCGGGCTCCTGTTTTTCTCTAGAAGGAACAACATGGCGGACCTCACTAATCATAGAGAAAGGCATCCCACCGGTTATTAAAAGCAACTCGCTCAAGCAACAACCGAGTTTCGTCAGCCACGAAAGAAGCAGAAAGGATTATATCCATGAGATCTGTGGCTGGGAGTATGCGTTGGAATTGTGTTTCCGTACGATCGATGAGTGATGTATTTTTGTTTTGGAAATACATGTTTATTGCGTTTGACAAAGGAGACTTATGCATGTATGCATGTGTGCATGTATGCATGTGTGCATGTATGTGTGTGTGTGTGTGTGTGTGTGTGTGTGTGTGTGTGTGTGTGTGTGTGTGTATGTATGTATGTATGTACGTATAGACACACTTTTCGCCCCCCCACATCAGGCTGGAATTTTTAGTTCACTGGAGAGTGCTGTGCACTCATGCTAACTTTCCCGTGACGGCTCTGCATTTATGAAAACAGAAGTTGCCGGCCTCAAACTGATTTACGGAAAAAACAAATTGATTAGTAGACGGCTAATACACTAATACAGTGTTTTAGATAGTCCTCCGTACTGGCTGGGATCGCCTCCTTTGGAGTTGTTCCGGAAAAGCGGCGACATATCCTTAAATTTATCCCACACGTCTCTTGGTACAGAGACATCTACCTCTGCGAACCCATATCATTCTTTTGTACTTAGCCGGTGTTCGAATTCTTAAGCTACTTCAGGAGAGGATGGATTGAAGTAAGTTTTCCTACCTCCTCTTTGCCACAGGGTTCCAGCAAAGTACTCGCGTACAAAGAGGTGGCATCGTACTCCAACACTCTACAACACAATCGTGTGTCTTTGTATTTGTGGGGCCGCATTCCTGTTTTGCCCGCCTCATGCTTCCTTGTGAACACCGGCCTTGGGCCTCCTGTTACAGCCTCTTTTAACACGTCATATGCCTCTCTTTTTGGGGCATACAACTCAGGCGCGCCTCGTCCACGCAATGTTCCTCACAAAATACACCAATGAGAGAAACTGCGTCTTTGAAGACTCGTCTTTGAAGATGCCAATACCGAGGCTTGCCTCTAGAAGAGGACCCTCGTCAAGGTGGTTGTCATACTCCAACCCATCCGCGAATGTCCTCATTCCTCTCTCTTTGGGGTTAGAATCGTCTTCCATTTCAATTTCGAAAAGCAACACTCGTAGGGTGGCAATCCCTCATAATTCAATTTGTCTGCGATATCGAACCTCTCATACGGATTTGTCTGCCCACTTCCACACATCTTGACCCACGTGTCGTAGCTTGTGCCTACGAGGCTTCCCCTGCTACTTTCTACTCGGTTTTTCCCCGGCTCAAAACCATACAGCCCTAAACCCTGATATTCACGTTGGGGGCTCCCCTAGCTACATTCTGCTCGGTTCTGTCCATGCGGAAAGGGGGCTTAGCGACCTGCCCTGGGTCAAGTCATGTGACTTCAAAATCCGTATCTTTCTGAACCCTCGCCGATTTTGATCCCCCACACCTCCATGTTACTCTCTGCTCGGGGCTTCCCCTGCGACTTTCCTCTGGGTTCCGGAAAAGTAACATCAGGTGATCAAAAGCAATATTCACGTAATGGAAATGAAAATCCGTATCATTCTGACCCCAGCTATACCACTGTAGATAAGTGTTGATTATATTGTAGGGGATCTAAATTAAAATTACCTTTTACAAAACAATCTTTGTTATCTTTAGAGATAATGGAATTAAATTTATCAAGGAAAGCTAATACGTTCTGATTTGATGGTCGATATATTGCTCCCACAATATGTCTCCCGTTCGGGTTGCTAATTCAAACGAAGACTAGTTTCAGGATCAGAAAAATTACAACCGGGCCGTAACTTATATTCCAAATAATCTTGTAAATAAAGTTCAACACCGCCACCTTGTTTGTTCACACGATGACTGGAAATAAAATAACCGCGAATACTGATGAGATCGCAAGTCTGATCATTTAACGAGGCTTCAGAAATACTAATTGCAGAAAATGATACCTGCAGATTACGGAGCCAGACCTTAAATTTATCAAAATTACCTAGAAGACTACGGCTGTTAAGATGCAATAGCGAGTGCGTATCATAAGTTGGTGAAACCATCTCATATTCTCGTAGGTAGTTGCTGGGCTTTGGGGAAAATAAAAATATTAACATCAGGATCGAGTCCAGTTTACGGCGAGAATACTGGGTTATCGATAGGGTTAAACAAGAGGGATTCTAAACCATCTACTTCAAACCACTCCAAGCCACTACCACCCCTATATCCCCCTCCTACCCAAAGAAATAAGAGCAACTAACACTGAATCTATCTGCATCTCATTGATCTCAAGCTGTTACATACTACTTTTTATTTTATTCAGTTTATAAATGCTTAATGAAAAAATCCCAATCACCGACCTAATAAACTTCCTCTTATATCCCTGGAAACGATCGACTTGGACACTGAAACGAATCGTGTTTTCTTCAGTTGCATTGAATTCAACATGGCTCAAGAGAGAACACTTATACTCCAAATCTGCACACGAGGAGGTGAATAAATCACCAAATACTCCGACCTTGGAATTACTTCCTCTTGGTTTCCAACACACCATATCCCAGTAATTCCACTCGTCATCAAAATATCACAAACCCCTCGAGAATACCAGCGTTTTGTTTTTGCGAGACGCTTGTTTTCTGAAAAGATGTATCGCGTAACCAAACCCAACAAAAGCACCGATTAGTTTTTATGGGACTTGTGAATTTGTTCTGGGGGCAATTGTCTTTGAGATTCAGAGCACCTCCAACGAGCTCAGCTTCATAGACTAGTGGTCTTAAGAACTTCCAAAAGCAAACGACCACTAAGGCGAAAGCTGTGAGAGAAACCATGAGATTTCCGCGTGCTTATGGACTATGACAGGATTTCGTTGCTTGAAACAAATATGTCGTCAAAGTGGCTACCCCTTTCAGCCAAAAAAAATCGAGGGTAACTTCTGAGTCACGCTAAAGAAGAAACTGCTCTGACAATAGTTGAAGATGGAATATCCATTGGTTTTATTTATTATCTATGATTTTTTATATGTTCATAATTGTTGGAATTAACTGTTACATATTGGTTCTTAAATTTCAGACGCGTCTGCCACATGCTACTTCGCGTTAAAAAATTTTCTTCTTGAAGCGGATTATATTTCATACGCAATAAATTTATCCTCCCTAATACCGCAAGATATAAACAGTAGACTTTCAGTAGTTCTTACTCTACCTATGTATCACGGATTCAGAGTAGTTCATCGCAAAATCGTGGCCTGACTACTATTTCTTAAGCAAAGACACATGCTGCTCCTGGCTTACTGCTATGACGCACAAATTGTTTGGATAGACAATAAAAAAATCTTTTACACCAAAAAATATATCTGACAAGTACTATACCGAAGTAATAGAATCAAAACATATATATAGACATGCCTTTCTAGCGCACAAAACGCTGATTCTTAAAAAAGTACAAAAACTACGGTATATTCCCAAATTCAAATTTCGAAACTTCAGGCACAGTCAACTTAATTAATTTTTTTCAAATGATGTTTCTTTTTTTTTTAAAAAAAAAAAACTTTGACAAGGATAATATTCAACCAAAACTTTCGCCTCTGATTTGAACATCATGACCAAAAAGTCCGTAGTGAACTCTATCCTCAGAAAAATCTAAAAGCTAAGTATATACAAATTCTTGTTTACTAATGCCTCCAATTCTTTAGAAAGGTTTTATTCATCTGTTTCATCGTAATCTTCACCAACCAGCTCACAGATGCATCCATACACCTCTGCAAAGGTTGGTCTCTGTTCTGCTTCCTAAAAGAAAAAAACAACACTTATGAATAGGACAAAATTTCCCTGGAATAGCAGGTGTGTATTTTTACACTGGCGGTGAGCCCCGCTGAACAACAAAAGAACTTGTGAATTGGCCATGCATTTTTATAATTCTGAACATGAACTTTCTCAAATCAATTTCATTATCATTGAACAAATTAGGTCTTTGAAAATTCCTTACATCTTGAAAAATTATTACTTACTAGGGAGGCCTATTGTACTGCGCAATTATTTACCCTCATGGGCTTAACAAACGGCGGGAATTTAGATCAAAACACCGCATTAATTACTACAATTGAGTAAATGTGACTTGACATTTTTCCAATATGGCGTATTTTAATTTTGTTCTATTATCATTTTTGTTATTTCTTATTTGTATTCATCTTATTTGCATTCACATGTCACCCACAGTTCTTATTTGCCTTTGATTGCTAAATCCTTCTCACTTTGTAATTTAGACCTTTGTTGTATCACGTAACCTTAATCTAAAGATTTCTGCTTTGTATATAAGTCGGTGCTCCTGTAACTTGCAAGCATTGTAAATAGATTTTAGTTTTTACATTTTTAACCTGAAGAAGGCCGAATGACCGAAACGTCGCATTAAAACTCGTCCAGAGCAGTCAAGAGTTGGTTTCTTCGTCACATCCTTTTTGTACATTAAATCAAATTATATATCTATCCGACAAATGAAGTATAAATTTTACGTCTACTTTTGAAAGGGCAATAGACGGACAACTTCTGACAACTTCTTATGACTTATTAAAATATAAAGAAAAAATTGTGTAATATAGAAAACCTTTCGGTCGTACGACCTTCCTCAGTTAAAGTGAATAACGATAAAAAGTTTCTTTTTATATGTTGACAATGCTTGCTGTCTGATTAAATAGTGTAAAGATTCCTACAGGTATTATGTAAAATGTTACAAAATGTAAAAGAAAAACATAATGTTAAATTATACAATTACACTGTTTGCTGGCAAATTAAAATCTGCGATCGTTTGCAATCGTCTGCGATTATATGGGGAAAGAGCTGTCTTTGCGATTGTCTGCGATCTGCGATCGTTAGCGATCATCTATAATCATATGGAAACCCAATCTGCCAAACATAAATTACATCACCAGGAAACACCTGCATCTTCTGGAATCAAGCACGAAATTAAAAGAGTTGCTTCCCAAAAATTCACTTATTCCAGATTATCGTAGATCTAAAAAATCTTAGCATCTTCTAAATACAAAACAAGAAATACACGAAACATAAATTCACTTGAGGGAAGTTGTTATAAATGTGACAAGAGCAGATACGACTTTTGTAAAAATTATTTTGTCGAATCGTAAAATTTTTGTAGTTTTAGAAAAGGGAAATCTTACACTGTTAGACCCAATTTGACATACAGTTCCAAAAACGTCATCTATTTGGTTTCTTGGAAAAAAATGTCAGCGTCAATATATTGGTTCAAGAACCACAGAATTCAAAGTGAAATTTAAAAATCACAAATCATCTATGATTGCAAACAAGAAATCATGTGAAGTCGCAGTCCACTTTCAGTTCACAGAATTTCATATTCACTACAAGATTTTTCTTTTAAATGTATCGACCAAATTGACGACACCAACCGGCAAGATGGTATTGACAAGCTTTTTGTCAATAAAGAGGCTTATTGGAGTGCCCAACTTTTCACCTTAGCACCTCCTGGCCTTAACAAAAGGCAAGAATTCCATTCCAAAAACAGAATACATTTCAACCCTACATAACTCACAATATATCAAAGATGAAAATGGCTAGCGTCTAAGTGAACCATATAGTATTCTAGCTAAACACTAGAATTGTTTAGTAGCATCTGAAATGTAGACATCTACCTACATACTTAGGACACACACTACTCAGTATCACTTGGTTACACGACATACACACACACACACACACTACATAGACACTTACTACTTAGTAATGTATAAAAGAAAATTCAAATTGCAAATTTTTTTGCAGGGTTTCATTTAAGTCCTCACGATCACTGTGCGGATGTCTATAAATGCAGCCGATTATAACATGGTTTTGTGTTACTCTTGGGATTTCTATAAGGCACGTTTCGACTCCATCTAACGGTACTTCAGGCCTTTTGATAAATTTTAAGGTATTGCTTATATACATACCAACGCCACCCGCATTTGTTTTAGAAGCCTTGCTAATAAATTCATATCCACCCATGAAGATATTATAAGTATTATCACTTGTTTCTGATACGGTGATAATGCTAGGCAATTCCTTAACCGTTAGCAGAATATTATTTAAGAGAGATAAATTTTTCGGCAGACTACGTGTATTACAATGAAATATCGAAAACCCTTCGACGAAGCTTTTTGAAATTGCACGTCAGTTTGCTTAATTCAGTAATATCTTGATTCTATTGTATTCATAATTAAATTATCACCTTTGTCAGGGGATTCAGTCTCGAGTCTGTTAATACAATAACTGAATGGAATACCCATGTTCGTGTAGCATTCATGAATTCGCTATTTGCCAAGCCGTGAAAATGTAAATTACTCAACTCAAATTAAAGGCAAATTAAACAACTCAGACATCCGTTCAAGAAGAGAAATAATAACAACGTAATCATTTAACAATAAAGCAAGTGTTATTACTGACATTTCTCTTAATTATATATCTGATACAGTTATGGATCCATGTAACCACGTGGCGCACATGATTTTGTCGTGACCAAATTGAGTTTTCCGTTACAGTAGCGGACCACCGTAGCAATCGCAAGGTTACACTGGTTGCTACTTAAAAACCAACGTTGTATTCTCATACAAATCCTTTAAAATCAGGTTGGGCTGCCTGTTGTGAGTTTCCTAGCGACGCAGTACCAGTTTCTTATGAGACTAACCACTTTATCCTTGCGATTTCAAAGTAGCAGATAAATGAGGGAAAATAGAATAGATAGAAAATCCAACTTTCAACATTCCATGAACATCAGAGATCTGTTAATACTACAGATTTCCTAGCTGCTTACAGCACAGTGAAAGCCGTCAAACGTACTGAAACAAATCGGAAGCATCGTTAGCAAAGCAAAGCTCTAAAAGTAAAGTCATTTGAACGAGATTAATAAGCTTGCCAGTGATTTCCTATTGGTTAGTCTTCTGTGAGCAAACCAGCAAACAAGGTAGATGATACAGTTAGTTTGGATGTACTCTCTAACTGTTGCAAGGAACCATAGAGAACGCATAGGATGGAAAGATGGTGGACTTAGTAAACAGGAAGGAAAGCTTACCTCCATCCAGCACTTTCTCATTATTTTGTAGATATCATCCGGGCATCTGTGAGGTTTCTCTAGTCGGTATCCATGGATAATCTAAGATTCGTCAACGACACAACAAATGAAAACCTTACAATTTACACGACTAAATTTTAATTCCTTTCCGTCAATAAAGAGACAGAAAGAGTGTTCTCATCATATGGCAAGGTAGTTTTGAGGAAACTCCAAGCGTTCTGATTGGTTCTATTTTAATCAGGATTTTACCGAATACCACCTTTCCGTCAAAAACGTTGTAGGGCATGCCTTTTGTTTACCAATGCCAGGAAATACAGAATTTGCAGGTAAAACTAACATGGCCCGACAACCACGACCTCGGGCTAATATTGCCCAGTACACTTCTTACACTCGGTTGGTAAGATGTTCGTTTAAGTTTTATACTGGCCATGATTAACATTCAAGTTTACATTAAGACTTGTACTTGTAAACACAGCACCTAAACCAAGCAAGGTACACACCTTCTGAACAACATCGGGGCTATTACAGGCAGGGTAAGGTTGCTTTCCTCCACTGTAAATTTCCCAGCCTAGAATACCTGTTAGAAAACGAAAACAACCATGTCCTCAAATATTTTGGAAGCGCTACACGCAAACCTAAGCATTTGATAAAATGGTTTTAACTTCTAATTCAGTAGCTGGTAGTCGCACTCCATCGCCCTGGTGCAGGTGGTACTGAAGAGAACTGTTTCAGAGGTGAAGCAAAAGACGAGAACGACGTCGAATAAGACGGCGCAAAAGAATAGCGCAAATGGACGACACAAAAACACTGTACGAGCAAATACAGTCTGGTAATTTGGCAAGATTTCCGCACAGGTCCCTACTTCATTATGCACGGAGCAAATGAATTGTTTAGGGTAATGCACACGTAAACATTTCTTGTTATTGCAGAATGAAACAATATGGCTACAGCATGCATAATGAAGTAGGGACCTGTGCGGAAATAATTCCGGTAATTTTCCTTGCCGGCATCTGCAAAACCGCAACGTGAAATGACCACTAAAGTTTTCTGGAAGACTCCAGTGTGAAAACGGCACAATTTCCTTTAGAAATTCGGAATGGAATGCGAAGATTACAATTAAAAAATGACGTTTTTTTTTTTTTTAAAAAAAAGAGACAAAACGATACAAGCCTACTGTTTAAGGTACAAAAGAAATGCAAATAAAACTTGTTCATGGTGCCGTCCTCGGCGTGGTAGTCGCGTTTGCTAAAGCTCCCTATTGTTGACGCCAATTAGCATTGCTGTCCGGCATCTGGTTTATAGAACAAAATGACCGCAAACCAAGTAGAATAAGTATTTTCCAATATTTAAGAAACTAACTATCCATGTGCTGTTTAGGACGAACAAATGCCATGTCAGTGCCAAATATATCTCATAAGTTTTCCTACTATTACTGATCTATAATTGGAACACCATTAAGAGAAATCGCTCGACTGACTATCACAATTTTTGGGCATTGCTGTTCCAAAATTGCTACTTCTTGACGTATCTAGTTCAAGAACCTGATGTCCAGTAACACCCAAACGAAAGAAAGGAAAACCACGATTGCGACGACCAAGCTTGAAAAACAAAAATAATAAAAAAATAAATAAATAAAATAACATAAAAAAGAAACCCTCGAACCACCGTGGTGTCCGACCAATTATAATTTCCGTGAGAAGCACTGTCTTGGATTATTTCTGCCAAGCAGGTTTCTAGATTCTCAGATGTGGATGCCCATCAACAGTAAAAACAAAGGTTTACAGTAAGCAGGCGATTGCAGGTTCTAAGGCCACAATTGTTTGATCCAGTATCACTTCTATATCAAAGTAGGGATATAGGAAAGTCTTCAATATGATGTATAGTGCTTGAATGAGCTTTGAAAAGTTTTGAATGCATGAAAGGATGCCTGCAAGGTTTTAGCTACACCTAATGGATTACCAGCCGAACGCTCGATGCAAGTCGTGAAATAATTTGATCATCTTACTCCCCAGCTCCAGCAACCTCTGGTTGATGCTAAAAAGTTTCAAACCCACCACGGATTCAGATTCTGCCGATCGGAGAACTTTATTGTTTACCAAAGAAAAACGGAAGACTCTCGCCCAGTTCTAATAAGACTCACAATGACCAGGAGAGATTAGCAGAGCGAGAGGGACTAC
>OX453278.1:16624497-16639497 GCA_949710005.1 Ricordea florida | reverse complement strand
GAATAAACCAGATGAAAGATATGGCAGTCCCATCGTAGTCGAGAAACTTTCTAAGTATAAAGACTCAGAGATTGAAATGACCAAGATGTAGAAAACGAAGACAGAGACGATACCAGTTGCTATTGGGGCACTTGCGGTCATTAAGCAGGGGTTGGAAAAGCACATCCACAGAATTCCAGGCACAGCCAACATCAACGAGCTCCAAAAAATTACACTGCGGGAAACAGCCCACATCCACAGGAAGGTTCTTTCAATTAACTGAACTCTTTTGTACCTAAGGTCCATGGTTTGGACCCGGTGATTCAGAGACTAAGGAATCAAGCCAAGGGTAAAATGATGATGATGATGATTATAATAATAATAATAATAATAATAATAATAATAATAATAATAATAAACGAGAAAGAAAAACCTCACTACAGCTAAGGTGGATTACAAAAAAGCTCTTGACTCCGTTCCCCACAGCTGGATATTAAAATGTCTTGAAATCTACAAGATATCACCAAAGATGAGAGATCTCATCAGTGAAATATGACCAAATGGAAAACAACCCTCACGCTTAACCATAACAAGGGATCAATATCATCTCGTGAAATAAAAATAAACAGCGGTACCTACCAAGGCGATTCCATCTCACCTCTTCTTTTCTGCATAGCTTTAGCACCCTTATCATCTCTCTTGAATGAGAGTAACTATGGGTACAAAATAAGCAACCAATCATCACTCATCTGTTTTACATGGATGATTTAAAAACCTATGCCAAGACTGATGAAGAACAGAAAGGCCTACTCACAATCGTCAAAGGCTTCAGTGATGATATAAGAATGGAATTTGGGCTCGACAAGTGCGCCAAAGCTACTTTCAAACGAGGCAAGCTGGGCAAAACCGAAAACATCGAACTCGATATTGACACCACCATACAAGATCTAGAGCAGGAAGGGAACTACAAATACCTTGGTGTGAATGAAGGAGATGGGATCCAACACGCAAAGATGAAAGAGAAAATTCGGAAAGAGTACTACCGTAGAATACGGCTAGTTCTCGAATCTGAACTTAATGCTGCCAACAGAATTAACGCACTCAACACTCTTGCTGTCCCAGTCGTCACTTACAGTTTCAACATCATCAACTGGAAAATGGAAGAACTTAAGAAATTAGACAGAAAAACAAGAAAGTTCCAGACGATGGCAAAAATGCACCACTTAAAAGCTGATGTGGACAGGCTATAAATCCCAAGAAGGGCAGGTGGAAGGGGCCTTCCACAACTAGAAACTACTTACAAAACAACCACAATTGGCCAGGACACATATCTCAACAACAAAGATGATTATCTCCTCAAAATAGCAAGGGATCATGACCGTGGCAAGAAAACAATGTCAACACACCATCAAGCTGCAAAATATAGTCGAGAACTCAACCTACCGGAACCTGAATTGGTAGAGAATGAGCCAATCACGAACTATGCTCGAAGGGTCAAGCTAAAAGCCAAACACCAAGCTTTAGAACAACTCAAAAGCAAATGGGAAGAAAAACCTTTGCATGGTCAGTACCCGGAAAGAACAAAGGAGAAGGGTGTAGACCAAGAACAAATCCACTGCTGGGTGAGTACACCTGGCCTCAAATCAGAAACAGAAGGTTTCATTATTGCTGCCAAAGATTAGTGCATTAAGACCAATTACTACTGAAACAGGATCCTGAAAGACGGCAATATGCAAGCACTATGACATCAAAGTACAAGATAAATATTACGAACATGAAGCAGCTACAGTGACAGAAAACCAAACAGCGACTATACTCTGGGACATGCCAGTTCAAACTGACAAAGAGATCAAAGCAAACAGACCAGACATAGTGGTGAAAGATAAGAACGAGAGAACCTGCCTCCTCATTGATATGTCTATCCCCACAGAGAGGAACACTTCCTTGAAAGCAGTAGAAAAGCTCTCGAAGTACAAAGATCTTGACATAGAAATCGAAAAAGCATGGGGTATGAAAACAACAACTGTCCCAGTGATCACTGGAGCTCTTAGGCTCGTCAAGAAGGAAACAGAAAACTACATCGGCAAGATCCCAGGCAACATCAGAATAACAGAGCTACAGAAGATCGTCCTCCTTGGAACTGCTAACATACTAAGGAGGACTCTATCCATCAAGTAATCCAGCAGACTTTTGACTGTCCTAAGCTCATGGATTCAACTCAGCACCATAAGTGAAAAGAGCAAGACTTCAAGAATCTACATAATAATAATAATAGTATCAATAGTATCTAGTACTGACATGCTAATTGAGGGCACTGTAAAGTACAAATAAAATAAAATCAAATCAAATCAAATGTTGGTTTTTGTGAAGAGGGGAAAACTGGAGTATCCGGAGAAAAACCTCTCCGAGCAGCCCACATATGCCAGGGCCGGGAATCGAACCCGGGCCACATTGGCGGAAGGCGAGCACTCTCACCACTGCGCCAACCCTGCTCCCTTATTGAGTTTTAAATGAACTTTATGCATTTGATAACACTAAGGAGTGTGAGATACAATGTCATTACATAAAAAAAGTAGGGGGTAAAACAATTGGATTCTACCAAACGTTTGAATAAAGGTTTGGTAATAGAGAGTGCTGACTGTATAGTATGTGGTTGTACTATTTTTAGGTCATAACATAAAAAAATACATGTATTGAAATCTTAATATGTTGAAAAATATGGCTGCACTACACATTCCTGTAAAAATAATGTGAAATAAACATCAAACAGTCAAACGTATAAACCACATGAAAGCTCAGTTGTGCTGTTACAGAAACAGGCAACATATCCATACCCAAACAGAGAAGAGTATATGATTTTGAATATGTGAAAATTTCAATTGTAAGAACTGCAGAACAAAGATTTAATATAAGGATGGTATTTCATCAAAAAAGTCATGGCAGCAAGAGGTATTGAACTGTAACTAATGGCATATAGTTACAAGAAGCATTATTATAATAGTTATTATTATCATCTTTATTATTATTACTACTGGTATTGATATTATTATTATTATTATTGTTATATTTTCTTATGTTTAACATAATCATATTTTATTGTTATGGGGTGGGTTGTATGTCCTAATCTGGGTAAAGGTATTGTTACTCTATTACTTCAAGCAATACAAAAATCTTCTAAATAGGCTTTCCATCAGAGGTGGTAGTAATCAAAACAGCTGAAAACAATACCATTTCTTCTTTAAAGCGTAGAATCTAAAAATCTATAAAGTTAATGTGGAAAATCATGATCGAAAGCATAGGGCATTTAGGAAACTTGAAACACTTGTTACTACATACAGCACACTTGCAGTGAACATATGAAAAAAATCATAAACATTTTGGCATTACAAACTTTATTTCCTTCTTTTTAAAGTTTTCCCAGTGTAAAAGGTCAACTGTATGTTGTGGTTGTTATTCCTATAGCTTTATATTCCATAGCTTTATATGAATTTCCGCCATTAGGAGTACCGTGAATGATGTTTTGAAAATAATGTGAATTTTGTGGAAACCGATTTTTCTAATCCTGGAAGTACATCCTAGCAAGAAGATCTCCGAGATGCACAAGTAAGAGTGGCGAGAGATCGTCGACGAGTAAGTTTGAATGCCGCAAAAATCAGCACACGGGAAGCGGCGACTCAAAGCAGAGATTGAGAAACTACGGTTAAGGGACGATAATATAGTAAGAGGCATCGCAGCAAAGACAACAACTGCTTGCTCAAAAAAGGCAAAGGAAACAGCAAGGAAAACGACATACATATACATACATACCTCCTTTATTATCTTTCCCCATGGGGGCTTTTCGAAGACAATATGGTACACTATTCTACAATTAAATACTAATATATTAAAATTAATAATATTACATTCTAATTTAAATAATCACAAATTTAAAAACTCTACGATTAATTTACGTTTCAATGCTTTTTTAAAAGTTGAAATAGTTCTACTGAGTTTTAAGGTAAGGTCCAATGAGTTCCAGATGGTAGTTGTCCTATAATAAAATGTTCTTTGGCCAGTGGCAGTTCTGAATAGAGCAATGTTTAATTGTTGAGAGCTCCTAGTGCTTATATCTGCACGTTTAATAAAAATAGAGGTCAAATAGTCGGGAGCACAGCCCGTCATGCACTTGAAGGCTAAAGTGGCACTTCGATAGTAAAGCTGGCTTGGTACTGGCAGCCATTCTAGTTCTTTTAGTATGGGCGTGACGTGATCGAATTTCCGTGCACCACTTACGATTCTACATGCGAAGTTCTGTACAGACTGCAATTTATCAATGTTACAGTTGGAGGAGTTTGCCCACACGTTTGAGCAATAAAACAGTTTACTAAAAACTAGGGCATTAATAACTGTGATAAGAGTTCCTCTATCAAAAGCATGTTTAACTCGGTTAATTTGTCCAAGGCGAGACATGCAGGAGGAAACAGTGTTAACCATGTGATCATTGTATGTTAAGTGGGGATCCAGTGTCACGCCTAGGTCCTTTGCCGCCTGGACAGGTACAAGTTCCTTTCCTAGCAATGATAACGTGAAATCTCGTAGTTTGGGAAGCATTTGTCTGCTACCAAATACTATGAGTTTAGTCTTATCCGGATTCAACAGTAGGTAGTTATTAAAACACCAGTTACGCACGTTAAGTAAATCCTCGTTCATAGCGATTATTGCATTTATTTTATCTTCGATCTTAAAGGAGACCCAGGAGTTTTGTATCGTCTACGTAGCACTGTGAACTGCATTTTCGCGGAACAGCGGGGAGATCATTTACATAGATGCTGAAAAGAAGCGGGCCCAGAATACTTCCTTGCGGTACACCACTGGTCACAGTCAGGGGCTCAGATGAAGTAGAATTTATACGTACAACTTGTTGCCTGTCGCTTAGGTAGCTGCAGAACCATTGTAGACACGGGTAAGAAGCACCGACGTCCAGCAACTTTGATATTAGGTTTTCGTGGCTGATACTGTCGAACGCTTTGCTCATATCATATCTTTTATCCACGACCAGGAATACAATCAAGTCAGATTGGAAATTGAATTTGCTTTCGATAGAAACAAAGACTCGTTTTAGCTATACAGCATTCAGAATTTAAGGAAAATTATGGCAACAGCATACAGACAGAATCAGAAGACGAACGACAAAACAGATTGCCATATCGTCGTGAAAAAAAGTGCCAGGAAAGGGGAAACAGAAACCAACCGGAAAGAAATGAAAGATTACAGTCACGTAGTCTGAATACAGCAATGACAATGCAAGTAGGTATTTTTCGTCCTAAAACGATAGCTATCCATGTTGAAGAAATTCCCGGAATGATTTCCGCACAGGTCCTTACTTCATTATGCATGCTGAAGCTGTCTTGTCTGGTGTATTGCACGTGCAAATATTTCTTGTGTTCGTAGAACGAAATAGTATAGTTACACAATGCATAATGAAGTAGGGACCTGTGCGGAAATCTTACCAAAATATATTGTAGATTTGTCTGTTGTAGCAGTTATGTTCAGCCTTTTCAACAGAAAAGATACTTAACAATCAGTAACTGGTTCTGCAATATTATCAGTGATCAATGCAATTCTTTGAAAACAAAGCAGATGGTATTTATTACTGACTTCTGAGTAGTATTTCTCTTTGCTATGTATCTTTGCTACATATATGTATTAAGTAATTAAAAGGCTTCGTTGGGACTGACAAGTTCCATAGCCTTTTGTAAATGGATTTTTACCTTTGAGTTCCAGGTATCCCTCTCTTAGCCCCCACACTTTTCCCATAAATGACAAATCATTTAAGCCCTACTTTGCAAAATTAGGCATAACATCTTAACCTTTTTCCTTAATGCTCTTTAATTCATTTTTATGATGTCAAATGCAAATATTTAACAACTGCAATATACAGTTGACCTTTAACATTGGGAAGACTAACGTTTGTAATGCCAAAATGTTCACGATCTTTCTTACATATTCATTGCAAGGGTGCTGTATGTAATAACAAGTCTTTAAAGTTTCCTAAAAGCCCTGTGCTTTCAATCATGATTTTCCATACTAACTGTATGGACTAATTCATTTTTATGATGTCAAATACAAATATTTAATGACAACCACAATATACAGTTGACATTTTACATTAAGAAAACTCTACAAAGGAGAAACTAAAGTTTGTAATGCCAAAATTTTTATGATCTTTCTTATGTATTCATTCCAAGGTTGCTGTATGTAATAACAAGTCTTTGAAGTTTCCTAAAGCCCTGTGCTTTCAATCATGATTTTCCACACTAACTGTATGGACAAATGACTGTATGGACTAATTCATTTTTATGATGTCAAATACAAATATTTAATAACAACCATAATATACAGTTGACATTTTACATTAAAAAACTCTACAAAGGAAAAACTAAAGTTTGTAATGCCAAAATTTTTATGATCTTACTTAAGTATTAATTCCAAGGTTGCTGTATGTAATAACAAGTCTTTGAAGTTTCCTAAATGCCCTATGCTTTCAATCATGATTTTCCACTCTAACTGTATGGACAAATGGCTGCACTAGCATGATTGCTACAGGTCAGGAAATGGTCAAGAAAAAAATTCTTCAAGCAAGGGAAAAGTCAGAGAATTTCACTTTGAGTAAGAGAAAGTTTAAGTCTTTGAGAGAAGTCAGGGAAAAGTGAAATTTAAGAGTTCTAATTTATTTATTGCCAATTCAGCTATGATTTGGTGTAATTAAGAATTAACATGAAATGTGTTGGAGTGGTAGAATTAAATGACAAGCTGATTTTGGATTGCCTAGAAAATTAATCCTTTTTCCATGACTTTGTTACCTTAAGAAACCGTCAATCCATATGCACTGTATGTGACTTTCTGAAAGCATATTAAATAAATGGGTGGAGAGGTTGGCTGTGAGGTGAGGTTGGAGGCCATTACCAGTACTAATTTGTGAGTTTTCTTATTTAGTTGGTAAGGGAAATTATACATTTGTCAGGGAAAAGTAAGGGAATTTCAAGATCCTGTGGCTATGGCAACCATATCTAGATTCTAAGCCGAAAAGAAGAAATGGTATTGTTCAGATGAGTAATTTTTACCACAACTCATACAAACCCCATTCAGAAGAAAACTGTATTGCTTGTAGTAGTAGAGGAACAATACCTTTACCCAGATTAGGGCATACACCCCCACCCCATAACAGTATATTATGTTAAACATAAAAAAAATAACAATGATAATAATATCAATACCAGCAATAATAATAATGGTAATAATACAATAATAATCATGATAATAGTTACAAGAACTGAGAAAGTAAAAAAAGTGATAATGATATAATAAGTAAATAGTTACATAAATTGGGGTTCTATCCCTCATGGGAAAAACCATCATGAGTTCTTTAAAAACTAGCTTCGCGAGGTTTTGCGGGAGTCGTATTTCTAGTTAAATATTGACATTTGACATCATAAAAATGAAGTAAACCGCAGAAAGTAACAAGGTCAATATCATAGATGACGAATTACTCCTTAATTTTGGCGCGAAATTTCAGCGTTAATTTGTAATTTCACATGTGAAATTACCAAATTGCCATAGCAACCTTTTCGTACGTCTCAGTGTCAAGATGGCGACGAAATTTTAAAATGCCGTGAATGAAGATGTCAGGGCACAAAAAGACGTTTTAGAAAACCTGAACACACAAGAGAACATCAAGAAGGATTCTTACAGGTATTTTGCCGAAAAAGTCTGAAAAATTCTGAACTTTATAAGCCAAATTTAAGGTCTAAACATTTGAGAGAGTAGAGTTCTCGATCGATACGATCCAGGATAAACATGTCAAAAAATCCACGATTGCCAACGTAATTCGTCACCCATGATATTAATAGGTAATCAAATGGTGAACTCCTGAAATTAGGGAATAATTTCACTTGCGTTTTGTCCAAATCCTACTAATTTATAAATTATTAAGATTTGGACAAAACGCAAGTGAAATTATTGGATTTGGACAAAACGCGCGTGAAATTATTCCCTAATTTCACTCGTCACCATTTGATTACACATACTAATATGTTATGTCTAACTTTGCAAATTAAGGCTTGAATTAACATTTCATTTGTGGAAAAGGGGCAGGGGTTCTTGATAGCAATATTATCAGGGGGTCATTGAACTGTAAGGTATATTTCAGTGCGGCGTTTATTTATAAATTCTTAAATAGACGCCGCGGCGCTAATTCAACAGCGGCGCTTATTAAATTATTTTCGGTAGAAGTGCGGCGCTTATTGAACTGCGGCGCTTATTCGAGTAGCGGCGCTTAATCGATCATTCCTCGCGAAGCGAGGTTACTAATCATGTCGCTTTCGGTCAGACCACGTAGCGCTCGCAAGCCTGAGTAAATCGAGCCGAGAGTTTTAATATATATATATATATATATATATATATATATATATATATATATATATATATATATAATTTAAAGGTGTCCGTTCGCAGGCGTGGTTACACGGCAAAGTTACTGCTTGTGAATTTCCGCCATTACGAATTCCGTGAATGATGTTTTAAAATAATGTGAATTTTGTGGAAACCAATTTCACTTGTACTGGAAGTACATCCCAGCAAGACGATCTCCAAGATATACAAGAAAAAGTGGCGAGAGATCGTCGTCGAGCAAGTTTGAATGTCGCAAAAAATCAGCACACGTGAAGCGGCGACTCAAAGCAGAGATTGAGAAACGGCCGTAGGGACGATAATAAGAGACATCGCAGCAAAGACAACAACTGCTCGCCCCAAAAAAGGCAAAGGAAACAACAAGGAAAAGGACCAGGAATACAATCGAGTTGGAAATTGAATTTGTTATCGATGGAAACAAGGACTCGTTTTAGCTATACAGGATTCAGAATTTAAGGAAAACTAGACGCTCTTGGGAGCGTTCACTCGGGCTACACTTTATAATACGGCTTCGAACAAACGTGAATATCAGTTAACGCCTAAGGTTTTTATATGTTGTATACTATAATATACTATATATGGTTCCACGACCGCAAAAAACCTACCAGACTGTGTATCGCACCGCAATCCTTGTCGACGTCGTGTTTAAACTGAGCGATTTTATCAGAAAGATGTGTAAGGTTTTACAGAAATTTCAGTGATAATTGGGTTTGTTTACTTATCCGATTAATGTTGAGCAATCAGCTTTCTTGGTTCCCACGGTAGAAAAACAATTGTGAAAATTGATGCCATTCATCATGATTTCAAGTTATCGAAGGCGAAGAAGCGATATGTGGGGAAAAACAACAATATTACTCCTCAATCGGATATACTATTCTTCCGATTTAGCCTTATTGGCCCTGTTCCCGCTAATGTCTTTCCACACGACCACGCAGGAAAAAAACTTGAGTTTGAATAAGAAAAGTGTCCAGACATGATTTTGAAAAGAGGCCCGAGGGAATGCGGGCTGACAAACATAGCCTCCGAGTTAATAGCTTTGTTAGCCGTTTTGCAGTCAGAATTACCAACAACTTTATTATGAACAAACAACAAGTTCAATAGATTTTAGAAACAGTCTTAAATAACATTGTGTCTAGCAATCCTTTGTAACGTCAACCGTTTCACCTGCAAGCGTAATCAAACATTCCACGTACTTTCCACGCGACCATGCATGAGACAGACTGTAATTGAGAAAACTTCATCCAAAAATGCTACCAAAATTTAAATCAGATGAAAAAAATACTTATAACCTCGCGTAATGTTGTCTTGAACAAATTGTTGACTCGAGGCATCCAACGACGCGTCTGTCTTGTCGCTGTACAAAATTCATGTATAAACTTCAGCTTTTGGATCCCAATGACAACAGTAGCTGAGTTACAAGAGTTAGTAGTATTCATTTGCATAACATTGGCTTTCAAAGATAGTTCAGAGTTTGTCATAGCTTCGTAGTTTGCTTTTATGGCTTTCATTGAGTTCTCTTTGAGTTCGCGGAACGACGTGGCCAAAAAGTGCTCACTGTTGTAGTTTTGCGTAGGTCTACCGCGAACGGCGTGTGCGTTTGTAAGCGATGTGAGCATTTCACGGAGAAACCTGAACATAATATAAGCAGAGCACACATCTATCGCATCCAACATTGATGGTGTAAAAACTTGATGACCTCGTACGCAGCCTCGTTTTCATAATAGCAATACCCAAAGGCCTCTGCGAGTAATCCGATTTGCGACGTTGTCGATAGACTGATAGACCGAAAGGGTAAACCTAGACTCGGGCTACCTGTGGTAGTAGCCCGAGTAATTATGGCAACAGCATACAGACAGAATCAGAAGACGAACGACCAAACAGATTACCATATCGCCGTGAAAAAAGTGCCAGGAAAGGGGAAACAGAAACCAGCCTCAAAGAAATAAAAGATTACAGTCACGTAGTATTAATACAGCAATGAGAATGCAAGTAGGTATTTTTCATAGTAAAACGATAGCCTTCCATTTTAAAGAAATTCACAATACAGAGATGGCAGTTGTGATAGCAATTCATTTATAATTATGGGATCTGATATCATTGCAACAGTGAAAATATATTGTAGATTTGTCTGACGTAGCAGTTATGTTCAGCATTTTCAACAGAAAATATATCAAACACTAAGTAACTGGTTCTGCAATATTATCAGTGGTCAATGTTATTATTGGAAAATAAAGCAGATGTTATCACTGACTTCTGAGTAGTATTTCTCTTTGCTATACATCTTTGCTACATATATGTACTAAGTAATTAAAAGGTTTCGTTAGGAGAAAACAAGTTCCATAGCCTTTTCAATGTGGGTATTTACCTCTGAGTTCCAGGTATACCTGGGAAGTACTTTCTTAACCCCTGCCCTTTTCCCAAAAATGAAAAGTTAATTTAAGCCCTACTTTGCAAAATGAAGCATAATATCTTGACCTTTTTTCTTAATGCTGTTTAATTCATTTTTATGATGTCAAATCTTAATAACAACCACAATATACAGTGGACCTTTTACATTGGAAAGACTATAAAGGAGAAATTAACGTTTGTAATGCCAAAATTTGTACGATCTTTCTTATATATTCATTGCAAGGGTGCTGTATGTAATAACATGATTATTATTATTATTGTATAATTATCAGCATTCTTATTATTATCATTATTATTATTACTGGCATTGATAGTATTATAATTGTTATCTTTTTATGTTTAACATAATATATTGTTATGGGGTGGGGGTGTATGTCCTAATCTGAGAAAATGTATTGTTCCTCTACTACTACAAGCAATACAGTTTTCTTCTGAATAAGGTTTGTACCACTCTGAACAATACCATTTCTTCTTTTAGGCTTAGAATCTAATCATGGTTACCACAGCCACAGGATCTTGAAATTCCCTGACTTTTCCCTGACAAATGTAAACTTTCCCTTACCAACTTAATTAGAAAAGTCACAAATTAGTCCTGGTAATTGCCTCCAACTCCTCCTCACAGCCAACCTCTCCACCCATTTATTTAATATGCTTTCAGAAAGTCACATACAGTGTACATGGATTTCTAATTTTTTAAGATAACAAAATCATGTAAAAGGATTAAGTTTCTTTGAAATCCAAAATCAGTTTTTAATCAGTCATTTAATTCTACCAATCCAACACATTTCATGTCACTTTCTTGATTACACAAAAACCATTGCTGAATTGGCAAGACATAAATTAGTACTCTTAAATTTCACTTTTCCCTGACTTCTCTCAAATACTTAAACTTTCCCTTACTCGAAATGAAATTCCCTTACTTCTCCCTCACCTTGAAGAATTTTTTTTCCCTCTGGGGCAATCATTCTAGTGCAGTCAGTTGTCCATACAGTGAGTGTGGAAAATCATGATTGAAAGGATAGGGCATTTAGGAAACTTCAAAGACTTGATAATAATTATAAGACATGAAAAAGTTCAAAAAGTGATAATGATATAATAATAAGTAAATACATAAATTGGTGTTTTATCCCTCTTAGGAAAAACCTTTACAAGTTCTTTAAAAACTAGCTTCGTGAGGTTTTGCGGGAGTCGTATTTCTAGTTTACGGTATATTTCGTTATGTAATTGTTGGCTTATGTCCTGTATTTCTATCAATAACACATTCAATTTCAAAACTAACTTGGTTGAATTCCTGGTCCTTTTCCATGCTGTTTTGTTTGCCTTTTTTTGAGCGAGCAGTTGTTGTCTTTGATGCGATGTGTGTTATTCTCCCTGCCGTCGTTTCCGTGAGTTGATTTTCCCGGTATTCGAACTTACTTGACGACGATCTCTTGTTGCTCTTTCTTGTATATCTCGGAGATCTTCTTGCTGGGATGTACTTCCAGGACAAGTGAAATCGGTTCCCACAAAATTTATATTATTTTGAAAAGGCATCACCGAATTCGCAATGGCGGAAATTCAGCAATTTCTCACTTGCACTATTGTTTCCATGTAACCACGCCTGAGAACGGACACCTTTAAAATATAGATATATACATATGTCAAAACTCTCGGCTCGATTTACTCGGGCTTGCGAGCCACGTGGTCTGACCGGAACCAACACGATCAGTAGCCTCGCTTCGCGAGGAAAAATAGACACTTCCTCAGGTTAAGCCTCACAATGTACTTGTGCAAGCTCTCTAAACTCAGCGGTAATTCCGAGGTCAACGCCGCAAATTAGGATGTCACCCTGATTGCAAATCTTCGGTGTGGATTTGACACCGTAAGGTAACTTTATGAAAGGATACAGTTTTAATACACAGGTACTTTCGGCTGGCTTCATCAGCGTTCATTTGCGCATAGGCGAACACCTTCGAACCAGCCATTGTGAATTAAAGATCTTCAGCGCTCGGGAATAATTTAACATGTCTTACGTAGTTGGGGACTCGTGGTGGGTATATACATGGGATTTTTCCCGTCTACGCTGTTACTTGTGCTGACCTTGTTGACTGGGCTTGTCGCTTCTAGTCTTGGATCGAAATTCGTTGCTGTTTTTATCCGCCAATTCCATATAGATGGCAATTTACAAGCAGTGTCCAACGTCAAACTCGGAGTGCTCAGAAGTTTGCTTTGTATTTTTCACTGTTTTCATTATTTACAAAGTTCGTTTCTATCTCACCTTGAATATTTTAAAACGTCTATATTATAGTTAACAATTATTCTCAGATTGAAGAGAATAATTGTTTTAGTATATACCAACAGAGTAACCTGTGGGAACTGAAGCAAGCATGACAGAGACGCAGAGGACAACACAACCTGTGCTAAATCGCTTACAGTGAATGTGCGGTTGGCGGCAGGCTCGTTTCATGATGATTTTGCTTCCTTTTCCCTTTCGATTGCTAAACATTTTAACTGTCAGTGTTCCAATTTCATCCAGAGGTTTGCAAGGTAATTTGCCGTTCACCACTATTGTCCAGCAGAAACTTGACTTGAAATATTTTCGTTTCACACTGTTGTGTTGCAAAGGACGATCGGCAAAAAATTCAGCCAACTGCATTTTGTTGGAGCAGTTTCCTTACATCGTTCTTTGGCGCTACTAGAGAGATTAAGATTGAGGTTTTTCGGCATTTCCCGCGAACCGCGAAAGTCAAGAAGTCACGTGACCAAGTTCCCGCCGTGAAGTAGGCGGTTTTCGGCTAAGTCATTTGCCTCAAGGTTTCTTTGCTTTTATTTTCAAACAAGTCGCGTTAGGGGAGTGTAGATTGATTGATACACATCTGTAAGTTTCATTCAACATGGTTTTAGCGCAGAGATGCAATTCGTGAGTTGCAATCATGTTGTGAATCGCGACCGCATTTTTCAGTTTCAAGCAACATGGCTGCCGAGCCACGAGTAAACCGCAAACTTAATCGCGTGACGTGCAGCAAACCTCGAACGCGTGACCGCTAACTTCTAACCGCGGTTTGCCGTTTGCAGTGTTTGTGCAAACCTCTATCTTAATCTCTCTACTGTTTATTGTCTTCCTGGTCGATGTCTTTTTTGTCGTGGTGTTTTGCTTAACCTCCCAGGCGATACCTCTAAGAAACAGCGTTAAGCGAGAATTGACGCCAGCAACAATTTGTTTGTTTCGACGCCATTTTGATTTCGTTGACGAAAACTCACTTACACAACGCTTACCCAGAAGGATATTGTTGATTATAATATAATACTAGAACAGTGGGCAGCGGTGAAAATGCGCTCTGATTGGCTAGTCAAACTCTGAATATCCTTTGCTATTTACCTTCGAGCCACTCGCGAGTTTCGCGCTGCCTCGCGTGTATTTAGAAAACCATAATCAGTGACAAGCAAAGAAATCATCCATATTAACAAGGAAGAAGTCCATGAAAACACAAAGCAAGTGACTAAATTTGGTTTCACCGTGTTTAAATTAAGGTAACGATTTATATTTTTAACTCAGCAACGAGGAAGGTTTTGTTTAGAAATGCAAATTAATCCTGCGTAACCACATTTGATGCCACTTGTTCGCTTCAAAACTAGAGTTGATACATATTCTTATACAATGGTTTTTAATGCAGAAAGCGTTTGCAACTCCATTTGAAGAAATGTCGCCACCAAAACAAATGTCATCTGTCAGCGAAAAAACGAAACGGCAGTCATTGCCACAAAAAAATCCATTACTCGCTCCGAGCCGCGTTTGATCGTCACTTGAGAAGTCCTCCATTCTCTTTTTGTTGTGTACATTCTTACTGTTTTAGTATATAAAAAAAATATTCACCTCAGTGTCGGTGGCTAGTGGTAGATAGTTGTCAAATGTCCCGAGGTGAGGAGCCGATCAGGTTACTCAAAATGTAAAAGTTGCTGAGTTGGCATATACTAATTTAATTCATTACCATCTGTCGCATTGCACTGTTTCATGAGGAAGTACCCACCCGGCTATATTACTGCTCATATAGGAAAGAGTACTAGTGAGAATAAAACAATCAGGCTGGCGAGATCACAGCATTTATTCAGTGTAAGATTTTCTGCAGCCAATAATTGGAACAAAATATCTTTACATATAAAAAATTATTCCTCTTTCCAAAGCTT
>OX453278.1:16571997-16619497 GCA_949710005.1 Ricordea florida | reverse complement strand
GTTAATCTTCGATAGACACAGTGGAGTTATATTTCAACTAATGACGTAAACTTAAAATGACGTAAACTTTGGTGACCGTTATGATGACCATGACCAAATCACACGCACACCACCGCTACATTGCGGTCTTGGACCCCCCATCCCACCCGCGAATGGTGTAGTGGGATCATGGGAGAAATCCAATAGGTCACGTGATCGAGAAAACGGAAAAGTGTTCTTGCCAGAATGTGGGAGTGCATCGGAGCGTGTTTACAGTAATCTTCGAGAGCTGTGTTGTCTCATTAATTCTTCGTTGAGTTATCAAGTATTGTCCCGGTCATCCGTCAACAAGTGGTGGAGAATCCGTTTCGCATTTATCACTTGCTTGGTAGTGTTTCATAATGCAATAAATGAAAACAATCGAGGAGCTTCGAGGTTTCATCGCCGGACTTGTCAGTATGGTCAAAGATATTACGACAAATGTTTCCAAGTTTCCCAAACAGTGTGCCAGTTAGTTGGTCGCGGTCAATGCGGCTGAAAATCATGCAAATCGTCAAGGACTTTGAATGCCTGCACTTCAAATACCGCCCTTTCGTCATGATCAAGTTGTTCGCGACGACATATCTGAATTTCTCGAGCGCTTAGCGGTACAAACAGCCCATCTAAACAGCTACTCCATCAGCTGGAAAAACCTCGCGAAAAACACTGCTCTACTTTTGTTATTTTGAAGTTTATTTTGAAAGTTAAGTCAGCTATTTCACAGCAACTCGTTGTCAAAGCTGCAGAATTTTCCAAATTGGAAAAGGCTCTCGAAGCTGCGCGCCGCGTTGAACTTGCGCTCCAAACAGCGCCCATTGCAAATTCGCCCCTCCACGACTGGAAATTAGAATTGCCGAAGGTTTTTTTTTCTATACAGCGACCAACGCCAGGCAAAGGCTTGTTGCAACTGTGGAGCATCCAATCATCTTGCACGTTTCTGCCCAAAACAACCCAAAGACACTGCAGAGATATGCCGGAATATAAACCGATTTCAGAAAGCAAACTGTGAAGGAGACTGAGAAAGTAAAGGACTTTTATGGTGGACTGTATAAATGTCAACGTTGCAATGAATGGGGTTTCAAGGCTCTTAATCATGTGGAAAGTCGCACCTCGTCCTCCCCAGGCGTCTCTGTTTCCTCTGATAAGCTGGATACACTTCGACAGCAACTTGCAGTTCATTCAACTCGACTAGACAAATTTGTAGCCCAGCTTCCAGAAAAGGCCACGTCCGTCATCTTCACAACATAGAGCTTTCCTAATCAAAACCTTTACAAAAACAAACAACTTTAATGCTACAGGCATAAAACGTTCTATTTTATTGCGTCCTTGCAAAAGACATTCCGTGTTTGTTCCAAGCTGCTTAGTAAATCGCGATGAAAATTACAGACGTCGCAGGATTTTGGTTCAAATGATCACTTAAACTACTGGCAAAAGGCAAATCAACATTAACCGCGCTTTAGCGATTATCCTGCTCTTGTAATAACATGTAAAAGTCAGTTTGAAGCCCGAGGTTCGGTTTTTAATAGGGCCGTACTAGGAAGTGTCCGTGACATCGAAGAAATCGCAACGCGAAACGGCTTTTCGCTGCTGTTAAGGTCTCACTGTGTTCTCTTTTGGTGGTAGTTTATTTTTCAGGAATATGTATTTCCATTGTGAGTTTAAAAAAGGATGTACTTCCTTTGTAAAAGATAAAAACCATGTCTTTTAATTTAGGATCAATTCACGTGCCGGGCGATGCTATGCTTTTTCTCCGAGTTTCATGCGGTAGGTTGAACTGAAAAGATTCTTTTCCCTACCTCCTAAGACTCCTAAAACAAACTTGAGTTTTGCTTCTTGGCGTCGAGTCTGAACTCTGAACTCTGAAAAGGTGGGAATCAACTTGGAAATCGCGCAAATGGTTAGAAACGTAATTTGCCACGCGTGTATTCTAGCTGCCTTGGTGGAGCAGTGGTGGCGCCCTAGCCCCTAAATCTGATGTTTCGCGAGCGCTCGAGTTCAAACCTCGGAAGATGTCTTATTCTCTTGTTGAAAATACATGAACAAGTCTCGCGCGAAGCAAGAAACGTTGAAAAAACGTGTCAATTTGTGACTACGATGAAAAAAAGAAACTCGACCGAATTTATACCGTGGTATGCCACAGGCATCCAACGGAATTTATGCATAGTTCAATGCATGGCGAGGTGACCTCAAGAAACCACCAGGTCTATAGTTGAGGCCACTTTGCACAAAACATTTTTACATAGTGTGTGGCTTTGCCAATTCATTAATTATTTTGCTAAAACCTTCATCAGTAATTTCTTAAAGTTAGGAAACCTGACAGAGAAAAGATAGCAAGAGGAAGAGAATTCCAGATATTTGGTCCTTGGTAAAGAACAGCGAATTTTTTTCAGATTAGTTCGGCAATGATGCGTGCAATAATTGTTGGCTGTTTTGGTGCTATAGCTACGAATTTGAAAATTTGCTATGATAACAGAACATAAATTCAGCTATTTGAAACGTATTGATTTGGAAAATGTCTTAAATGTCCACATTTGGAGAATGAAGGAGTAGAATGTGCTTTATAAGCTGAATTAGTGATAGCTCACACAGCCCGCTCTCGGAAAAAATAAATTTCATTTAAGTCAGTTACGTGTGTAGACGACCATGCATGTAGAGTTAATACAGTAAAAACCCGCATATAAGAACCTAACATTTAAGAACCTGTTAGGCTAAAATTTCAGTTTTAAGCACCCTTCACATAAGAACCATTTTAGGCTAAAATGCTAAAATAGGTTCTTATTTTCAAAAAACAAAAAATAATCTTCTCTAAAATATAGAATTAAAAAACCTTCTCAAAATATATTTACCATACAGTAACACAGCCTGTACACAATATGTGTAGTTTACACTATATGTTTGATTTTAACAGAATCAGATTAAAATAGTACAGTATTTTGCTTACCGAAGCATCCAAGAATACAGTACTGTTACATTGGACATTAAAGATCATTTATAAATTCAGGGGCGGATGCAGGGGAGGGGTGCAGGGGGTGCGCACCCTACCTCAAACAACTTTACGACCCCTCCCTGGACAAAATCCTGGATCCGCCACTGAAATTCTACTTTATTTCTTGACAAAAAGTTAAGAACCTAATTAAGAACCTAGTTAGCCTAATTTTACACTAAATACCATTTATATAAGAACCTGTTTAGGCTAACTTGAAAAACCTAGGTTCTTATACGCGGGTTTTTACTGTATTAACAATTATTCCATGAGCACGTGTTGGATATTACCAATCTCATATCAAAAAGGCACGAATGGAATAATTGTTTTATCAAATTCTATTGAATTCTAGACGTTTGATCACTGAGGATTGAGCTAAATTTCATTGCATTCTGTTTTAATTTTACAAAACGAACTTAAGTAGATGTTACAAAAACAGCAACAAGGCCGCAAGAAATCGCATGGCACGAGCGCCGTTTACAAAATCCCTGAATGAAAAGATTTCAAGCAAGACACACAGCTGCACAGTAATTACAGTCACTAAATCCGCAGCAGGGAATTTTCATAATGTGTTTAAGGTTTTTAGACGTCGAGGAGTATAATAATTGTGTAACTGTGCTTTGCAGTTGTAAAACTATTGCGGAAAACTTTGATTGCAGTGTGACACAGACGTCGAGTGAAGAAATACGTTTTTAGAAGACCTTTCCCAGTGTTTTGGTGTAACTGCTATCGTAGCCTTCATGAACTGGATATGTGGAGCTAAATGTAGCCCGTTACAGACTTGATACCATTCGCAACGATGTTACCGAAGCACCCTTGGAGAAACATCCGTCGCTTTTTCTTGGTGATTTGGAAAAATTACTGCATGAGGCTCAAATCAAGTTCTTCTTTGCTAATTTATTCACTCGGGTTCGCCAAAAACGTACTCCTACACAGACTTCGAGGCAAACTTTATTGTTGTTTTTGTTGCGTAATGTTTATCAGGGCTTCGAAAATTTCGACGTAAGGAACAATTAGAATTCCCTTTTTTACTTGTAAGAAAATTTGAGATTCGTAGCCCGAAATAACCTTACATCGAAGTTTTTAGCTTTCTTGGTCGATGGAGGTATTTTCTTCTTGCATTTCACCGGTAGAAATATCATAAAAGCTGCTTTTCTTCCTCCATTTTAGCCAGATTTTAAGCTTGGCATCACTTGGCGTAGTTGCTTCTTATACAAGGTCAAACCTTTGTATATTAGCTGATAACTGAGATTGAGTGAGCCAATCGCAAGGCTAGAAATGCAATATTCAAGGTTGAAAATTTAATAATCGATGATACAAGGATAAATTAGCGAGTAGTACAAAGTGAATTAATCTTTGAAGATGGACAAAAGTGGGATCTGAATATCACTTCAATTGAATTAGAGATTTGTTTTTATTTCAAATGAATAAGAGATTTGTTGATTTTTTGTTTTGTTGATTTAGAGATTTTTTAATAGATGATACAAGGATAAATTAGCGAGTAGTACAAAGTGAATTTAGTTTTTGAAGATCGACAAAAGTGGGATCTGAATATCATTTCAATTGAATTAGAGATTTGTTTTCATTTCAACTGAATTAGAGATTTGTTGATTTTTTGGGGTATATACATTGACAAGCTACGCTTGCCAATATATACCCCAAGAAATCTAGTCGTGGTTACATTTCTTCTGCCAAGGTTTGAAGGCTTCAGAATGACGCACGTCGTTTTCTTTACATTCACCAATAATTTGTTACATCTTAGCCAAACTTCAATATTTTCTAGTTCGTTCTTTGGTACAGATTCTAAGGTGTTTGGGTTAGGATGAGAATGAAAAATACTAGTATCATCAGCAAGAGCAAAAGCTCCATAAATTCTGAAGCGTTTGTGATCGTGTATGGAAGTATGAAAAATAGAAGGGCCAAGAAGAGGATTTCATGACCGAGGGTATCGAACGCTTTAGAAAGATCCAGAAAGAAAACCTAAAGTGGTTTCATGTTGGTCAATTGCAAACAAGACTTTATTAAGCAAACCGCGTGTGATGTCGAGTGATTTTTACGAAATCCAAACTGACGGTAAATTCGACTAAGCGATTGTGCATGACCTTTTTAAGGAATTTTGAGAAACTGGGTACCAAAGAAATTGGTCTAAATTTACAAAGAGACTCGGATCCTCTGTTTTGTAGATGGGAAATACTTTACCAGTTTTAAGTTTATCTGGGAAAATGCCTTACAATAGAGAAAGATTTATGTTTCTCAGAAGAACAGAAATCAGGTGAACCCACACACTGGTCGTAAAGAGCGGGGGACGTAGTTCCCGGTGTTGTGGTCTTGCCTTTGGGTTGGCCTTCACATGGGGATAACCTCATTGCGCCTTTCCCTCTTGGACAAAATTGCCTAATAAATAAATAATAATAAGTATGTTCTATGTGGTGTAAAGTCAAGCTTCACGTCCCTGTCGTACACCCTGGGCAACGTCCTAAAGGGTGAAGTACGGTGGGGAAGCCTCATTCCTCAGGGCCGCTACGGTAACCGTGAAGGCCTGAACTGAACCCTGAAACAGGGTGGCTAACGGAGCTCTGGTGAAGCTACGAAGTCTAACCCCGTACGTGGTGGATTCATTGGGTTACTGAAACCGAAACTATGGAAAACTTTGCCGGGTCTCTACTACCAGTAGAGATCGAATTATGACCATAAGGTAAGAACGAGAATGAAGCGAAGCCCGCGGATGAAGCTGTTCTCTCCGAAATTCAGAACCTGGATAGGACAATGGAATGTGCGAACTCTATATGAGTCTGGAAAGGTAGCTCAACTGGCTGAGATGAGACGTTATAGACTGGAAATTTTGGTGGCACCAATTCGGGGAAACTGAGCTGGAAACTGGAGAGCTTTTCATCTACTCAGGGAAAGGGAACAAAGATGATGTCCATGAGAGAGGGGTCGGTATCGTGCTATGAGGGAATGCGAAAAAGTGCTTGATGGAATGGGAACCGATTGATGATCGCACTATAACAGCCAGAATTAACGCTAAAATCCAAAAGATCACAATCATACAGTGCTATGCACCCACGAAAAACGCTGAAACATATGAGAAAGAGGAATTTTACAACAAATTGCAGGCTGTGGTCGATAAGGCTCCGAATAGAGATATCCTCATCATAATGGGCGACTTTAATGCAAAGGTTGGAAGGAATAATGCCAGCATTGAGAGGATTATGGGAAAGGAAGGACTTGGAGATGTGAATGAAAATGGCGAAGAGTTGGTGGACATTTGTGCATTGAATAGTCTAAGTATTGGTGGAACTCTCTTTCCCCATAAGAGGGTTCATAAAGCGACCTGGATATCCCCAGATGGAGTGACTGAAAACCAAATCGATCATATTCTTATAAGTCAGCGATGGAGAACTTCACTGCAGGATGTGCGCGTAAAAAGGGGAGCTACTATTGGTTCTGACCATCACCTTGTGGTGGCCTCTTTGAAGATTAAGCTGACTGTGAGAAAGCCGTTCGTAAATACAAGACGGAAATATGATGTCATGAAGTTGAGAGACCCTGACACAAAACAGGCCTTTCGCATTGATTTGCAAAACCGGTTTGAATCCTCATTTCTTCAAGATGAAGAAGAAATAGAGGATATTACATGGCCGCGCGGAGATACGAAATTTCTCTTCGAGTGTTGAAAAATATCTCACGAGTGAGCGCAGCGAACGAGTGAAATATTTTTTCAACACTCGAATGAACACTTTAACACTCGAATGAACACTCGAATGAAATTTCCACATAAAACAACTCCGACAAATCTTCCTGGATGCTCTACAAGCCCGGAAAAAATATCGACATTAAATTTTGGCTGTTCATCGAGAAAGTCACCCGTAATTGTACCGTCTTCGCACCTCGAAGACATTTTTTGAATGAAATTTTAAACGAACCGGCCACGTGCCTGAGCGGGAAGCTCTCTTGTAATTGGCTAATCATGTTGGTAACCATGGCGACACTAATATCCTCTCATGTGAAAAATAAAAATAATATCTTCACTGCGCGCGATGAAGATATGATTTTTTAGTAAAAGGAAAAATCCTGGTATTTCATCAGTATCTATATAATAAGAAAATGTAAGATATGTAAGCGGGGATGCTTATGAACGGGCCCAAGATAATGACATCAATGCACAATGGGAGAAAACCAAGAAGATACTTGTTGATACATGTGGGAGTGTTGTCGGGCGTATGAAAAGGACTCGGAAGGAGTGGCTGTCTGACGAGACATACAGGAGAGTTGCAGAGAGATGAAAGGCCAAGCAGATACTGAATGACGCTCGAACGAGACAAGGGAAACGTGAAGCAATTAGATACTACAATAAAAAGAATAGAGAGGTTAAGAAATCTTGCCAAAGAGACAAAAGAAACTTAACTGAGAGCACTGCACGAGAAGCAGAAGACGCGGCTAAGAAAAATGATCTAAGAGCACTATATATGACTACACAGAAGCTTAGCGGGATAAGATACAACCCGAATCGCCCAATTAGAAGTGAAGATGGAACTCCCTTGACGAAAATTTGTAAAACTTACTTACAAGGCCTTTTCTGTTGCACTTTGTAGTCTTACATTTGCACGCCACTATGTTGATGGTTCTTGCTATTGCTGACTGTGTATCCCAAACATTTCAGTGCACTGGGCACTACCAACGACTTCATTTCCAGGGCCATAGATAGGCGCCAAATGATATACCTTCCGTACGTTTAAAAGATGACAAAACTTAAGCACACAAGAAGTGGTGGGTGATCAAAGGAGTTTTTTGTACAGTCTGTTCTTCTTATTAATAGACTTTAAGAGACCACGGCTCAGCCATGGAATGTAGGACTTGTTCATCTGCTTGTCTTTGATGACTTTCAAAGGAAAAGAGATTGCAGAAATTTTCAAAAATTCACTTATAAAATTATTATAAGCTTCATTGGGGTCGTCCTTTATGATAAGTGACCAAGTTTTATTTGAAAGGTTTCCGTTGAAATTTTCAAATTATTAGCATTGATTACGCGAATAAGAATTTTCTTTTCTCTTCTTCGTGTCAGGGTTTTTTTACCAAAATAGGTGAAAACCGGTAAGTGATCAGATTAATCATTTAGGACGATGCCATTGCAAACATTTTGCGAGAGATTGTTGGTGAATATATTATCAATTAGTTATTGCAGAGTGAGAGGTGTGGCGAGTTGGTTTTGAAAAACAAGGAAGAAATGGGTGCAAAAATAAACTGTCAATAAATTCCTGTGTTGGTACGTGATGGTTGTAGTGAAGGTCTAAATTGAAATACCCCATCATATAACAATGTTTATTGTCTCCACTGATATCAGACCTTATTCACTTGTACATTTTGTTTTCCTAATACGGATCATGTGACACAGGCAGACACATTCATGCTTGCATGCCACTCTTTTTAATGAAAAAGACAAAGGATCAAATCTCCTGAGTATCATCACATGATCTGTATTGGGAAAACAAAATGTACAAGCGAATAAGGCCTATTTAGAAAATTTCATTCACGAAAATGTTTTTCCCACGAGGAACAATGATTTTGATGAATGGAGTTTTGAATGTTTGTATTCAATATCGTTTTGTAAATTAATGCCAACTCCACCGCCTATTTTTGATTTACGATGATTGGCAACAAAATTGTATCCTGCGATATTTACAATCTTTGAAGTGGAATCGGTTAGCCCTTTTGTTATTTTTTAGTATAAAATTTAGTTGATCAAAATTTTTCAACAAGCTTCGGTATTTAAATGCAAAATGGAAAACAGCAATTTCTCATTTAAGGAACTAACCTGATTATTAATATCTTCCTCGACCAGTCGGTAGACGAGTAAGAAAGTTTGAGTTGGGGTTAAGATTATTTGAGAGTGGATCAAACAATCCGGGCTGGTGTATACGACTATATAAGAGCGACTCAATGCGATCACTGTTACAGTTTAAAGTGTCATGAAACATTTCATAAAGTGCTATGTTGAAAGAATCGGAGTCAAAATGATCAAAAGGAAAAATAGTCTCCTCATTCATCAATTTTAGTTTCTAAGGTCTGAGATAAGAATAGGTAATAATATTACGAGAATTATTTCACAAGTATACTACTTAGCTCATTGGCAAATCCTCTTGGCGTGCAAATCGTTCAACGTCTTCCTGGCTTTTTAGACGGATACGACCAGGTACTCAGACGTTCGGAGATAGACAACAACGTTTTTTGACCAACACAACCTGAAACCATTTAGAGTTTGAAATTTCTTGACATCTCCCAGAGAACATTCGGCTGGTAAACAAATCGATGTTGCTTCCGTGGGCAAAGGCAACAGCCATCTGCACCACAGGAACCATGAAACAAAAGTCAGGAGAATTTTGAATTGGACTTGGGCACTACTAAGCAATGGCAGCTGTCAGTCTAGAAAAAAGAACTGGAAGATTCTGTTCTCTGCTCATCCATACTGTCCCCATTCTCTGACGACTTACACAAATCAGACTGTCAAAGTCCTGAGTGTTCTCCTGCAGAGGATTTCAGCATTGATCCCTACTCATCAAGCTACACTGATACAATGTTTTAAATACTCGGAGAAGTCTACAGTTGATGCTGATATCATGCGCAGATTCAAGGACCTTGTTCCTCAATAATCAGCTGCATTTCTTCTCCCTGGCAATCCACTTGAGGCCCTTCCATCTATACTGATCCATACAGGAAACGCCGTCCACAGGAGCTCCGACCAATCAAAACTGAAATTGAGAGGATGCTATAAATGAAGATAATACATCCAAGCGAATCCAACTGGGGCTCACCATGCACGTTGGTCTGCAAACCTACAAAAAAGGGTCAGCTACAGCCTCTAAGATTTGAGGCAGATTATCGTCATCTTAACAGCGTGACTAAAGCAGATGGTTACTTTTTCCCTTCCATTTCTAGTGTCTTAGATGCAGCCAGCCACGGAAAACTACTCGCCAAGTGTGACTTAGTCGGTGGTTACGGGCAAATTCCTATCCGTCAGTCGTATAAACACAGGACTGCCTTTTGTACCCATCTTGGTTGTATGAATTTCTGAGGCTTCCTTTTGGATTGAACACTGCACCAAATGCCTTTCAGAGGATTTTAAACACTGTATTTGCAGATTATTTGCACAAATGGCTTTTTGTCTATATGGATGACATATTCCAGTGGGTAAAAACGGACGAAGGAGCCCTTGCTCAGTATGCACTGTTATTTGAGAGACCGGTAAAAGTAGGAAATGCAACCTAAAAACCCACCAAGTGTAAATTCTTTGCAAATGAAATTGAGATTCTTGGACATCGTATCAGCCAAGAAGGTCGAACACCCATTACAAAAGGTGTAGAAGCAATCTTGTCCATGCCCACACCAACTAACACTTCTGCTGTCAAACGATATCTGGGATTATGTGGATATTCTAATTGAACACAGGAAAGGCGAACAAAACATTGTTCCAGATGTTTTGAGCCGTCACCAGTTTCAAATTGCACTTCTGAAGAACCTACTGTTATCCCTCCTGAGAATGGGGTTATTGCATTTTTGATCGTTGCCACCGCAGTCGATATTCCACACCACACCTCTGACGGTTTGTATGGTTTGTCTACATATGGTTTGTCTACATCGTGCCGGTGTAATATCTCAAGTTGATTGGTCCAACCAAGTTTGCTTTGCAACTACTGCACAGAGAATAAGAATGTCAACGGCAGTTTCGCTTCCAAAGCTCAGTTATGAATACAGCTGACAGCAAGTTAAACAAACCCCAGAAGAACCAATCTTCAGATATGACCTTTCAAGACTTGATCAACCTGGGATCTCTCAATCGCAATCAAGTACGTTTGGCTGAGAGACAACAACAGGATAAATGGTGCAACTTGTTAATCAAGTTTCATACTTAAACCCCGGCCATTTTCATTATCAAAAACATTCCAAAGGAACACTTGCAGTGGGTAAAGCAAATGGCAAAACGCTCACCCCATGTTGATGGCTTGTTGGTATATGGAGATACGTTTATGGAGAATTCAAGTCACTACTGTATGTATCATGGTACCAAATGATATTCAACTTCGGCGTCACCTTCTCAAAGTCAACCATGATTCACCCGTAGGAATCTATCGGGGACGTGAGGCTACCTATGGATCACTCTCAGATCACTTTTATTGGCGAAACATGGCTAAGCATGTCCGGAATTGGATCAAGCGCTGTCCTGACTGTATCAGATTCAAGTCTACCGTTCCCCAACATGGCCCCAAGCAAGTGTGAGTGTACGAGCGTCCATTATCTACCATTTGTGCTGCCTACTTTGGACAATTACCGGCAAGGCCCAACGGTAACACGAGGATAATAACTACCGTTTGTCCCTATTTAAATTTACTGGGTGCAATTCCAGTTCCAGATAAACAAGTATCTACGGCTGCACGAGCGCTGCTTGATCATGTTTTTTTCTACAGTATGGGTTCCCTACAGTTTAACAAAACGATCAAGAAGGTGAATGGTTTAATGCAGTATTACGCCAGCATAAAAAGCTTATCTCTATTAAACACATTGTCACCACAAGTTACCGTCCTTGCACTAATGGAAGCACAGGACCTGTTCACCGGTGGTAAAATGCAGCTAATGGAATTTACTGTGAGAAATACCAAGAACGCTGGGAGAATTCTTGCAGCTAGCCGTGTATGCTCACATTGTATCTCCAAGACAGGGTACAGGGTAAATCAGTCCTTTCCTCTTCGTCTTTGGACCCAGTGCGCCATAACCTGAGGTAATTGGTCTCGATGTGCCTCCAGAAACCCTGTCAAGAAACAACTGCGCAGAGCAGCTTGTGTCTCGTATGCTCGAAGCAAAGAAGCAGCGTTAAGGCAGACAAGAGAAGAACACAAAGACAGCACTATAATAAATCATCAAGAGAACTCACCATTCCTGAAGAAAAACACGTGTATGTCAGAAGACCACCTCCAGCTTCCGAACCCAAATATTCGGAACTACAACTAACACAGCCACACTAACGATGAGCTTAGAACCGTCAATATTGAGAGCCTTGTTGCTGTTGCAAATGGACCGTTAGAACAGGCAACCAGTGATCTTCGGTGCAATGATGACTGCACTACTGGTAGAGACTACCTCAGATCATGAACTATCCACTTTTAAGAGTACTGTTATTAAACCTGACGTGGCAAAGTTAGCATCTGCTTTTGGAGAGTGTTTAAGTAGTCTACTCTGGAATAACTTATGCCTCAGAGGCTTGTAAAGTCGTCTACCAGAAAGTACCAGAGGCACAAGACATTTTGAAATATAAGGAAAACCGAAAGGGCTTATTGTAAAATGTCCCTATCTGTCTATGTCAGGAAGAACTTACATTCTAGTTCTTGATAAAGACAAATATGCATCTCTAGTTTCCAAAAACTAAGAACCCTTTAAGAAGGGGTGGACACATGCGGACTTAGTCTTGACTGTCCAGATTTTCTCATTTAGTTTCTGTAATATTTGATCAACATGTAAGCACTTGTTAAAAGTCGCAAATTTGCTCCCTTCAATGAGGGATGGACCGTAGTGGAATCATGGGAGAAATCCAATAGGTCACGTGATCGAGACAACAAAAAAGTGTCCTTCTCGGAATGCGGGAGATTATCGGAGCGTCTTCACTATAATCTTCAGGAATTACATGATTAAATATTTGTTGCGTTAACAAGTATTGTCCCAGTCATTTGTCTACAGTGGTCGCATATGATTAATGCTTTGACCTGTCTAGAAGGTATGTAAGTGGGAGGATGTCATTGCTGAGAAAGGGGAAGGAACACATAGAGAGTGAGAAGAAATCGAAATATTTATCAATTCTTTACTACCAAGACTTCTTTTGTGACGTAAATAAACTGCTACTTCATCATAAACATCATCATTTCCCTCAGTTGCTTACCCTGAGACATCAACTCCGTGATGATATATATTGGTGCCTCACTACAAACACCAAACAGCTGAACAAGATGGGGATGCTTCAACTTCCTGCGTCAAAATAAATGAATATTTATATTAAATAAATGTTTCAAAACACACTCAGAGCACACACAAAAATGGTTTGCATGTTACCGTTTAGGACATCTGGTAAATCAAGGTACAGATGAATGTTAGGCGTAGGTTGGGTATTGGTGATCTTAACGCCAGTTACAATTTTTCCTTGACAAGTGTCATTGACAATGCTCATATGCCCATGTGTATAAACGACAAGTTTTGTTTGACGACTTTTGCCTTGACAAGTCTTACCTGCTTGTGTGAACGAATTAACAAGTTTTCTTTGACAAGTTGTCACTGTAGCCAGAAATACAATTACACAACAGACAACAAAAAAACAAACCACGGGTGCCATTTTCGATTTTTGATTATGGCTCATGCTTATTTGACGAGAGAAAAAAGGCTGCTGGCTTGCGGTGTGGGTTTTGCTTTACGTATGTAATATGAGCACTCAAAGAGACATATCTCTTAATAGCCGAGGAATCTCTTCGTGTCCAGCCTTTTTCTTGTTGCGGTCCATACAGCAATCTACTCTGGCATTGCACAATCTTTCTCGTGATCTTAGGCATTCGAGGAGAAGTGATGTAGCGGAATCAGACCAACGAACAGTGCTTTTTCCTGTCATGTTGTTATCCACCATTACAGTCATCACAAGAACAAGACCACTGTGCGCCCGCAATTTCTCAATTTTTCTTGACAAGTTTTCCTTATTGACCCGTACAAACAAGCAAGTTCTGCAATGTGTCAAGTTTTTCCTTGACAAGTGCACTTGTTCAAAAGCTTAGCATGCTACCTTTTGAACAAGTGCAATTGTAAAGGAAAAACTTGACAAGTTTTTCTTTACACACCAGCAAATAAAATTTGTTAAGTCAGAACTTGCCAAGGAAAACTTGCTGGTGTGTAAGCCGCTTATAAATTGTACACTTTTCACAACCATAACTTCTTACGAATAAGCAAGTAGTTTCTTACAAATAAAAACAACTAAGTGAAAGCGGCTTCTTGACTACCCAGTGTCTCCACTTCACTAAGTTGTTGGGTGCGTAGACTGGGCACGAGCTTCGCCCTGTTGAGGCAGTTAGTTGCTTTGAGTGGATATCTACAGCGGAAGATAAGCAATAGCGCATTTGGTACCGTCGGTACTTAACCTCAGTTCAACTATCCGCTAGCGATGATACAAATGTTCCTCTCACCTCAGGGTATCTAATATACCTAAGATATCTACACGATTCTGTCTAGAGCAACAACACCTACATTATCCGTTTCCCATGCAGAAAACAAACCTGTATTAGTAATATAGAATGTATCTTGACTGGTTCTAGAGTGTAGTCGTGAGCTCAGTTTAGGGACGCTTGTGACTCATCATAAGAACTTATAAAGATTCCACCGACAATCCCTTGGTGCATGCAAATACCAATGGTACACGAGCTCACTGAACTGACCAGTTCATTCGGTTCAGTTTGAGATATACATCTGATTAGGAACTACTACGCTTTAAGAACAAGGTACAAACAAATATCCCCTTTATCACTTGTTAGACGTACGAAATATTCTTCACATAGAGTACATCGTAGCGAGCTCTTAAAAAGACCTAGGACAGCTAATGGCAAAATTTGAATTCTAAATTACTCCCTGGATACCGCGTAGCGTACTCTAAAAATACTGCCTGAAACAGGGTGTGAAAAATAATTTACCATCGCAAACCTCACAAACACCGACGCGATACTCAAGCAAGGATAGGGCTACATCGATACAACGTTTAAAAAGAAAGGCCAGACACTTACGTCATAACTTTAGCCTCATTTATAAAGTCATCCTCAGACATGGCTCCCTCTTTCATCATCTTAACTGCCACTGGAAAGTCCCCCCTCCATTTTCCTTTCCTCACTGACTGTGGAGCCAAAGACCCAAGAAATAACAATGGCGGGACAAATAAAAGATTAAAACACGTCATCCGCACTGCGGTAGAAAATGCTCTAAAGGATTGCATGCAGAAGACTTGGAAATAAACGTCGCAGCGATAAATTTCAGAACGATTATCTTAATGGCCAATTCACTGAATAAGTAACAAAAATTGCAACAGTCTAGTACTGACCACATAATTCTATGAAAAAGCCCCCCTCTGTGAACTGCTTCTGTTTACGGTACAAAGATCCTTTTTAATTTTGTCTCACAGGGCAAAATTTCTTGTTATAACCTTTTTACTGGATCATTTAAATTGATGTTGTATTACTTCAGCCATGGTCACATAAGTTGATTCACTTTTCATGTAAGCTTTTTTTTGTTTGTTTTTGTTCTTTATTGTAACTACTTTCATTATTTAAGTTATTTTTCTTTCAATTTGTTACATTATTTGTTTGTAATTAGCATACATTGTTGTAAAAACGTATTTAAGTTGGAAGTTTTTTAACTCGTCTTTTGTAACTGACGAAGGTCGAAAGACCGAAACGTTTTAGAAAGTTTTTAAATTTTTTCATCTTTTTAATCGAATCAAAAGTTGTCCAGTTTCGGTCTTTTTAACCAGTTTTTATCGTTCTACGAATCAGGACTGTGGATCCCCAGTGATCCTTTTGGTTCAGCTGAATCCTTCCTTGGCTAGGGAAGCATCTATATATGTATATATCCGTCTATATATATACTAAAATACGACTCCCGCAAAAACCTCGCGAAGCTACTTTTTGAAGAAGTCAAAATGCTTTTATATTTTATTTTTACGTTATTTTATATGTTATTTCTTATATCAGTGCAATCCCCATTATTTTATTTGTTATGCTGTGTTTGGTACACAATTAGTGACACCTGGTGCAAATTACATGATCAGCATACCGCTCAACACAGTGCTTAAAAATTGACCTTCACTTGGCTCTTTCACTGCCACTGAGATTGCACCAGAGGGAATAGAAGCAAAATTATTTATTATCTTGACAGGGAATACAGAGTCAATGAAGTATCACAATAATATTCACTTAACACAAGTGGAAAATGATTGTCAATCTTTTGCAGGTGAAATATTGACGAGTTGATATGAATGCTTGTGTTTACCACAGTGTAAAAACCTGTGTTTTTTTAGTTTTATTTTCTCAGTCTCTACTGCTTTGTCTTCTTTGTTGTACATCACTTTTAAACACAATATGCTCTTACACCGAGGATGAGTTGAATGCTCCAATTATTATTATTTTTTGGTTATAATTGCATAAGAATCATTGTAAGAAGAATCTTCTGATTACGTATTTTATTGTCTACTGCAGTCATTATTTTATTTCTAGGTAACCACAATTGAGAGCATTATGAATAGTGCATGTTTCAATTTGTGTACTCTCTTCAGTTGCGATGGTACCCCAGTGGTAGATAGAAAAATTCCTCTTCCCCCAAAAGAGATGCCATATCAACAGAAGTGTGAGATACAATGTCATTACATAAAAAAAAAATTGGGGGTAAAACAATTGGATTCTACAAAAACTTTGAATAAAGACTTGGCAATAGTGAGTGCCAACTGTATGGTATGTGGTTGTGCTATTTTTAGGTCATATCATAAAAACAATTCATGTAAGAAAGAGTTATTGAAATCTTAATATGTTGAAAAAGATTGCTGCACTACGTACTCCTGAAAAAAAATAATGTGAAATCAACATCAATCAGTCAAAAGTATATACCACATGAAAGTGTAATTGTGCTGTGACAGAAAACGGCAAAATATCCATTCCCAACCAGAGAATAGTATATTATTTTGAATATATGAAAATTTCTAATTATAACAACTGCAGAAGAAAGATTTAATATAAGGATGGTATTTCATCAAAAAAGTCATGGCAGCCAGAGGTATTGAACTTGTAACCAATGACATATAGGTACGAGAAGCACTATCATTATATTAGTATCATTATTATCATCATTACTATTATTATTACTGGTATTGATATTATTATTATTATTATTATTATTATTGTTATATTTTTCATAAAAATAAAATATAAAAGCATTGTGACTTCTTCAAAAAGTAGCTTCGCGAGGTTTTTGCGGGAGTCGTATTTCTCGTTATTATTGTTACATTTTTTGCGTTAAACATAACATATTTTTATGGGGTGGGATGCATGTCCTAATCTTGCTAAAGGTATTGTTACTCTACTACTACAATACAAAAATCTTCTTAATAGGCTTTCCATCAGAGGTGGTAGTAATCAAAACAGCTCCAAACAATACCATTTCTTCTTTAAGGCTTAGAATCTAGTGCAGTCATTTGCCTATAAAGTTTGTGTGGAAAATCATTATTGAAAGCATAGGGCATTTAGGAAACTTGAAACACTTGTTACTACATACAGCAGACTTGCAATGAATATATGAGAAAGATCATAAACAATTTGGCATTAGAAAATTTATTTTCTTCTTTATAAAGTTTTTCCAGTGTAAAACGTTAACTGTATGTTGTGGTTGTTATTCCTCGCGAAGCGAGGCCGAAGGCCGAGCGTAGCGAGGTTACTAATCGTGTCGGTTCCGGTCAGACCACGTGGCTCGCAAGCCCGAGTAAATCGAGCCGAGAGTTTTTATATATGTATATATATATATATATATATATATTTATATATATGTTTATATATATATATCTATATTTTAAAGGTGTCCGTTCGCAGGCCAGGTTACCTGGCAATAGTAACGCACTTGAGAACTGCTGAATTTCCGCCATTATTCGGTGATGCCTTTTTGAAAGTAATGTAAATTTTGTGGAAACCGATTTCACTCGTCCTGGAAGTACATCCCAGCAAGGTGATCTCCGAGATATTCAAGAAATATGAGCACAAGATCGTCGCCGAGTAAGTTCGAATACCGTGAAAATCAACACGGGGAAAGCACGACTCAAAGCCGGGATAGAGAAACGACAGCAGGGAGAATAACAACAGCCAAGACAACAACTGATCGCTCCAGAAAAAGGCAAACGAAACAGCAGGGAAAAGGACTAGGAATTCAATCAAGTTAGTTTTGAATTTGAATGTGTTATTGATAGAAATACAGGACATGAGTGAACGATTACATAACGAAATATATTGGCGTAGTACATTTAGCCAAACGACTTAGAAGGGACACCGAGTAAGAACGACTTCAACGATTGGAGATATCTCTGGAAAATAATTCTATTAGTCTAAAAACGGAATCGGAAGATGACCAACAGATTACAAGAGAATGTAAGTAGGTATTTTTCATAATAAAACGATAGCGTTTCCAGTTTGAAGTAATTCCCAACACAGAGAGTTGCAGTTGTTATAGCAATCATTTATAACGATGTGATCTGATATCATTGCAACAGTGAAAATATTGTAAATTTTCTTGATCTGGCAGTTCTGTTAAACATTTTCAACAGAATATATACCCTGTGTCACTATAAAGTACTGGTTCTGCAATATTATCAGTGATCAATGCGATCATTTCAAAATAAAGCAAATGTGATTACTGAATTCTGAGTAGTATTTCTCTTTGCTATATATATATGTATGTATTCTCTGATTGAAAGGTTTCAATAATATTGCGTAGAGACAACAAGTTTCATAGCCTTTTCACAATGGGTCAGTTTTACCTTAGAGTGCAATGAACCCCCCTCCCCTGATAATATTGCTATCTAGAACCCCTGCCCTTTTTTCACAAATGAAATGTTAATTCAAGCCTTAATTTGAAAAGTTAGACATAACATATTAACTTTGTTACTTTCTGCTGTTTACTTTATTTTTATGATGTCAAATATCAATATTTCATAACAACCACAACATGCAATTAACCTTTTACATTGGAAAAACTTTATAAAGAAGAAAATAAATTTTGTAATGCCAAAATGTTTATGATCTTTCTCATATATTCATTGCAAGTGTGCTGTATGTAGTAACAAGTGTTTCAAGTTTCCTAAATGCCCTATGCTTTCAATGATTTTCCACACAAACTGTATAGACAAATGACTGCACTAGATTCTAAGCCTTAAAGAAGAAATGGTATTCTTTGGTGCTGTTTTGATTACTACCACCTCTGATGGAAAGTCTATTAAGAAGATTTTTGTATTGCTTGTAGTAGTAGAGTAACAATATCTTTACCAAGATTAGGACATGCATCCCACCCCATAAAAATATATTATGTTTAACGTAAAAGATATAACAATAATAATATCAATACCAGTAATAATAACAGTAATGATAATAATAATGATAATAATATAATGATAGTGCTTCTCGTTACCATATGTCATTGGTTACAAGTTCAATACCTTTGCCTGCCATGACTTTTTCGATGAAATACCATGCGTATATTAAATCTTTCTTCTGTAGTTTTTATAATAGAAATTTTCATATATTCAAAATAATGTACTATTCTCTGTTTGGTTATGGATATTTTGCCTGTTTCTGTAACAGCACAATTAAACTTTCATGTGGTATACAGTTTTGACTGATTGATGTTGATTTCACATTATTTTTTTACAGGACTATGTAGTGCAGCAATAATTATCAACATATTGAGATTTCAGTAACTCTTTCTTACATGTATTGATTTTATGAGATGAGCTAAAAATAGCACGACCACATACTATACAGTCGGCACACACTATTACTAAACCTTTATTTAAACTTTTTGTAGAATCCAATTGTTTTACCCCCAATTTTTATTTTATGTAATGACATTGTATCTCACACTTCTGTTGATATGGCATCACTGGGGGTACTACTGCAACTGAAGAGAGTACATAAATTGAAACATGCACTATTCATAATGCTCTCAATTGTGGTTACCTAGGAATGAAATAATGACTGCAGTAGACAATAATATATCTAATCAGAAGATTCTTCTTACAATGAATCTCATGCAATTATAAGCAAAAAACATAAACAAAAAATAATTGGAGCATTCAACTCATCCACGGTGTAAGAACATATTGTGTTTAAAAGGGATGTACAACAAAGAAGACAAAGCAGTAGACTCAGACTAAGAAAATAAAACTAAAAAAAACACAGGTTTTTACACCGTGGTAAACACAAGCATTCATATCAACTCTTCAAGATTTCCCCTGCAAAAGATTTACAATCATTTTCAACTTGTGTGGAAACTCTAGATAGCAATATTATCAGGCGGGGGGGGGGGGGGGGGTAATTGAACTATAAGGTAAAACTGACCCATTGTGAAAAGGCTATGAAACTTGTTGTCTCTATGCAATATTATTGAAACCACCTTTCAATCAGAGAATACATATATACATATATATATATACATGCATACATACATACATACATACATACATATATATAAAAAACGGTTATAAAATGCCTCAAGCCAACAAAGAATGCCACTGCGTCAGGAGGATCAATGAAGATTCACAGTCCAAGCCTCACCACAAAAATGAATTTAAAAACGTTTGATAAAGCAAGGACGGACAACTTCTGACGATAAAAATGTTAAAAAGTTAAAAATTTAATAGAAAAAACGTTTCGGTCTCAGTTACCTGACGAAGGTCTAAGACCGAAACGTTTTTTCTATTAAATTTTTAACTTTTTAACATTTTTATCGTCAGAAGTTGTCCGTCCTTGCTTTATCAAACGTTTTTACATACATATATATATATATATATATATATGTATGTATGTAAAAACGGTTATAAAATGCCTCAGGCCAACAAAGAATGCCACTGCGTCAGGAGGATCAATGAAGATTCATAGTCCAAGCCTCACCACAAAAATGAATTTAAAAACGTTAGATAAAGCAAGGACGGACAACTTCTGACGATAAAAAAGTTAAAAAGTTAAAAATGTAATAGAAAAAACGTTTCGGTCTTAGACCTTCGTCAGTTACAGGAGAAAAAGGACGGAAACTAAGTTTAAATACAGTTACAGTGTGGGAGATTACATACCGGAATGAAAAATACTATCGTGCTATTAATACATCGTGGTTAATACAATACAGGGGAAAAAATGCAAAACGAGAAATACAATGCTGTGCTATAAATTACGTCATACATGGTGATAATTAATAGACCAAACGAAAAAGATACAATACTGTGCATAAATTACATTATAAAGCGTGATAATTGCAGAACTAGGTTAAATTCAACCTAAAAACTAAAATAGTTAAAATAGATAAAACGGACTCTTGCAATGCGGTAAATATTACGGGAAAACTAGTTTACAAAGATATGCAGAAGAAACCTACGTTTACGCTGGACAGGGTTAATAACAAAATCCCAAATCGAGGCCTTTGGAGCATTAAAGGGTTGACAAACAACAAAATCCCTGGAGGGGCCCTTAAACAATAAGTTGTAATAAGATCCCAGGCAGGGCCTTTGAGCATACCTAACACCCAAAGAGCTGGCAAAATCCAAGGAAGGGCTTTTGGACTGCTTTATGGCGCAAACGCATATTTACACAAGAGAAAGTTAATTATAACAAATTCTGTTTTTGGAGTGAAATTCTTTTCTTTTATTTAAGCCATGGGGAGCCATAGAAAACAGTTGAGCACTCCAATAAGCCTCTTTCGTAATTAAAAACCTATCGATCTCGTCTAAGTCATTAGGGGCCTGCACCTGATCAATGCATTGGAATTCAAAATCATCCAAGGAGTGTGGAATTTTATTGAAATGTACTGCTACCTCACAAGTGGTTTTGTTTGTGAGCATAGCAGACTTGTGGTTACGAAACCTAACCCGAAAATCGGTGGTAGTTGATCCTACGTACTGTAAACGACATTTCTTGCAGGAAACTAAATAGATCACGTTTTTAGAATCACAAGAAAGCCTTGAATGAATGGTGTATTTTCTGCACGTTCTAAAACTTAGAAATGATTTAGATTCAACAAAGAAATTTCGACAGAGATCGCATCTATTTCTTTCACATTTAAAGCAGCCATTGTTTGGCTGAATTGTTTGTCCCTCATCGGGGGTTTTAAAACGAGATGGTGCTAATAATTCTTTCAGGTTTTTTGTTCTACGAAAAGATGGTATGATAGAGCCTTGAGGAAAAGTTCTTTCAATTTAGGGTTGGATTGCAAAATCAACAAATGCTTTCTAATTATGCTACTCACATTAGGCAAGTTAGGATTAAATGTGAGAACAAATGGAAATAATTTCCTCGATTGTTTTTCCGCGTTGCCGTAGTAAATCAATCCTAGAAATGGTGGAGGCTTTGGAGAATTGATCGTCAACTAATTTTGGGGGATAACCCTGATTAACAAGATAACCTTTGTACTCAACTGTTCTCTCGGCAAGGAAAGTTTCTTCAGAGCAATTTCTCTTCAATCTAGTCGCTACTCCAAAAGGAATAGCCTTGAAGACATGCTTGGGATGGCAGCTAGAGGGTGGAAGGTATAAATGGCTTATAAGCCATTTATACCTTCTATACATTTATACCATATATCCTACCTACGTAGGATCAACTACCACCGATTTTCGGGTTAGGTTTCGTAACCACAAGTCTGCTATGCTCACAAACAAAACCACTTGTGAGGTAGCAGTACATTTCAATAAAATTCCACACTCCTTGGATGATTTTGAATTCCAATGCATTGATCAGGTGCAGGCCCCTAATGACTTAGACGAGATCGATAGGTTTTTAATTACGAAAGAGGCTTATTGGAGTGCTCAACTGTTTTCTATGGCTCCCCATGGCTTAAATAAAAGAAAAGAATTTCACTCCAAAAACAGAATTTGTTATAATTAACTTTCTCTTGTGTAAATATGCGTTTGCGCCATAAAGCAGTCCAAAAGCCCTTCCTTGGATTTTGCCAGCTCTTTGGGTGTTAGGTATGCTCAAAGGCCCTGCCTGGGATCTTATTACAACTTATTGTTTAAGGGCCCCTCCAGGGATTTTGTTGTTTGTCAACCCTTTAATGCTCCAAAGGCCTCGATTTGGGATTTTGTTATTAACCCTGTCCAGCGTAAACGTAGGTTTCTTCTGCATATCTTTGTAAACTAGTTTTCCCGTAATATTTACCGCATTGCAAGAGTCCGTTTTATCTATTTTAACTATTTTAGTTTTTAGGTTGAATTTAACCTAGTTCTGCAATTATCACGCTTTATAATGTAATTTATGCACAGTATTGTATCTTTTTCGTTTGGTCTATTAATTATCACCATGTATGACGTAATTTATAGCACAGCATTGTATTTCTCGTTTTGCATTTTTTCCCCTGTATTGTATTAACCACGATGTATTAATAGCACGATAGTATTTTTCATTCCGGTATGTAATCTCCCACACTGTAACTGTATTTAAACTTAGTTTCCGTCCTTTTTCTCCTGTAACTGACGAAGGTCTAAGACCGAAACGTTTTTTCTATTACATTTTTAACTTTTTAACTTTTTTATCGTCAGAAGTTGTCCGTCCTTGCTTTATCTAACGTTTTTATATGTATGTATGTATGTATGTATGTATGTATATATATATGTATGTATATAGCAAAGAGAAATACTACTCAGAGGTCAGTAATAACATTTGCTTTATTTTCAAATGATCGCATTGATCACTGATAACATTGCAGAACCAGTACTTTATAGTGACACTGGGTATATATTCTGTTGAAAATGCTAAACATAACTGCTAGATCAAGAAAATTTACAATATTTTCACTGTTGCAATGATATCAGATCACATCGTTATAAATGAGTGCTCATAACAACTGCAACTCTCTGTGTTGAGAATTTCTTCAAAATGGAAACGCTATCGTTTTATTATGAAAAATACCTACTTACATTCTCTTGTAATCTGTTGTTCGTCTTCCTAATGGATTTATTTTCCAGAGACATCTCCAATCGTTGAAGTCGTTACTACTCGGTTTCTCTTCTAAGTCATTTTGCTAAATTTAGTACGCCAATATATTTCGTTATGTAATCGTTCACTGATGTCCTGTATTTCTATCAATAACACATTCAAATTCAAAACTAACTTGGTTGAATTCCCGGTCCTTTCCCCTGCTGTTTCGTTTGCCTTTTTCTGGAGCGAGCAGTTGTTGTCTTTGTTGCGACGTCTGTTGTTATTCTCCCTGCTGTAGTTTCTCTATCCCTGCTTTGAGTCGTGCTCTCCTTGTGTTGATTTTCAAGGTATTCGAACTTACTCGGCGACGATCTCGAGCTAATCTTTCTTGAATATCTCGGAGATCACCTTGCTGGCATGTACTTGTACAGGTCGAGGGAAATCGGTTTCCACAAAATTTACATTACTTTCAAATTCGCAATGGCGGAAATTCAGCAGTTCTCAAGTGTGCTACTATTGCCAGGTAACCTGGCCTGCAAACGGACACCTTTAAAATATAGATATGTATATAGTTAAGTGTAAAATGAGGCGTCATGAAGCAAACTTCTAACTGTTCCGGCTTTTAATCCGACGTTTCGGCCTTCGGCCTTCTTCAGAGTGGAACAATGTACAAGTTAAAAAGTAAAAAGCTAAAAATTCTGAGAATTTTACACTTAACTAAAATTGACATTGAAGCACGGTATCTCTTTTGATCCTTCTATTGGAAGTCATCGTTGGGCAAACCATATTATTCTGCCTATATATATATATATACATACATAAAAATTCTCGGCTTGATTTATTCGGGCTTGCGAATTATCCTCCCATATACCAGTAAGCGAGACAGGTGTTAATTTATTTTACAGCCCTCCGCGATCGGAGGGTTATAAAATAATATAATATATATTAATCTATATACATAAAGACATAAATAACTAGAAGGGCACTCGGTAGAGCGCATACCTCCGCCCCACCACATATTGTTGTCTTAAGAGTTTGGATCCACAAATAAGAGCTATTTGAAGAAAAGTATATCCGATTGGGGAGTAATATTGTTGTTTTTCCCACATATCGCTTCTTCGCCTTCGATAACTCGGAATCAGATGAATGGCATCAAGTTTCACAACTGCTTTCTTCCGTGGGAACCAAGAAAGCTGATTGGTCAACATTAATTCGATTAGTAATCAATTATCACTAAAATTTCTGTAAAACCTTAGAAACGTTCTGATAAAATCGCTCAGCTTAAACACGACAAGACTTGCGGTGCGATATACAGTCTGGTAGGTTTTTTGCGGTCGTGGAACCCGCCATATAGTATACAATATATACAAAACGTAGGCGTAAACTGACATTCACGTTTTGTTCGAAGCCGTATTATCAAGTGTAGCCCGAGGGCGTCTATTCTGGATCTGAGATCCGGAGTTTAATCCGGATAAATCCCAAATTTTAAAAAACTTGTGCTGATTTTTCCTAACAGGGCTAAGACCCCAACTATTGTATTCAACTTATCATGTATATCATCACAGAAGCCTATGATAGGCTCCTGACCATTATTATTATTTATATTATTATTAAAGATTCACACAGCTATTGATAATATAGAAGCTGGTTTCTTCATTGGCTCCGGGTAACGACAAGTTTTTTTTTTTTTTTCTACATCTCCAGCACCTTCCCAACAATTCTTGCCAACCCCAACAAAACACATCTCTGGATCCGTCCAACAGGGATGCCCACCTCAATGGCTCTCAGATTGTCATTCAATCTCAATGGTATTGATCCCAATTCACCCACTACCACTGGAATAACCTTTGTCCTCACACCCCACACTGTTCGAACTTCTCTCGCTAGATCTTGGTAGTTTTCAACTTTTTCATCTTCCTTCTCTCTCACCCTACCATCCTCTGGAATTGCCACATCTATAATCTTACAGCTCTTGTCTCTCTTGTCAATGATCACCAAATCCGGTCTCCTAGCCCCTATTTCATGGTCTGTTCGTACACGGAAGTCCCATAGAAGTTTTTAATCGTCATTTTCAAGCACTCATTTCGTTCAAACCCGCATTTTCCTGCCAGGTCCCAATGGATCGTTCTAGCCACATTGTCAAGCCTCCTTTTCCATTATTTTTGTGCCAATTTCTAGCACGAACATACAATATGGCTTATGGTCCCATTAGTCTGCTTACAGATTCTACATTTGGGATTATTCTGGGACTTTTGCCAACCATCATTTTAATATAGTTTGTTCGCATTGCTTGATCTTGTGCAGCAATGATAAGAGCTTCTGTTTCTCTTTTGAGCTCTCCTTCTTTTAACCAGGTCCATATTTCCTCACTTCTTTCTTCTTCACCCCGTCTCGCAAACTGTCCATATAATGGCTTTTCTTTCCATTCTTGAACATTTTCAGTTCTTCTCCTCGCTTTAAAGCTGGCAGCTGTTTCTCTATTCTCGTTCCCATCCCACCTGACTGTTTTCAACAGTTCTTCCTCGCTTGATTGGACATAACATTCTAGCGATATCTTTGCTTGATTGACGCAATCCTCTACGGATATTAAGCCTCTCCCTCCGTCCTTCCTTGGCACATAAAGTCGTGCCACACAGTCCCGTGGATGAAACCCTCCATTCATGGTTAGCAATTGTCTTGTTCGGCGATCTAGGTCCTGAAGTTCTTGTTTCCTCCATTCAAGTATTCCTACTGCATATCTAACGAGTGACACTGCCCAGATGTTTATGGTTTGTATCAAGTTTCCACCGTTCAACTTCGGGCGGGCAACTTTTTTAACGCGTCGTAAGCATTCTTTCCTGATTTTGTCCTTCATTTGGTCATGAAGCATGTCGCTAGCCTCGAGCACTCCTAGATACTTGTACCCTTCGTTTTCCTCCATTGGTGTTATTGTGGTGTCATCAGGTAGTGTTATGCCTTCTGTCTGTGCCAGTTTGCCGCGTTTCAGGATCAAGACAGCACACTTCTCAATGCCAAATTTCATACCGATGTCATTGCTGAATATTCTCAATGATCAGTGAGTCCAGTTGGCTCTCACTTCTAGTGTAAAGTTTTAGATCATCCATAACGAGAAGGTGATTGACCTTTGTCTTGTTGGCATATGTGTATCCCGCTTCTCACTTTCTGAGAACTAGGGACAGATGTATCATGGAGACCACAAAGATGCGGGGGGATGGGGAATCACCATGAAAGATGCCCCTTTGATGGAGACACTTCCAAGACATTTGAGGTAAGTTCCGTTTGCCAGCCATTCATGGAATTTTCCAGTAGGGTGCACCAAATATTTCTAGACATTCAAGAATCCGGGAATGCGGTATCATATCGTAAGCCTTCTTATAATCAATCCAACCCATTGCAAGATTCTTCTTTCTTGATTTGGCCTCTCGTAGGACCATTATTTCTGGGTTGCCATGGCAATGGCAATCCAGTATTAAAATGGGGTTGGTATTTTTTCTCCGTGAGAAATTGCAATTCTTGCGCAATATTGCCTATATAAGGCTTAGCAAAGACGCCGTCGCTGTGTGATTGGCTCGGCATGGACATCGCCATAACAACCTGATTGAAGTGAGCCCGACGGTGAAGAGAACGTGAAAAGTTTCATGTGGACTCCATTCGCCTAAGTGTTTTTCTTGTGCAGAGCTGCTCTCTTTTCGAGTTGTTAACTCGATTTATTCACTAAATGACTTCATTAGTGTCTATGTTTGCTATTCCTGGATGTGTTTTTGTGCTGGAGAGTGTTTTCTTCTGTAAACGTCGAGGTCTGTGGTGTTAGCGATTCCCTCGGTGAAAGGATTCACATCTTTTCTGTTGGAAATGTAGAGCTTATTTTGAAGAATTGGTTCACGCTTAGCAGACCACGTCCATCGAGTTCATGAGTCGATCCACGCGTGAAGTTTGGAAAGCAAGAGTGTGGCTCGCTGTGACATCATTTTTGAATCCGAGATAACAAGCTGGTTACGCACGTCAAAATACGATACTTCGTCTTAACTTGACTTCTAAAAGCAATCAAATCGAAAACATCGGGGGAAGCATTCTCATAAAGTGTTCATTTATATTTATAACATTGGATCCTCTCTACTGTACAAAACCCAATATATAATCAACTGGAGCAAAAACAGTCCGGTGTTATGCAGCTTCATTGAATTTCAAAATCGTTATTTGCGACAACACCGAAACCGGCACATACCCACCAATTTAAGGAACTTATCTATTTCTGGTAAACTTCACGCTTTCAAATAAAATGTTCAACCTCCAAAACGGGTCAGAGGAAGGGAAGATGCCAAGCATTCACGGGCGGGTTTGTGCTGTCGTGTCACGTTTCAGGTTTCACTTTCCCCATAAAATAAAACACGTTCGTCAATGTTTACCACAAATTTGTCAATTCTACAACGGTATCTCCATTTTAAATATCGGTTTCCAGATAAAGCCTCGGGAATGACGGATTACCTTTCATGAACGTTGAAAAATGCGATATAATTCTTACAGCTTCACTCAGTAGAGTGTACGAGCGAAAGATCTATAACATATAAAATATAAGATATACCCTAGATAACCAGGTGATTCTGGATGGCCCGAGTTCAATCCCCAGTGAGGGTATGCTTGACTTTCTTTTTTTGTTCTTTTTTTAAACTGAATCGATTTTCTTTTCTTTTTTTCAAAGATACCCTTGTCTGTATAGAATGTGAAGCTGTATGCAGGCCTTGGCTGCATATTTTTTAAATTGGTAAATGGAACACGAGATGGCAGAGCCCTACAGGCCTTTCTTGATTAAATTATTTGAATGAGTTCTGAAATCTAGAAGTCTCCTCATGTGTCACCGAATGCATTCATGAGTTTGTTCATAGAAGCCTTTGATTAACTCCTTGTACACTTCTCTTATTGAACACAACTGACACTGCAAACTAAAATGGATTGACAAAACAGTTTCAAAAAATTGAGCCGTTTGCATACTAAGGGTTCACAAAGGCAACCCAGTGAAGGCTTTTGAAGCCTCTTGTATCAATATCAATAGAGCTGGTCGATGGTTCCTTGGGAGCCTTTCCTGCAACCTTTCTGCTCATCAGGTAGTACGTTCTCGGTATCTTATATGTATTATTATTATTATTATTATTATTATTTTTATTATTATTATTATTATTTTTATTATTAAAATCAAACTGAGCTAGGATTGGCCGGTTGATGATATCCCCTCCACCTGTGTATGCGGTGATGCCTTTACAGTGGACCACGCAATGATATGCAAGAGAGGTGGGTTCGTTACCCAACGTCACAGTGAGCTGAGGGACTTAGAAGCCGAACTCCTGAATATGGTTTGTACCGATGTTGAGATTGAGCCTGTCCTGCAAGATATCTCGGGTGAACAGCTGGGAAGAGGTTCTAATCGAGCTCCAGATGCGAGATTAGATATTCATGCGCGCGGGTTCTGGGAGAACCAACGATCAGCATTCTTTGACGTGAGGGTTTGTTACCCTAATGCTGATTCGTGTAGGGACCTAGAGCTCCAACAGATATACCGCAATCATGAGAACGAGAAGAAGCGCCTTTACGCGAGGAGGGTTTTGGATATCGAACAAGGAACTTTTACACCCCTTATTTTCACGTCAACAGGCGGTATGGGAAACGAGTGCTTGCAATACCATTCCAGACTGGCGCAGCTGATTTCCATCAAAAAAGGAGAACATTATGCTAAAACAATCTCCTGGATAAGAGCAAGGACATCCTTCGCTTTACTAAGATCCGCACTAATCTGCCTAAGAGGTTCAAGAGCTAGAAGGAAAGCCTTTTGTGACTTTAAGAACATTGATATTGACGTTGAAACCCAGGAGGGAGCCATCATGTAAACACTGTTCAAATAGGTTTTAATAGTTTATTTCTTTTATTTACTTTTACCTTGTATATACCGATATTGAAATTGAAACCCAGGAGGGAGCCATAACGTAAACACTGTTGAAATAGGTTTTAATAGTTTATTTCTTTTACTTTCTTTTACCTTGTATATACCAATTTGTATGGAATATGTTAATTAATGTTATGATGATGATAGTAGTATTAGTATTAGTTGTAGTAACCATGATATCATGACATATATGATATGGCGATGATGATAATGATGATAATAATAACTTTTTGTGCCTTGGATATTTTAATATTGGAATTTTTACCTTGTAAATGGCAACTTGTCTGGAATATGTTAATAAAGATATTTTTTTTTATTAATATTTGATAGATCTAGAATCAAGGATTTACTCAAGTGTAAGTTGTACTAAGGAAGAATTATTACTATATTGGAACAAAGTCAAACAATGTACAAATAAAATTGGTATCAACCTGAAAAATTTTTTTTAAAAAAAAAAATTATTATTATTATTATTATTATTATTATTATAATTATTATTATTATTATTATTATTATTATTATTATTATTATTATTATTATTATTATTATTGTATCCGTGGCTTGTTTGCTAAGTCTCTAAAGCACGGGGTTCGAACTGCGGACCTAGTTCACTAAGTTGACAGAACCTTCCTGAGGATGTGGGCTGTTCATAGAAGTGTAGTCACTTGGCGCTCGTTGATGTTGGCTGTGCCTGGAATTCTGTTGACGTGCTTTGCCAACCCCTTGTTTATAACCCAAAGTGCACCAATAACAACTGGTATCGTCTCTGTCTACATTTTCTACATCCTGTCTCTATACTTAAAGAGAGTTTCTCGACTACCTTAACAGAAGTGTTTCTGTCCGATGGGACTGCCATACCTATAATCTGTCATTTCTTATTTGTATGGTCTTTGACTACGATATCTGGTTTATTGGCCGCTATTTCTCTGTCGGCGTGGATTGGCATGCTCCACAGGATCGTTACTTGTTCGTTCTCTGCAACAGTTTCTGGTTTGTGTTTATACCATTTGTCAGTTGTCATGACGTTATAGTTTTGGCACACCTTCCAATGGATATATGATGCTGTGTTATCGTGCCTTTAGATGTACTCCTTCTTGGCAAGCTCTGGGAACCCAGATATGATGTGCTCTGCAACATCACCAGATATCCGGGACATTTGAGCCTGCATAGTACAGAGGATATGTTTCCAAAACAAGATGGCGACTAGTAAGAGAGCGTCGGTAGAATATAGGAATTTACACTTCTTATGTGAAATTGTAAGACATTGTAGAACAAAAATATATTTAACCTCCTCGGCGCGGAACTTGTCCTGGTCAAAAGAAATCATGTGCTTTTTCTTCCACAGGCGCCGACCCGCTTGGAGTAAATTTCTACACTGTGTAGATAATGGAAGCCTACAAGAAAAACCTGATTTGCATATTCCTCCTTCGTCCCAATCAAATATTCAAAGTGACGCCTTATCCATCGGTTATATGAACAATCAACCTGTTACTGCAATTGGACCGCAAAACCGTCATCGTACATTTAGAATAGCACACCGTGGCCGAAATGCTTCTAATATCTCAGTGGTAGACTGTCGACCTCGACAAGGCAGACACGAGTTTGGCTTGAACATATTATTAACTAACACAGTCGCTTGCGCCTAAGATCGACGAAGTGCGATCTGTGATGTTAGACGTAAAGCCTGATTTAGGATTCTTTACTATAACGTGCTTACGCGACACCATCACCGATAGCCATGTCAGTATTCCAAGTTATTCTTTTATAGGAAGAAATCGTGGTGCAGCCAGAGGATTCTCCTGTCTAGTAGCTGGTACCATTTATCACCTACAATAAGGCATGAGCGATCGAGGTATGCTTAACCAGCCAACCACTTCACTGACCTCTATTGTGGGCCAGTATCCCAGATATGGTATCTTCCGTATGGGGTGATTTCAATCGGATGAACTTCAGCCGTCTCACGTCGCAGTTCAAATTAAAACAAATCGTCGAGAAGCCAGAAGAGAGTTGATAAAATTCTGGACCTCCTAATAACTAACTTGTCGCATTTTTACGATGAGAACGCTGTTTACCCCTTGCCATCTTTTGGTCTTTCGGAGCATATAATGTGGTCATCGTCCGCGCTAATAAAAGTTCTCCCTGTGTAGGGCCGAGCCGGAAAATAAAAACAAGAGGAGACACTCGAACTAGTAGGAAAGCCGAACTCGGCCGCTTCCTCTCAGCCGTCAATTGGTCGATAATGGGATCCGCCTCTAATTGCGAGGATCGATGTAGATTATTGAGCGACACTATCACCATCGGTTTGGACGCTATCAATGTGCAATCTAGGGTTCATCAAAATGACCCTCCATCAGGAGCCCATCACCCGGAGCCTCCATACACACTATATCCTTGAGTCAACCTTTGCTCGTATCTTTTTATTTTTAGAACAGTCTCAAGAGAATATTTTGTGAGACGCTATCACTCAGGGTTTGTGACTGCATGTGACGTAAAAGAACAACTTTGTTCTGATTGGATGGTACAATGCATTCGCGGGAATTCGAACGACTAAAAATAGAAAGATACGGGCAAAGGTTGTCTCCTAGGGTTTATAAGGGACATGGAGGCTCCGGGTGATGGGCTCCTGCCCTCCATGGATTACTCCGGAATCTAAGACTCTAGTCAACAGGCGTTTATGTCAGGGGATATGGATAGCTACCGTCATCTTCGGAACGCTGTCGATCAGGAGCGGAAAGCTCTTCGCGAGAAGTATTTTGCCTCGAAAGTACAACATCTAAAGAGTACTAAGCCCTCCCAGTGGTGGGGGGAGGTCAAGCGTATCGTCGGGATCTCTCCGGTGTTGGGTTCGGACTGTCTGCGCTCGGCGCTTCACGTCCAGGAGCTGAATCATCGTCTTCCGGACTGCGTTTTTGGACCTAATGAAGACCTTTTCGCCACTCGCTATTACTCCGCCCTTTGAACCGAGCTTGGCGATGCTAACACTTTCTGAGGTCGATGTCTTGTCTGCGATCAGAAAGTTGAACCCCCGCAAGGCGGCAGGTCCAAATGGTATACCTAGTTGGGTGCTTAGGGAATATGCAGACATTATAGCTTAGCCCATCACCTCCATTCTTAATTGCAGCTTTGCTGAACACCAGTTACCTCCTTCTTGGAAATAGCCAGATTTCGTACCCCTCCCAAAACAGAAATCTGTTCAAGTCATCAACAAACATTTTCGGCCCGTCTCTCTTACGCCAATCACTTCTAAATGAGCCGAGGAGTTCATGCTATCTGTGTTCGTCAATCCGGCTGTGTTGACAATCATCGATCCCGACCACTTATGAGCTATACCAAGATCCTCTGCGGTTCAAGCTCTGACGTCAATGCTCCATCATTGGACTCAAGCTACAGATGGCACGGGATCCGCAGTCAGGGTGGTCTTGTTTGAACACCGCAAGGCATTTGATTGCATTGACCATCAACTACTCACTCGTAAAATCTACTGTCTTTATATCCCCCAGGGTGTGGCACATTGGGTGGTCAATTTTTTGTCGCATCGGTATCATTACGTAAAGCTCTCTGTGGACTGTTTCTCTGGGTGGAGCCACGTTAATTGGGGCCCTGGCTATTCCTACTAATGATAAACGATTTGAGAGTTCTCCAGCTACAAACTTGGAAGTACGTTAATATACGACGGTAGCCGAGAACGTGCCGCGCGATGCATCTGGCGACACCCAAGCAGCTTTCAAAGTCGTTGAGGATTGGTCCAGATCACAGAAGATGCAGCTTAACGCTGATAAATGCAAAGTCATGGCATCGACTTCAAAAGACACAAACACCATTTTATTACTCTCTCGGTGGATGGCAAGGAATTAGAGGCTGTAGATAAGGCTAAGATTCTAGGCGTGACAATTTCTTGTAACCTTAAGTGGAATAATCACGTTAAGGAGTCCATCAAAAGAGCAAACAAACACCAGTACTTTCTTATTCACCAAAGGAAAGCCTGCATTCAAAGGCGGGCATTATCCATTATCTCCCCGGAACTGTCATATATTGACTCCCTAAATATGCATGGTTCAGTATTGCTTTATGATAGATACGTTAAGTTATGCGATAATCTGTTTTTGACCATCTCCGACCCCTGTCATAGGCTTTCCTCTTTGCTGCCCGAAAGGCACCATACGGTTTACAACACGAGACACCAGCGCATTTTTAAAATGCCAAGGTTGCGCACAGACCATTTGAAGCACTCGTTTATTCAGGCTATGTGTGCGCGCGAAAACCTAGAGCTTAAGCTAGGATTATGCCTCTTATATTTAGTTTGTAGTTTTGTTATCGTCATATTGATAGATATAAGGCCTCTCTTATTTTAGATCTTTTTTCGTTTCCTGTACAAAACTTAACAAATTAACCATTTTCTTCGCTGATGTTTACTTCACTTTCCTGATCTCAAATACCAATATTTAATAACAACCACAACACACAGTTGACCTTTCACATTGGAAAAACTCTGTAAAGGAGAAACAAACGTTTGTAATGCCAAAAGAATTATCTTTCTTTCTGATACTCACATTGATGTGGTACCAATATTCAGGGGAACGGGACACTTTTTTCTGTACTCTTCAGAACATCATTGATACCAAAGAAAGTTAACCAAAATGCATACATTCATTGCAAATGTGCTGTATGTAATAACAAGTATTTCATGTTTCCTAAATGCCCTATGCTTTCAATCACGATCTTCCACACTAAGTGTACAGAAGAATGACTGCACTAGATTCTAAGCCTCAAAGAAGTTACCACCTCTGATACATACCGTATTCAGAAAAAAAAAACTGTATGTAATGGTGGAGGTTCAATACTTTTTCCCCGAGTGCGACATAAGTCCCAAAACCCATCCAAAAATATTGTATGTTAACAACTATAATAATAACAATAATAACATCAATATCAGTAACAATAATAACAATAATAATAATAATAATAATAATCACGATAATAACAAAAGTGCAAATAATGATAATGACGATGTAATGATAAGATGAATACAATAATTGGGCTTTTAGCCCTGATAGGAAAACCAATTACGGGTTCTTCCAAAACTACCTTCGCGAGGTTTTGCCAAAAATTTTTTCCATTTGCGCTTGTTAGATATGAGATTGGGGACAGCCAAATCGGCGCTACCCGCCTTGTTGACTACTTATCATCTCATATCCAAGAGGGTTGTCCAATACCCCGATAAATTTATACATTGCATTGTATTGTATTATATGGCCATAACAATATATCAACAATGCATTCTAGAATGACACAATACAACATAATGCTTTTTAATACAATACTTTGCATAAATTTGTCAGAGTATTGGACCAGTATGATATCCAACATGCTTTCATGGAATAAGTTACAGATACAAAAACTGTCGGCTCGATTTACTCGGACTTGCGAGCCACCTGGTCTGACCGGAAGCGACACGATTACTAACTGCCCTTTGCGAGGAAATAGGGAAATGTTTATTGTTTTTTTTTGAAATGCAAATAACATCTTCAAGATTCAAAATGACAATAAAACTGAGACCTTACTCCCTGGCTTCCTCGATCTGCTGGTAGCACAAACATCCCTTTTCCTGTTGGCCTTCTTGACCAATCTAACATTCACATTCGCCTCACGACGTAGTTCCTATTCTTTGAATTTCAATTTTGTAAGCGCCCTTTTCAGCTTCCTCGCTTCCTCTTATCAGTTTAAAAGAACAGGGCTCAAACTCGATAACATTATGATATTAATTCGAAGAATAAAAGGTAAAGACAAGTCAAAATACCAAAATCCTTGGTACGCAATGACGTCACAATATGGCGGCATGCATTTTTTTATGGAAGTGAACGAAAGAAAATATGTTCAGATGGGGAATGTTCAAGTGCGTAAAACGACCGCGGTTTTTTGGAGTTCAATTCAGTAGTGGGAGGTAAAAAGCAAGTTTTTGTGTTTTTTGGTACATTGTTTCTATCATTTGAAGTGATTTAAATCGCGACTTCTAGTCTTCAGTTCTACTTCAAGCACCCTGCTGAGGTTATTTCATCGGTATATTATACTAAAACAATTCTTCTCTTCAATCTAATTGAATCGTGGCTTTAGGAATATTCTGCCACTATTCACCTGGATCTCTGAGAACAATTGTTGAATGTTATATCTACTTTCTTTATTTTCGCCAAAACTACGAATTTTCTTGTTGTACACTGTAAACGTTTGCCAATCCTACTATTTGCAGTGGCAAGCGGTGTTACGGAGGTAATAAGTATGTTAGGTTGCCAGTCTCGTCAACATCGTAGAACAGTAAAAGATTTCTCGCTGTTTTACAAGATTAACTTTGGACTTAAAAGAAGAATTAACTTCCCACCCGACATTATACCTAAGCCCGTATCCTACTCTACAAGAGCCAGTGTCCGTAATACTTATCAGTTCTTCCTTCTTCCAGCCAAAATCAGTGACTTCCAATTCTCTTTCTACTCTCGCACCATTCCTATCTGGAACGCTCTACCTCAGGCAGTCTTCGCTCGCACTTTACCGTCAGTAACGAACTTTGTAGCGGCCTTACCTAATTCAGTTAATCCGGTGATGGGCCAGTCCGGTCTTACGTTGTTTGTTTGTCATTTATGTCGTTGTAACATTTTTTTTTCTCTATTTATTTATTTATTCTTATTATTTTTATTCATTTATTTATTTATTAATTCATTCATTCATTTATTTTAAGTATTTATCTATTTATTTATTTATTTATTTATTTATTTATTTATTTATGGCGCGTTATCGTTCTCACGGGTCAGCCTCCGCAGACCGCCCATTGCCGGATTAGCTTGCTAGTGGCAATTACATTATTTAAAAGTAAAGGTAAAGGCAATAAAACTAGAAATTTCAATGTGAAAGTGAGTGCTGGCGAGGGGACGTAGTTTGGTACTCATCAAGACTGAGGGCGAAGAACAATTCGGATGTTGCGTATCATGATTTAGATTTATCGATCCCTGATGGCGTTTTCCAAAATAAATATCGCATGTCGAGACCACCGACGAACATCTCGACACAACGGTCGAAAACATCTGCCTGCGTGTTTGAAGAAGCGGGCGACGAGCATTTTGACTCAACGGTCGAATATTTTGACAGAATAGGCGAATAATATTTCCACTCTAAGATCGAATGTTGAACCTCCTCGGGCGACAGAATTTGTGACTCAACGATCAAATATTTTGCCTCAACGGGCGACAGACTTTTTGACTCAACGGTCAAAGATTTAGCGGGCAACGGACTTTTCGACTCAATGGGCGAGCTAGTAACCTCGTGCTTCCCATTGACGGGCTCTGGACTCACTCCAACAACAGATCTGTTTGTGTGATTAAACGCGCAGAAGAAATCATTGAGACGTCACAAAACGAAAACACCAAACTGCGCATGCCCCGAATCTGACACCCGAAAAATCGAGATTTTTCACCGCTTATATGATATGAAACACCGCTGATCCTCTCAAATAGTGTGCTGTCTCGCTAAGCCTCGCCAGCAATAATCTCATGTTTTTGCCTCTCTCTACTCCCAAAAGACTGTAACATTCGACAAACTTATATAAAATCAGTAATGCTGGTGAGTGGTAATTTGTTAGAACCGTCAAAAACAATGTTCAGTAAACTACTACTTTGACACAACTACAAATAAAGTAAGCAGAGATAATTTTTCAAAAACTTTTAAAATTCATAAGGGGTTCTCGTAGTTAATATTTCAACCAAAAATTGAACAATTTCAGTGCAGTAAATTGTTATCATGGTGGTACATATGTACAGAAGCGAACATCTTGCACGAGGAGCCAACTCTAGAGTCGAAATACATCATGACAACAAACATGGATACTGATACTTATTCAACTAGATATTATTTCAAAAAGCCTCAGATACTTAGGTGAGATGGGGAGAGGGTAAGTGAAAAAAGACTGTGCGCAAGGATTTCTTTATTCATTCTAAGTATTTGCGGGACTTTGAAAAGAGGCGTTGCTGTTTTTTCGTCAATCTATACACAGGAGTTGACTCGTCCCATAAATCGTAATTAACATTACACTGTCATGAGAGACCAACTGAATAAAAAGGAGCACTAGAAAAAAACACTTCACTTACACCAAACTGTCCTGCACCCAACTCTTCACCAAGTGAAATTTCTGTCCTGGGAATTTCCCACATGTCTGTTGAAATTCAATCACAAAAAGAATAGCACATTTAGATCAGCAACGAGCCTTTGCAAGCAATCAAATGGACTGAACAATCTGAACTATCCATCTGACAGATGGATTGATATTTAGACAGACAGAGACGACCAGAGAGTATCCCGGTTCCTTTAGCATGGGGCTATTTTACGGATCCTCAATGGAATGTCTCCATCGTTAAATTACCACCAGCATTATATCTCTGGTAGACACGGGTTGAAGAGAGACAGACCAAAACCTGCTGAAGTTCCGAATGCATTTAAATAACCTTAACTATGAGAACTGTTCATACCATGACCAAATCCCGCAGTCAATGGAGCTTGGCCGAACGAAGGGGGTTGCCGAAGTCTGGTCACTAGACCTACCGATACAAAGAAATACACAACAATGATTACGTAGCCTGTGTAGCAAAGCGGTGAATAATAAGAACTCAAGCTTACAATTGTATATAAAAAAGCAAAACTACAGTCAATTGTCTGCTAACGGACACTCTCGTAAGCGGACAGCTCTTCTACCGGACAGGCGGATATTCCGTTAAAGGTCTCAAATCGCCATAACGTAAAGTTGAAACTCAAGGTCTACGGATCCCGACAGACCCTGAGTTATTCACACGCCTAGAATATGACGATCAAGCATACAAAATGAAGGAAATAATTAAAATAATTAATTGTTTCTAGGTAGGTATATATCTGCTCTCACCACTCAGGTCAAATAAAAAGGTATTGCAGGAGATAAATGATTGCTTTACAATTTCTTCTGTAACAAAAAATGCAACACGATTAAGAGAAACGATATAATAAGTAAGGGTGGCTTAGACATGATCCACCTTAGCTGCTTTAATAAAGCTCTTAAGATAACATGGATCATAAATATTTAGATGGTTACGGTAAAGGAAAACCTGGTGATTATTTTTTGTAAATTTTTTATCGTACAATCTTGATATTGGCAGGTATTGATGACATTTCTAAGAGTTACAGATAACCTGGGTCAGTGTCAATTTCGAGCCCCAAATAGGTTAGAAACCACTCTTCCTACACTGATCACTGCCGCACAACTCCTTGGTATAAGCTGCAAATAAGCCCGCTGTTTTTAAGGACTCAGTTCCAAAAGGACGTCTAAAGTAAGATGTCTGTTAAAGCCGGGAACCACCTTCGAAGCAGTTTAGTTTAATTCAAAATCATGACTATCGTATTGTATCAGATGTAAAAGCCCTTACAACTAAATTTGATCTCTGAGCTTAACGAAAATTCAGCTATGGCTATGAAACGTTGAGCAACAAAATTCTACGACCCTTTGAAGTAACAGCTCTTGATTAATAATATACTAAACTCACGCATGACTACAATCCCAGAAGTTAGCCACACGAAATGGCACAAAGATTGTGACCTTCTGGACACGAGGAAAATTGACTGGTCTGCAGCGTACTTGCTGGCCAAAAAGTGTACTCGAGTTACCAACCCAGATGAATTTCAATTTTGATTCATAGCCAGAAATTCCGAACCAAAGTGGGTGGTGCTTATTTCTTTTACGCATCAGCACACGACAACCTGTCAATAACGCTATGGTGTGATTGGTCCATCTGCCAAGGGTCAATCAAAATGGCATCGCGTAATACACCTCAAGAGAGGGTCTTTATCCGAGCTACATGCCACTTCATCCGCTGATGCTGACTTTGTGTAGCCAAAGAAAAGATTTAAAACACAAGATCTACTTATTGGGAAATCGAAAGACTCGTCGAAAGACCCGAAAGAAATGGAGCGTAAGTGTTTAGTTGTAGTCCTTGATTTCTTTTTGCCCAAGAACAAAAAAAAAAATTCTAAAATTCCCTCCAAAAAAGCATTACCCACCGAGCCTCCAGCCTCGCAATCACACCATGTAGCTATCAGTTCGTGGATGCGTTCATACTTGTTGAAAGAAAGCTAAAAAAGGCCAAAAGCTGCTACTCAGCCGTTTAGTATCGTCAACGCTTTCCAGAGGTCCGAAATGTACTGAAGTCAGTGCTATACCACGAGCGCTAAAAAATGCCCATTTTGAACATGCTTCACTCTTTTTCCGTTAAGTTGCAAGTCACCACTGATTTTTGTTTAAAGTACTGATTGCTTGATCGATTGATCCATTAAAATTGACATTAGACCATGCCCGGTGAGTATTTTTAGTGACCCTGTATAAAGCGGTCACCTGTATTAAGCGGCCAGTTCCTCAAGTCCCGAGAGTGGCCCTTATATACAGGTTCAACTGTATATGTATGCCGCTGACCGGTTAGCTCAGTTGGTAAAATGGTTAGCTCAATTGGTAGAGCACGGGACTATCGCGCCTTTGCAATGACATCTGCAAATGGTTAGACTTTCTACTCATCTCGGATGAGGACGATAAACCGTAGGCCCCGTCTCACAAACCTTGGTCGTAATAACTTCGTGGGACGTTAAAGAACCTACACATTGTTCGCGAAGTGTAGGGGACGTATATCCCGGTGATGTAATCTGGCCCTTGTGAATGTAATTTCATCTGATGCATGGGTTGTGTGGGTGGGTGAGATCTAACATGGACTGACAGTGGATGTCAGAGGCGCCTTAACAAACTCCCGTCCGATCTTACCCCAGAGTAAAAAAACTGTAAACCGCCAAGAACAAGTACTGGATACGTGCGGTATATTAAAATGTAACTGCAGATGATTGAGCATGTCTACACAAGCAGCTTCGTGATTATGCTGGTTGATGAGCCCGGAGAAACCTTCTGTTAGGTTGTCAATTAGGACGGTTGAAAAAATATTTTTGTCTGAAGAATTTCCTCTACAGCTTGGAGACGATCAGCTGAAATATTTTGTGAACTATGTAGCTGTCTAATAAAATTCTGTTTCCTCACAACCTTCTTTTATTAATGGGAAACTATAAGTTCACCCATGAAGTAAAAACCTGAAAAAGTTTGCCTTCATGTTCTCTCAGCCGTGATGGAATAAAAGTAGGAATTTTGAAGTCCTAAATCCTAGCATTTGCTCTTTCGACATGGACCCTACAATTGGTAATAGACTTAGTAGCTTTTATTTCACTTGAGGTAAATTCCCATTATTCAAGAATGGTGGAATGTTCACTGCAACACCATCTGGCACTATGTCTTGAATGCTGCTATAATTAAATCCCCAGTTACAAACTGCTTTAAAATTCCAGAGTGTTCTACAATTACTTTATCTGAAACTGACTCTGGGAACAATTGACTGACAAAAGTGATCACTCCGTTTGGAGCTACACCCAGTATGGCCTTGAATGAATTCATAACCCTGTAGGAGGAATAAGTGGTATGCTCATTAACCCTGGGGCGGTAATTTCAACATCAGTGAAATCAATGATAACCCTAATATATAGATTTAGCCAAGCCTAAAAGCGGGGCTCCCGTTTAGTACTTTTATTTCACTGTAAAAGCATTCTAAAATATTGTGAAGGAATTCACAAACGCTTTTAACTATAGTTTAGTGTCGAGGTCGGTTAACTCGCTATGATTTTTGTCAAAACTTTCGTCTCCATTAGTACGGTCTTTCTACCTACAAAGTCATGGAGTATATTCTACAAAAAACACAAATTATCAATGTACTGTATTCTATTCCTGATGAAATTAACCATTCTTTTTGCGTAAATGTAAGATTTGTACACGCTACTGGGAAATGCAGGACACAACTCTTGTCATTTTCGTGTTAAAACGAACACCTCGGTAAAATAAATGTTTACTCCAAGGTATGGTAAAATGTATGCAAAAGGGCTTAGATAAAACTATCTATATAAAAACACATTTAGACAGTTCCGCTAGCATTTTTTACTTAATTTAGCTTGATATCTGAGTTCCAGTATATAGCCTGCATGGAAGCAAAATAAATGTAAATGTTTTTCCTTTTTGTTATGTTATAATTAAATTGAGTTATGGATGCCACTCGAATTGAATTATTAAATGAAATCGTAAAATTATTAAGCACTCAAGAACTTCAGGGTTTCCTTCAATCCTATAATTCATAATCATGAGCAAAAAACCTTCTCTGCTTTACCCTACGAGCCGAGGTTTCTCTCTTGCATGGCTTTTAGCAGGGTATCTCGGCGTTCTTCGCTACAATTTTCTCTGTTTTCCACAGCACGGAATCTTTCCGCTTCTCGGCGTTCTTCGCTAAAATTTTGTCTGTTTTCCACACCACGGAGTCTTTCCGCTTCTCGGCGTTCTTCGCTACAATTTTGTCTGTTTTCCACAGCACAGAGTCTTTCCGCTTCTCGGCGTTCTTCGCTAAAATTTTGTCTGTTTTCCACAGCACGGAGTCTTTCCGCTTCTCGGCATTCTTCGCTACAATTTTGTCTGTTTTCCACAGCACGGAGTCTTTCCGCTTCTCGGCGTTCTTCGCTAAAATTTTGTCTGTTTTCCAAAGCACAGAGTCTTTCCGCTTCTCGGCATTCTTCGCTAAAATTTTGTCTGTTTTCCACATTCTTCCCCAGTTAATTCTTGCTCTCTTCCGCTCTCTTTCCCGTTGCTCTTCACCTGAACCCTGTGTTCTGCAAATTATATTTTCTCTGCTATTGTTTGTTGACAATAGCAATAGAAATTGTTTCGTTTATCCTTTAGTAAAAGTTTCACAGTGTAGAGTAATAATGTCTCAAAAAGACAAGGAACTGAAAATTTCTTTTCAGTCGTCAACACAATTTCCCGCCAAAAATACGCGGGCTACCAGAACTCGATGAGTTAACACATGAGCCCACAATTTGGCCATGTGATGCTGGTCAGTGGCTATCCCGTTTTGACAGCTGTCAATTGACCTCCAATTGACATATTGTGGATGTCCAATATAAAGGATGTGGATTTGCCAAGACACGCCTGAGATACCCCTCCCTTCCTTTTGATAGTCTCCCCTACCCTACCCGTACAATCTGTAGACGCGTACGTACGTACATACGGACGTACGTACGTACGCTCGGTCAACCACGTGACAACCAAAAGAAAAGAGGTTGACCATATTCCATGAGTATGGGGCTCTGTCCCACGCGCGCTTCGCGCGCGTGGGAGCCCCGCTATAACCCTACAATTACCAAATAAAGAAAACGAGGAAAGGGTAGAGGTCTTATTATTGTCCCTAGAAGGGTACCGTGCATTAAATCGTAAAAAAAAACCGTGTTAAACTTGCAGAAAAGTAAAAGCAATGTTAGTGACAGTAGTAACACTACAACAAAATAATTACGTGAATTAAGTGAAGGATGGTATAGTTTTGTTTTGTTTTCATCAATGTAATAAATACCTGATCTTCCAACTTAATAGTTAATATTGTCTCTAAATCTAGAATTGGGTTACTAAATGAAAACACACATGATTCCCTGCAACTCTGAGTTTCGTGCTTACGCACTCATCAGGCAGATTTAATGAAGAAAAACCCTATCAGCTAGTGTGTATATATATATATATTTACAATAAGTAGAACAATAGAAGAAGCTGCGCGTTAATTACAATAGGTGAGGAAGGCGGATCTATTAGAACAAAGGGATGTGTGAAGTAAACTGTCTAAACTAAAAACTAAAAACTAAAAGCGTAGGGGCGTAAAACAATAGTTCAGTATTGTATAGGATGAGCGTCAATTGTTCTTTAAGTAAAACTTGTTTTCATGTCGGCACTTGGAAATTAGTTCAGATCGTTTGTTCAGGAGATTGTAATTGCTGTGTTTGATAATATAAAGTTTTTCTGCTAGGCATAAGTCACATCGTTTACTTGAATTATTGTAGGGGCGAGCTCTTGCGATGATAGACCATTTAGTTGTGAAATTGATGTTGCTGTCTTTGAGTTGCCAGATGTACTTTGATAATTCAGTGCTGTTAGAAAGTTTTCTGTGGGTGAATGTAGACTTGTGTTGGGTATATCTCTGTTTAAAAGTTCCTTCAGTCAGTCCGATGTAGTTCTTGGTTGCAGTTTGATTAGATGTCGTAGAGGTTACTTGTGCGTTGTAGATGAGGCTGGTGGTTAAGCATTTATTGTCGAGAGGGCAGTTTCGTTGAGATCTGCAGTTACATAGCTTGTCGCTGCTGTCGTTGTTGCCATTATTAGATAAGATTTTCTTGTTATGCTTGCTTATGATGGCTCCCATATTCTCCATACAGCTATAGCTTACTTTAATGTTGTTCTTGTTGAAAAGGGTGTGATACTTGTGTTGTCGAGGAAAGTGTTTAGATACAAGCTTGAGGAAGACTTTGCCGATGTTAGTTTTCACGTTGCTGCTGAATGGAGGATTATACCAGATAATGTTACGCTTGCGGTTTCGTCTTGGTCGAGTTGCTTGTCTATGTTTGTTATAGGAAAGGCTTGTTGTGTATCCACTGGATTTGAGGGCGTCGTCATAGGTAGTCTTAGCTTTGTTAAATTCGTCTTCGTTGCAGGAGATGTCTGAAATTCTACGGTTAATGGAGTCGGGTAGCTGCTTGATGATGTTAGGGGGATGGTTGAATCTAACGTTGATATATAAAGGCTGGTTGCTAGGCTTTCTGTAGGGGTAGTATGTTGTTGAGGTTGAATGTGACGTCGAGGTAGTTGACAATCTTGAGGTTAGTTTGAATTGTGATGTTCAGTCCGTGAGTTTTAAAATGTCTAGTGATGTCCTTTCTAATTTTGTCGGCTTGAGGTCCCGTGATGTTCTTGAATACTGCTAGTCCGTCGTCTCTGTAAAGTCCGATGTTTTCTTTTCCGTAAATGTTACATAAGTCGTTTAGGATGAACAGGCCAACAAGCTCGCAAACTTCCGCGCCGTCGTAGCTGCCCATTGTTACGTCAAACGAGCTGTTGTCTTTCTTGATCCATGCCTTGTCGTTGTTGAAGAGTAGTGATTTTCGTGAGTGCATGATAATGTCGATGTCGCGGTCCGGTATGTTAGTGTACTGTTTGGCGAAGTTAATGGAGTCTGTTAGTAGCTTTTCTGTGATGGAAGGGTAGAAACTTTCTATGTCGAAGACGGCAAATGTGTGTCGATTCTTGTTAGGGATGTCGGAGTACCAGTTAATTACAGAGGCTGAGTTTTTCCACTGGTTGAGGCCGGTTTTATGCCTGACAGTAGTGTTAATGTTCTCGAGTATCTGCTTGCTAATGCGCCCGATTTCGCTCTTTGCTGGGTTAATAAGGCGGCATGTGGGCTTGTTTTCGAAGTTGTCTTTATGGTCTTTTAAGGTGATGAAAGCTTGTCGTTCTGCCATGCATTCAGCTCTGTCGTCGATGAGGAGGTTAGTTGCGATGTTTTTAGCTTCGTTGTTAATGCTGCGTATAATATTAGCGTTAGCTTTTTTGTAGGTAGAAGTTAAGTTGTCCATGAGTAGTTTGTCGTGCGTGGGCTTGTCGACCTCGTAGAAGTTAGTTGTTTTATCGGCTGGGATGAAGGCTTTAGTAGAACTGTTGATTTTTTTGATGTCTTGTCGGAGTTTGTCTTGAAATTCGTCGTGTTGGTTTCTAAATTCAATGTTTTTAATCATGTCGTAGAGGTCGGATTCGAAGTTGTTGAGTTCGTCGTTCGTTCGTCGTGTTAGTTCGTCGTCGTTCTAAAAATTTAATTGATAACTTGGGAAACACACTTAGTGGGGCGCCCAGTTTCCATCCTTAACTCTTCGGTATCGACGGCAGCTGCTGAATATCTTGTTCTTTGGTAGACCTGCTGCTTCTTAAGTTCTCTTCGCTCCTTCTTTAAGCAGTCCAATTTGGTTTCTAGAATTGTCAAGTGGACAGTAGCAACTTTTTCTTCATTAGTCCTCAAGTCAACTGACTCTTCGATTTTGGGTTCTGATTCCGTGTTTCTCGTAAGCAGCACTGAGCGTGACCGAGGAGAACAACGCACTGCGTTGATGCGGTTCGATCTCGGATTGCTCAAAGCCAGAAAATCTGTTGCCATGGCACTATGACGTCACACTTTCCCACTATCAATGCTTCCCTCTCACGAAAGTAACTCACAAGCAAAAGCATTTAAAAAAACCGTGGTTAAGGAAAGCTCTTCTTATGAAAAGGAAAAATAACCTCCATAAAAATACCCTCGTCAGTGTTCCATCAACGGACAATGCTTTATAAAAATACTTCATAAAACATACAAAAACAAACTGAATCACACCTTGCATTTGGCGAACCGTTTGTATTATGAGAAGAGATTGGGAGATGTTAAATCAAATACCCATGCCACATTGAAAATTCTAAATGAAGTCTAAAAAAGAAAAAAAGTCAAAGTCTCAAGTAAAAATAGTGTTAACGTTAGACGGCTTACAAATCTCTCATGCATGGAATTCGCTAATAGGTTTTGCAGCTACTTCTTTAGACTTTGTCCAAACCTTACGAAAGCAATTAAATCTCCACCGTGTTCCCATAAGGACTTTCCATTCGGATCCTTTTGGGAGTCACTCTTCTTTAACCCAACAATAAAAGGTGAAATTATCACCATTGCTCAATCTTTTGCTTTCGGAAAGGCCACTGTACTCCAATGTCTATAATTAAGGAATCCAAATTTACATATTCTCTGTGATAACCAGTTCGATTTTCCTACCACGCTTGCTTTGATTGATTTGCACGATAAAAGTTAGTCTGCTTTGGGTAAAGTGAATTAGTGGTTGGCGTTTCTTTTAGATCTCCCAAAAGCTTCTGCCACGATTAATCATTCCATCTTATTTGATAAAAACTGAACAACGCGGCATACATGGCTTGGCCCTGAAATGGATAAAAAGCTACTTCTTATTTGAAGAACACAATGGTCATGTTTCTTCAGGTTCTACTTTAGGACCTTTTTTTTTGCTCCACAACAACGGTATAAACAAAGCATTGCAACTGGTCTTATTTGATGACGACACCAAATTTTCTCATAAGGATGTAGATTGCTTGGGAAATATACTAAATCGTGAGCTAAATAAGTTGTGACTTTTGTACATAGATGACAGGTCGTTAAACCTGAGTTTAAAAAGCTACATTTATGGTACTTAAAGTAAGTAAAAAATGTACAATTCAGAAAAATTCAACTTTTAATAAATGGCCATAGATGTGATCAGGTAAAAGAGACGGTTCTCTGGCGAGTAATCTTGGATGAAAATTAAATTTGGAAGTCCGAAATTTCACATGAATCCAACAGTCTCAAAGTCTACTGGAAAATCTATCTTGTACCTGTGGACGAAATTTTAACGAACCTTTAAATTACAGACACAAATTCATTTGTATCATACAAGAAACTCTCATGCTTTTAGTTTGCCTCTGTCTGACTAACATCAAATAGTTTTCCGTATTTTTACCGGGAAAATAAATTTCACAACTCCTTAAACACAGAGTCATCAACTCGTCCTTCCCTATCTCCTTTAACAAAGCACTTCAGGCGTTTACTTGTGAAGGTAAACATATGAAATTTCATATATGTGTACTACGGTAAAGATAAATTATTTAATAAATGAGAGATCCTCGCAGTTATGTTAGGAACATAGTCAGTTGCCAAAACTGATTCAAACCCATCCTATCTGGGCAACGGACTATGTTCTTACATAACTGCGAGGCTCTTTCATCTATCAAATATCATTCTAGCGAAGTACACCTATATGAAATTTTCATAAATACATACATACATATATATACATTCATACATACATATACATACATATATATATATATCTACGTAT
>OX453278.1:16224497-16566997 GCA_949710005.1 Ricordea florida | reverse complement strand
ATTCAAGAAATCAACCCTACATGATGGCCGTTTTCCGTGCCAATGGTATATTTAGTAAATAAACCCCTTCCGGCGGCTGGTACATCGGAGGATAATGCCCGCGGCTGAGAGATTGTCCGAAAAATGAACATTTGGCCGAGAAGCGAAGCTTCGAGGGCATATGTGAAATTTTGAGGGCAATCTCTCAGCCAAGGGCATTATCGTCCCATATACCAGTAAGCCAGGAAGGGGTTTATTTATTTTATAACCCTCCGCGATCGTGAATTAATTTCTACTTTGTACGTGTTGAAGAAAAAGAAAGACAAGTGGTCTGACTGGGGATTCAGGCGACTGATGCAAACACCGCATGTACATTGATTGGTTAAAATTGTTTTATATAAACTGTGATTGGACCAGAGCTTGACAAGCTGTCATGTCAAACATACTCTCGCAACGCCCCTTACATGAAAATCTGGAAAACACGGCACTTTTGGTTTATTTTACCAACTGCTTTTTTCGAAAACAAGTCAAAGCAAAACATTTCCAATGGATTAGAACAGAAAATCCAACCATACCACTAACACTGCGAAAGAAATTACACCCATGAAACAGGGAATTTGGAAAATATGGTGTAGTTGAAGGAACTGTTCGCAAACTTGGCTTTATTGTTGAATGGCGGGCGCCGAGGAGATCGAAGAAAAACAAGGGTAGGCGAACTTTAGTTCCAGTTGCAAGAACAGGTTGAACTGACTGAACCGAATTCTTTTGAGCTATAAATCGAGTGATAGTATCGGATGACTCGAATAGTTGTTCTACAGTTAGTCGTGTACTGTACCACTGGAGCGATTTATCGTTTGCGTAGTTTATCGTTTTTGCCTTGGAAAAGTTTCTCAACCGGCAGCTTTAAAGACAAGGGGAAGTGTACCTTGTGCAAAATCCGCCTTTTTGCACATTTCAGTGGGGAGATTTCCAAGAATTTGATTGCCCAAGGGTTCGTAACTTTTGCTCACCTCCAGGCCAAAAACACCAGCAGCTTATTTTGTTGATTTTCTGTTTTATCCGGAGCTACAATTGCGACTAGCTACTTTAAAATTACGATGTCACTGGATTATAAAAACGAGTTTATTGTAAAAAAACTTGAAAGAGACTGACTTTGTTGTGTTTTCTTGCGACTGAAAAATTGCAGGGCAAATTTCCACGCGGCCGAGGTATATCGCCTGATACCCGTCCACCTATTTGACACCACGTGACCCAAAATAGCCAAGAAGATGGCACGAAAATTAGTCGGTGGGTTATAAGAGCTGATATACTGTGAGTAGAGAACCAATCATAGCGCGCGTTTGCTCATATACAGGGGTTGCAGATATAATAAATATATATATATATATATAGTATATACTAAAACAGTGGATAGCGTTGAAGGTGCGCTCTGATTGGCTAGTCAAACTCCGAATATCCTGTGCTATTTACCTCCGAGCAACTTGCGAATTTTTCGCTCTGCCGCGTGAATATGGCGTCCCGGTTTGCATCCATGACAAGCGAAGAAATCATCCAAATTAACAACGACGCAGTTCCTGAAAACTCCAAGAAAGCGACTAAATTTGGCTTGGCCGTGTTCAGAGGTAATGGCTTATGTTTTTAACCCGGAGTTTATCGATAAAAACTAACTTAGTTTTTAACGAGAAAGTAACGAGAAAGGATTTGTTTACAAATGCAAATTCAATCTTGCGTAACGAAATTTGATGTCACTTGTTCACTTGAGAACCAAAATTGAATTATATTCTTTGCAGAATGCTTTCAAATACAGAAAGAATTTGCAACTCCATTTGAAAAAATGTCGCCACTAGAACTAAACATATTTTTTTTCCGTCAGCGAGAAAACGAGACGTACGGCAGTAATTACAACAAAAAATTCCCCTGGCGATCCGCGCTGCGTTGGATTGTCACTTGAGAAGTCCTCCATTTTCCAAGCCATTTTCTTTTTCTGGTGTACATTATCTCACTGTTTTAGTATATACTAAAACAACTATTCACGTCAGTGTCGGTGGCTAGCGGTGGATATTTACCTCGCCGCTTCGCGGCTCGGTAAATATCCACCACTAGCCATCTCCACTTCGGTGAATAGTTGTTAAATATATACACACATTCATTTATATATACACATTCATTTCTTCGTCTTCTATGGGTACAGTACGAACTCACAACCAGCTCCCAGTTAGTTAGAGCGTTCCACCGGTATCGCAAGGTCATGGGTTCGAATCCCGTTCAAGCCTGAATTTTTTTTTTTTCAGGTCTTATCTTATGTTGCTTACATAACTGCGAGGATCCGGCATTTATCTAACGCGTTTATTTGTAATAACTATAAGCATTCTTACATAAATGTATAAGCTCACTTGGTTTCTTTTCTTTCCAGAGTATTATTGTAAGTTGCCATTTGATATTGTAATTGTATTCGTCACCATGTTCTTTCTAATCTTATGTTGTAAAACTTTACGTAAGGAGGCCTAATTAATATCAGCTACATCATTTCCTTTAGGCCTCCTCGTCGATGTTACCTCAATTCTTTCTATCGTTTTTGTTTTCATTTCAATAATGGTATTTGTAGTGTCGCAAATTTTAAACAAAACAAAAAACTACAATAATGAAATCTTGTCATCAAAGACGATGACGTCATCAGTCAGGTGGAATACATAATTCTGCTATACTCCGTCATTTCACATGATAGTTAGGAGGCATCGTAGCCCTTACATAACCTTTCCTATGTAATGGATGGATATAGATAAAACCTTCAGTGGGACATAGATCAAAAAAAATTGCGACACGCATTATGAAGTCTCTGAAAACCTTACACAAAAAGGACAGACTAAGGGACATTCATTACAAACTATAACCAATTGTACTAGGTTAAGGCACTACTGTTTATAGACAGGTGTAGACAAAAAATTCTAGGTGTCCAAATTACTAGTAAAACTATTCTTTGAAAAATGAGCTGTTTTCACAAATGCACATGTCTGGAGCGAGAAAAATGCAACAAAATACATGTGAGAGTCCAGCTTGTGAAGGTGTGTGTGTAGCCAGAGTGATAACCATATTATTTAGCTCTCATTCTTGCAGTTTTTGGGTGATCCACCTTTACTCCTTACTTGAAATTCATACATTCCACACAAAGACGATTGGTTGGAACTATTTGAGTACAGTACCTCCACTATTATGCTGGTGATAGTTGACAAGTTCCGAAACTGTAGGATATCGGTGCCTGTCTGATATGTACAAAAATCCACTGTCTTCTTTTATATGGTAATGACGAACGTGGTCACCGTGCCTTTGAAAGAAGAATACATTGTCAATTATTCTTCACAAAACAAATTACAACCAAGATTCTTCAACCAAGATTGTACAGGATCAAACTAGATAATGGAGACACTTACACAACTGAGAGTGTATACATTCCTTCTCGGCTGGAATTCCGCACGACAAAACAACCTTCCTTGCCCTGACATAAAAGAGGAAAAAATTGCATTTCAATTACAGATCCACTGTACACTATGGGGCACCATTTGTAAATTTATTTATGTAAAGAAAAACAATGTTATTTAAAGCTGTTTACAAATCATTGGAAGTTATTGAAAATAAGTTTGTAAATAAGGAACAAGAACTTAACAAGTGATAAGAAAATCACTATTTCTTAGCAATATATAAATACATACATATATCACCAATCTCATATCAAATAAGGGCAAATGGAATAATTGTTTTACTGAAATTTATTGAATCATAGACGTTTTGATCATTGAAAATTGAGCTAAATTTCGTTGAATTCTGTTTTAATTTTACAAACGACCGGAAGTAGATGTTACAAAAACATCAACAAGGTCGTAAGAAATCGCATGACATGCGCGCCGTTTGCAAAATTAGTTGAATGAAAAGATTTGAAGCAAGACACACTGAAGAACAGTAAAGACAGTTATTTAGAATTCGTGGAACGCCAAATAAATGAAGGCGCTAAATCCTTGGTGGGGAATTTCAAAATGTGTTTAAGGTTTTAAGAGGCTGTCCGCGCAAGAACGGAGAAGGCAATTTTCGAACCTTTTTCGATTTGGCTGATTTTTTCAGTGAAAGTCAGCCATTATGTCCCATGTACAAATATCACATTTGTTTGGATCAATTCGATTTCTTTCATTTTTTGCGAGGCGGTTTCTGAGACAACCTCAGTGTTGCCCGATTTGCCTTCCGACACTGTCAGATTTAGCCCTATACTTAGGCAGCTGCCAAATAAGAAATTTTTCACGAAACCTGAGCTGAAACATGACATGTGGTACAGAAAAACTTGGAACAATAAACATTTTCGGTTGTTTTTGCCGTTGTTTACAACAGATGCAAATGTCCATAACAATGCTATGAAACCAACGACCGATATCCGATCCGCATCACAAATATGCAAATTGATTGAAAACCCGTGGTCTGTTTGTTCCTCATGAAAAAACCTTTTTAGGGTTCATTTCCAGGAAATTGGATTAATTTTTACCCGAAAAAATTGCTTTAAGACTCTACGTGAACGTTCTTTGAAAAATTTCACCTTTTCGCCCAATGCACTGCATTTTGTTTTTCTGCTCAATCCTGTCAATTTCATTTTGCATTCCAATTCAATTACAACATTGGCGCAACTCGGTCTTCAAATAAATCATACTGCTTACTTTTAAATAAATAATCGTCTTTTCTCATATTAAAACAACTCCATTTGGTGCCCGATGAAGAACCTTTTCTTGGAGTAAAGGAGATATAGAGATTACTCCATGGAAAATGCGCGCGTACGATTTTTATTCACGAGTTGAGTAGTATCAGAACGAACGAGTGAGCGCAGCGAACGAGTGAGTTTTCTGATACAACTCAACGAGTGAATAAAAAATCGTACAAAGCATTTTCCATGGTGTAATTTGTTTATTTTATAGATACTGAGATTTTTGAAAAGCCAAATTTTGTCAATCTTACGCGCGTGTTTAGGGAACCCATTCAACTGCAATGTATGCGAGTAAAACTAGAATAACTAAAACATCAGCTTCTCTTTCAAAATCGAATATTTAATGAAGTAACACAAGAAATAAAACGTCAGTTTATACCTTCACTACTTTTATAAACATTTTTACAAACCTTGAAGCAGCTGCCTCCGCCATGTCGCCGATATGAAAATGGACGACAATCGAAATTGCGAGGCGATGTTGTTCACTAGTAAGTTTTCGTCGTTCGCGTTTGTGATTGGACGAACGACGTTTTTTCACTAGTGAATTTTCATCGTTCGCGTTTCCTATTGGCTAATGCATTTTACGTATCATTTTTACGTACTCTTTTTTTCGTGAGGAAATCTCAGTATCTATGATATAAATTAATTCTTCTACCTCTTTTTAGGGGGAGTACAAAACTGCTTCTTTGGCCGTAATTTAATTACATGAAAACGACTTTGGAAAGTTAATTTTTCTCAGAATTGTCGTGATGCGCAGACCTGGCTCTCAGTCGGTAATGAAGAAATTCGAAAAATGAGTATTTCTCCTTCCACTTGTTCTTTACGTGAAATTTTACATACTCCATGCGGGTCTAGTAGGGGCGAGGAGAGCCATGTTTTACTCTGCGAGCGCAAATCAGATCTTTCCGCGCATCTTGCTAGCTGCCACTCGTCAAAATGTGATATTACTGAAACCGAACTTATCATCGCAAGATTAATTAATCCAATTTCCTGGAAATGAACCCTAAAAAAGGTTTTTCATGAGGAACAAACAGACCACGGGTTTTCAATCAATTTGCATATTTGTGATGCGGATCGGATATCGGTCGTTGGTTTCATAGCATTGTTATGGACATTTGCATCTGTTGTAAACAACGGCAAAAACAACCGAAAATGTTTATTTGCAACTAATGAGGCGGACTGTTGATGTTAACTTAAGTTCCAAAGCGTTTTTAGATGGACAATTAGTTTATCGGTCGTACCGCCGAAATGTAAGCGTACATCACAATGGCGCAGATTTGGTAATTTAGCACAATTTCCTACAACGCAGGGCGTAGAGTGCCCACAGATTTTACTCTGTAAATCACTTGTCTGGCCTTAGTACTTTCATGTTATGATTCAGTTTACCCCAACTTAGGTGCCACATTGGAGAAAATACTACTCAACTGAAGGTATGTCACGTTTCGCTTATTTTGTATTGTGACAGAGGTTATCTTCAAAGCCTTTTTGTTCGATCAAACTTGTTCCAAGTTTTTCTGTACCACATGTCAAGTATTAAGGAGTGATTACACTTGAATATGTGAAAAATTCAGCTTGTTTCGTGAAAATTTCTTATTTGGCAGCTGCCTAAGTATAGGGCTAAATCTGACATTGTCGGAAGGCAAATCGGGCAACACTGAGGTTGTCTCAGAAACCGCCTCGCAAAAAATGAAATAAATCGAATTGATCCAGACAAATGTGATATTTGTACATGGGACATAATGGCTGACTTTCACTGAAAAAATCAGCCAAATCGGAAAACGTCCGAAAATTGCCTTCTCCGTTCTTACGCGGACAGCCTCTTAAGATGTCGAGGAGTTTAATAATTCTACACCTATACTTTGCCGTTGTAGAACTAGTTATCGCTTGCGTAATTTATCGTTTTTGGCTCAGACGTTTTCTCAACCGGCAGCTTTAAGGACATTTTGCACATTTCAGTGAGGAAATTTTAAGAATTTGATGGTCCATGGGTTCACTAAACACTAACATTTAACACTAACAGCTTATTTTGCTGATTTTCTGTATTATCGGCACTGGTCGGTTCCAGGGTAGTTTAGGTGATTTCCATGAATCACTCAAACTTTTTCAAGTTGGAAGAAAATAATCTCCTCTTGCTATAATTCTGTTCCAGAAATTACTCTTTTTTTCATTGTTGATTATTAGTTTGTTAAAATATAAACGACAATTTAAAAACGTCGCGTTTTATCCCGTCACTCTGCTTATTGTACAGGCGACTCCCCGGAAGCCGGAACTGCACCGTCGTGATTCGTCGATACAGCATTTACCGGCGTCGAAAATCGCCAGGAAAATGTTATTACAAAGAACGCGACGGATTTACATGCGGTGGGTGTGGGAGTCGGTCGTACAGTGAGTCGGCCAAAAATCACTCAAACACTTCTCTAAAAGGCTAGACACGGATGCATGTCTTGTAAACTACTCAAGTAGTGTAATCCTGCGAGTTCTGGAGCGCAGCAAAATAAATTAAAATCAACATCCTAAAATCCACAAAAATCAGCAAAATCCCCAAAAATAAGACTAAACCCCAAAATAAGACTAAAAACCATAAAAAAATCGGATCAAAATCCGACAAAATTAAAGTCCATCAAAACACAACAAAACACAACAAAACCAACAAAATCATGCTTAATCACACAGTGCAGAATAAGAACAAAATCAAAATCAAAATCTGACCAAAATCAGATCAAAAATCAAAATTAAAATTTATCAAAACGGCCCCTGAAAACTGCCCGACCCACAGTTTCTGCTAATTTTCGTAGAATATTAAGGGTGGTATATAAGCATTCCAAAATCGTGCTTTTCTTTATCATTCGTTGGTATAACTTAAAAGCGTCATATAACATCACTACAACTGATAAAATTTTCAATTTTATATGACTTCCGCAGTAAACAAAACTTTGGAACCAAATCATAACACTAGAATTCCTTACGGATTGAAAGCAGAATCTACCCTTCACCGAATAACATTTAGTCCGTCTACTGCCAACCCCGGTGAAACAATAGAAGTGGATATTCCTCGTTTAAATGAGGATATTATTATAGTTCCTAATAGTGTATTTCTAATCCTCGATTTAACCGTTTCCGGACATGAGAACAATACAATGTTGAAGGAATCCCCAACCGATTGAATTCCAAAGGCATGGTACCAACTGATCTTTGGCGTTGTATTAAACAGCGGTATGATTCCCATAATTTGATTGAACGTGATTTTTATTTGGATAAATTCGGATTGATCTAAGGTCTCATTTTGATAATAATATTTATGGTTCCAGAAACTGTGGATCGGGCAGTTTTCAGCGGCCGCTTTGATTATTTTAATTTATATTTTTTATCTGATTTTGGTCAGATTTTGATTTTGTTCTTATTCTGCACTGTGTGATTAAGCATGATTTTTTTTGGTTTTGTTGTGTTTTGTTAGACTTTAATTTTGACGGATTTTTGCTTTTGATCCGATTTTTTTTTTATGGTTTGGTCAAATTTTGGGGTTTAGTCTTATTTTTGTGGATTTTGCTGATTTTTGTGGATTTTAGGGTGTGGATTTTAATTTATTTTGCTGCGCGCCAGAACCCGCAGGATTACACTACTACTCAACCTGGATTTTGATTGGCTATGCTAGATGCAAACACTTTTGCAAACTACAGACAAAACTACATAAAGGCCAAGCCCCACCTTATGAAGCATCTTTCGTTCTTCTGAATAGAGCTCCTCGCAAAGGGGTAATCGAAGGAATAACATGAATATCAATCGTGGCGATCTAAACTGTCGGAAGGAGGACTGTTCTCCTAACGACATTGGCCTGTAAAAGCTCAAGAAAAGCTCAAGTCCCTAGAGAATGTGTGGAAACGAGGTGAGCTTTTTTTTTCTCAGTGTCGAGAGAATGATCTAATTGTAAGTTTAAAGTTGGCTGGCTGAAGAGATATCCTTGGCTAGTGTACTCAAAATATCTTAATGGTGCATTTGTTTACTATGTGTTTGTTTTGGAGTCGACTGTGGGCGAAATACGAGCAAATTAAATAGATTGAACAAGTCTCCCCTCACGCTTTGGACGCCGGCTGTTACAAGATTTAACAAGCACTCGGACGGCATATGCGAGATGAACAGCTTTGCAGTTATTGCCATAGAAAATTTCATTGAAATGAGAATAAGAATGAGACGACAAATTGTTCTAGTTGATCAGGAAATATTGTGGGGAATGACAGATACTCAGAATCTTTATCCATGAATATTTCATTAGGTTTGTTTCCCTCTCCTGGTGCAAAACTAATAATTTGGTCTCCATTTTCTGTTACATCTGCTTCCTGAAGTAACGTATCTGTAACTCCAAAAGGGAATTCCTCAACTTCACACCAACCATCGCTATCATCTTTTTCTCTGCCTGCATTATTCACATTAGTAATAGAAATTTCGTTTTGGCAATCATCTGTTCTATTGTCTGTTGCAATTCGATCATTTTGAAAATCAGTACTGGATGTGTCGGAGTTATGTACAAATTCACGCCAATTCTCGTGGTCAGCAGATTGTGAGCTAATGTTCTCTACCCATGTATCTTGTACTTGCATACCCTCACTTTCGAATAAATCATTTGTTTCCACAAGATATTTGGCTGCATCTAACACTTTCATAGTTCTAACATTCTGAAATGCTTGAATTCTAATGCTTGAAGGTGAGAGGCGTTTTGAGTATAATTGGAATGGTTTGTGATTCGTTGATGAGCCTTGGCAAACACTGGATAGTCAAATCTACATCACTAGCTACACTGACAATACTTACATGAATAGACAACTGACCACCCCTTGGTTGAATGGCATGAAATTTGCATGAATGGGATACGAGGTGATATTAAGCATTCTTCTAATGGCGTCAATTTTAATATGTCGGGTTTCTTAGGAAGGCTTATTTTTTTGGCTTAAGCACAGGTGGGCAACTTGCCTTTCTTTAAATTACAGTGACAAGTTAAGCAAATCCATTCAGTATCATCAACACTTTTTTCTACAGTGATACAAGAATTTAAAAAATGTTGTGAACAAACCCTGTAGTTTTTAGCATTACACTTCACTACAGATGGCTTATACCACAACTGGTCACAACAGGTACATACATATTTTGGTCCACATTTAATGTTGCTGTGAAAAAAAATTATCATTGAAACTGCATTGTGTTCAGTTTTCTTTCCTTGACGTAATTGCGTTTCAGTACCAACTGTAGTTGCTTGCAACTTGCTAACTTTCCTCCCACTTTTCACTTTAGCATTCCTGATGATTGCCAGTAGTAAAGGGGGCCACAATGGGGCATTTGGAGGCTTCTGATTGGCTGTTGAAAAAATTTTTTTCAGGGTATTTAAAAATGGCGGCGGTGTCGAAACTATGCAAATGAGGGGGGAAAAAAAACCGGTTGAACCGGTTTGGACCGGTTTTGGCGGGAAAGGGGCTTAGCATCCCCCCACCAATGAATTCATGACTTTGATGATAAAAGGGGTGGAGACCATGATGAGTTTCATTCCTTTAAGGCATCATGGCTGAAAGAGTAGTCGATGAAAACAAAACGAGGGAAGACATGATCGGTAAGATTTTTAAGGGTATGGCCATTACCCGAGATGAGTACGACAGGTATATAACTACCTTGGATGATGATGATATGACAAAGTATTTACCACCGCCAGAAGGGGCGATTATTGACATGGATGAGAAAGCACAATTGGAAGATGCTTTGGAGACATTGCATTTGTACGAGTGGCAGGGAAGAGATTAGGAGAAAGTGGTCATGCAGTTGGATATGCATATCTCTCAGCTGGAGTGGACAACATGGGAAAGATCAACAAAAGACATTACATGCGATGTGTTCTTTTGGGCAGATTTTGGCAGGGGTGAGTGTTTTTACCAAGCAGAATGGAAAGGTGAAACCCTACCCAAAGAGAAAACTCACAAGATCAATGTGTTTGAGGATCCACAAAATGATGAAAAGATCGCTTGTGGATTCATTCGTTCCACTGTCAGTGGCAAAGACTTACCTTTCATCCTCACGGAAATCAGATGGAGCAACAACTAAAACAACAAACGATGAATAAGCTGTTGGGAAAAGATATCGAGAAAGATTATATCAAAGTGAAGAAGCAGAGGAACATATATGTATGGAGAGTACAATGGATACCATGGGACTTACCGCAAAAGATAGAATGTTGCGTGGGGTTTGTTGCTGATTGGGTCCTTGGATGCAAACGATACAAAGGAAGATCGAACAGTGAACTGTTACCGCAAAAACCTTCTTATAAAGTGGATATGTATCTGGATAAAGAAGAAGATGTGTATGTCCTGTGTGGAATCATTCGCTCGGAAAGCAGCGGCGGTCAAGACTTTCCTTTTGTGATAACTAAGATTAAAGAAAATGAATAAAAGACACAATCATGTACAATGAAGAGTCAACCTTTTATTGTCTCACTACTTATGATAGAACTATTTACAACATGCTTTTTTTTTCTTTCCTACTGCTTCTCCTCTCTTGCTCTTTTAGTTTGTTTAACATGGCCTGATAAAGTACTGCATCATCCACGCTGTCAATCTCTTTCGCCTCAATCTCCTCTCTTGTGAGCGTGATGGGTTCTTCAATGATCACTGGTGGTGGTGATGCTTCCTTTTTTTGTTTGGGTTTTTTAAGAACGTGGGGTCCTACCACAATAACATCTGTTTGGCGGTTCAGGAAATCAGGCGTGATGAACCTTTCGGGAATCATCCAATCGTGATAGAAGTAGCGGGTCTCGTCATTCACCACGTGTTTGACCAACTCGTTTCTGAAATAGCGAGCCACCTTGCCGGGTTTGCTGCGTTGGGGTTTTCGTTTTTCACCTTCTTTGGGTAGCATGAGATTCCCATCAAATCTCCTGGCTTCACCATCCACTTCCAAAACAAGAATCTTGGTGGGAGGAAAAGCGGTGCCCCGTGGTTTTCTTTTTTTTTCTGGGGCTGGTGATGGCGGTGGCGGTGGTGGTGATGAGGCTGTGGTATCCACGCTTCTACCATCGTTGTAGTCCAGGGTTTTGGTGTTGGGATCTTCATCTGCCCACTGGAAGTAATTGCACGGAGCATCCAGCATCTTGTTGAAGGCACATTTGAAAAAAGGTCTGTTGGGGTTTTCCTCGGTGTTGGCCAAATTCATGATGGCCACATCTCCATGTCTACAAAGCGGTGGAAGATGCTTGTAGAGTGTTTCACTTTGTACAGCAACACGGCAGAGTAATCATCCAACTTGTCTGTCTTGGTGAAGAAAGCACAGCCACCATCTTTGTAGCATTTTGTGTAGCAGGTGTAGGGAAATGTTTTTGCATGGAAGGTGGTCAATGTGTTTTTACAGAAACCACAAAGCTGTTGTGGTTGTTCTGGTTTCGCAGGACCGTATGAAAACATGGTTCCTGGAGGAGGTTCTACAAAGATGCACATCTAACAACTTTCGATGATAAATGATGCAATGAAGTCACATCGTGGCTACTTTTATACACAGTTTGAAAGAAACCGGTTTTTCCTGTTACACCGGTTTTTCCTGTTTAGTATTTCAACCAATGACGTCTCATCACATTGAATATACCGGTTCCAGCCTGTTCCTTTTTCTTCTTTGTCTTGGCTCTGGTCATAGCAGGACTGAAGATGCGTTTGGAGGCGGGTTGTTTTCTTGACAGACCTTTTCTGGGTGTCGTAGTAGCGGGTGGAGTTAACAAGGCGGATGACGTTGACCCTGATGTGGAGGCGATGGCGGGTGTCAACATGGATTGCAAACTTTCGAGGATTTCACCTTGTGGATCAGCTGGTGGTGGTTGTGGTTGTTGTGGTACAAGAGCGGTTGTACCCAGAGGCGTGGCAAAAGGAATTCTTCTTGGTCTCTTGACAGGTTTTTCTTTGATAATACGTACAGCCGGTACTTGCGATTGATATTGTGCCAATACACCTCTGTAACGATTCATCACTTGATCGTAAAGCATCATTTTCCTATCCAGTGGAATGGTGGTATCATCAAGGATGGCTTTCATTTCAAGATCCATGTTGGTCAGAGAACGAATGTAGGGTGATGTGTTGACTTTTTTTTCTTGTGCCATCGTGACAAGAAGATTTTCTGGTACAAGGGCCATACGTCTTGCACGACTCATGGTGTTGTTGAAAATGTGGATGATGATCCTTTATGCTTATGATTTATACTCTCTCTCTCTCTCTAGTGTTTCTTGAAGGCACCGACTAACAAATCGACGGCCGCGGGAATCAGCAGGGAAGCCAGGGTGGCCAAGAATCCTCCACGTTGATTCAAGATGTTCTTTCTGTGCTTGACAGAGGTCTTTTTCTTGGCCAAATCCCTCATTTTCTTGGCTTCTTTTTTCAATCTCAATAACTTGGCGAGACTTAATGGGATGTTTCCTTTCAACAGATTTAAAGATACTTCACTCAATGCGTCAATTTGATCCTTGGTGGCTTTTTGAATAAGACGTTAACGTAGGACTGGTGTACTCTTCACAAGCGTTTGTAAAAAACGTGCGTTTCTTCCTAAGCGGTCCATGGCGGAATGACGGAATTACTCTGGGTTGATGACTTTTGAACTCTCTGATTTCTTGTTCTTCTTCTTCACTGCAGGACTGACAACTTTACGTTTCTTGGGCGGTGGTTTGGGTAGCGATGGTTGCGGTGTGGATTCATCATCATCTCCAAAGTAGTTTTCATCCAGATCGGCTTGGTCTGCATGTCTCAGCAACGTTTCCAAATCCAATTCAAAGTAGAGCAGTTGCTTGTATTTGATGATTTTCTCAGCCATGTCAATCTCCAAACCAAAGATGATGGTGAGGAGATGAATGCAGGAACAGGCAATCGTATCCATCTCTTCAAAGGTGGCTGATTTCAAAATCTCCCGTTGTTCTACGGGGCTGGCTGCCTTCAACAACATGGATAGTATCACACTCTGACAATTGTCTTCGTTGTTCCTTTCTTCACCAAACCCACTGTCTTCGTTGATCTCTTCTGCACACATGGTCTGACAACCTTTTTCGTTGTTACCTTCTTGAGACATGGCAGTAACTGAATGAAGGAATCACACCCTGTTTGAATTTTATTGCGTTTGACGCGTCGAGATTCGAGTCACTCGTGGTCGTTGATTGGCTCCTTTGTAGGTGGTTGTAATCGTTCTCGTTTCCGTGACTGCTGCAATGCGCCTTCCTCTTGTGGCCTCATCGGCTTGACGTTGTAAATTTTGGACAGTTTGCCGAGTTTGCGGAGTATTTCGTACTCGGTTAACGCGGGTTCTTGCTGAACTTGTAGCTTGAGAATCTGCCACGGGTGGAGGACGTACTCTACGATGAAGTCGCCGAACACGGCGTCGTTGCTGCTGTTGTTGTACATGCCTTCTTCTTCTTGCCACAGGGGTTGAGGTTCTTGGTCTGGGAGTGTTTGGTGGTGATGCCAATCCCACACCTGCTTTTCCAATGGAATGAGGAGGTGTTCGTAATGAGGTCAATTCGGGTGATGACCGAAGTGGTCCTATGGGAGGTGTTCCTTTGTACGCAATCACACGAGGGCGATGAGGTTGTACTACCCTGGCTGGAGGTGATGACAATCCCACTCCGGTAGAAGAAATATTGCGTAGATGAGGTGGGGTGTTGCGAGGAGAAGAACCACAACCAAAACTACTAGCAATGGAGGTGGTGAGAGGATCGTAAGCTAGAAGAGGCGTTCGTCGTTGTTGAACACGATTGACGGCTGAATCCCCAAAGGTGTTACGAATGAATCGATTGGAATCAAATTCAGTGGCGGGTCGGTTCGATTCCTCTAGTTCATTCAAGATTTCGCGAGCGGTGAAATCATCGAAATCATCAATACCCAACGTCCGAAGATTGCCCGCTTCATCCGTGGGCCACCTTGTTGCCATAATGATGTGGTGGAAACAAATGAAATCGACTATTCTAACACGAGTTATTTATTTTCTTTGTAAATAATGGTGTTACCTTGTAAGACATTCGTTCGAAGACGCAATTCATCGGGGGATGACGGATGAAGATCAAACAGTAGGTATCCGTAGGGTTCACTCGTGGCATCTTGAAAACAGTCCATCACAAATCCAACACGTCCAGGGTAAGCTTGTTGTGCCAAATTACGAACACCCACCGCATCTCTCGGGTTTTTAAACGCCACCACATAATGCGAATTTAATGAAATGGTACGTGCATACTTGCCTGGTGGAAATAGATTTTGCGTCAAGTAAATGCAAGTGATAAGATCCTCTGGTAAAGAGATCCACCACATGTTGATCTTCGCTGCAATCCCACATTAAATCGTCCAATACCAAAATACCGGGTCTTTGATCTTGAGGAAATAGAGCATGAATGTTGGAAGGAATCCCTTTGTGAAAATGAAATCCTTGCCTTTGCATGGTATGAAAACACGGTTGAGATTCTCCGTAACAGTAAACAATGCGTCTGGGAGCTCGATCAAACAACCGTTTGGCATGTTGTAATAGTTGTCTAGTGAAGGTTGTTTTCCCACATTGACTGGGTCCCGCCACAATCATACTACACGGTGACTTGAATAAAGGTTCCTCGTACATGGACGTCGACATGGTTGTGACACTGTCTTTCACAATTTCATCTTTTTTATTTTCTACAACGATTGTTACAGCATTGCTTTCTTGATACATTACATTGATTACAATCCTGAACGATCTCACGCATGGTCTGACGACGGCGACGACGACGAGGTACCAAGTGATGCTTGACAAACGCTTCCACATGAGCATCGTTGGCTTGCTTATTCTTGGGGGTGAACGATTGTTCGATGGCTGTCATACTCTTCCCTCTTGTTCGAAAATACAAATAATACAGACAATAATATCCACATGCAAAGGAGTTGAGGGATTGTAGAGATGTCTTGTTACGTACGGTTCTTTTCTTACCTTGGCTCAAATACTTGGTAAAATGGGTAGAACAAAACGAGGGTGGAAATCCATAGCTATCAAAAAATTCACTCTTGGTCTTATCTGGAAAATACATGGCAATCCAATGTTCTCCCGGTTGACTGGCAGGATCCGTGTTGGCAATAAGAGAGGCAGGATAAGTAGGTATTCGACGAGGCAGTCGGTTACTTGGAAACACGCCCAAAAATGTCGAAGCAATACATGGATCACTCATACTTAGTGTCTTCAACTTGTTGGTATACAACATGATTAAGCCAGGTTGTAGGTCACGTTCTTGTCAGCATCAATCTCCATCACATCCACATACTCTGCATAGACAATCATCGTCAGTACTGTGTTGGTGGGATCTGAGAACAACCCTTTTATGCTGACTTGGCCTTTGTATTCCGGGTGCATATGAACCGCTGCCCCGCTTCCATCTGGGGTTAAATCCCACATGAACAGAGCAAATCCGTCAAACCAATTGTTTCTGCTTATTTGCAGGCTAGGTCCTCGGTGCATGTGACCGCTTCCCAACAGCAGTGAATTGTAACCATTCACGTTACCGTTGTCATCCAACTCAATGGCTGATGTGGGATATTCTTCGCCATTGACTAGCAGCTTCAGGGTCTTCAATCCAAACAACTGAAAATTAAAAGAGTTTTGACCCATGTTTCCCATATAGGAATCGTTTCGCACCAAACCAATCACAACACGCCTGGGTATTTTGCTCAAGAACAGATCGTTTCTCTGAAAGCTGGACTGTCCACTGGCAATGTTGTAGGCTTGCACATCGCCTCTTTCTAAATTGTACAGGGCAGGTCTGGGGAGGCTTCCTTTCACTCTTCCTGTCATGATGTTGAGATGCTGTAGGCGCACAGAATCATTGATTTTCACATAACGCACCACAAATTCACAGTTCAGGATTTGCAGTTTTTCGGCACCAGTCGTTGACATGAGAAAGAAGGCTTCATTGTGGATGTCAATGCGAATGTTCATGTTCACATCCCCCACCAGGTACTTGTCTGTGTGGAACAGAGCATGAGCAGGAGTCCCTTGCATTTGCACGACACTACTGCTATCAATGAACAGTTGTCTTTCCACCAAGTTTGGCACAGCAGCCCCTTGACTAGCTCCTGTTGTTTCCGTCAAGTTGAATTTTCCTGATTGATCGATATACCACAAGATACAAGTCAGGTACGATTGAGCACTGGCTGGGTCGTAACTCAACAGATTTTCAATGTACGCTTTGTAAGCATAAGTGTCATTTTGCTGAGTGACCAAGGTATTGTTGAGCTTGATGGACATCTGTTTGATGACGCTGTGCATGAAATTGTTGATCGGAATGCATTTCTTTGTCAGCCAAATCATCCCCATTGGCTTTGGTGACTTTGAGCTTGACCTTTAAATAACACTTGGATAGATCAATGTAGTCATGGGTTGTTTCAATGTTGAATTCAATGGGACTGCCACGTTGAATTCTTGATTCCGGGTGATACGATTGCCAACGTCCACTCAGCACGCTTGTATCCGTGGGAGGTAATTTAAATAATTCCAAAGCAGTATTTCCACCATGCTCTGAGGCATAATGTTTGGGAGCTTGCTCCAATTCCATCATGATGTTATCCTTGTCGTTTCCTAGCTCCGAATGAGAGTGTTTAACCACTGAAAATCAATTTATCCAAAAATGTCCCTTTTTCTTTGAGAACGCGTTTTGTGACGCATGGCTCTTAATTTGCGCATAAATCGTTTGGCTTGGGCTGATCCTTTCGCGTATCTTCCTTCAATGAGGTAGTCGGCTTCACTTGATGTGTAACGTTACCTGGACAACAGAGTCTGCAAATGGTATCTCTTGACCCGTGTCATCCGTTATAAGGATGCTGATGGTAGCAAAATGTGTTTGCGACAAGTCAAAATACATAGGATTCACAAAATCTTGATTCACCACGGGTTCTTTTGAAATGGTCGGCACCACTCGCAGTAGATTGGCATTGATATTTCCCACAGGATGAGGTGCCACAATATCTGTATAAACATACATGTTATTGGGTATGTATTGTTCCGTTTTGTCCAACTTCACCTTATGCTGAGGTGAATAGTAAGCGGTGGCAGTCATTTGTCGTGCCAACATGAGACGATCTTGAGTCAAAACAGCTTTATCCCCTCTTTCACCTTGAATGTATTGGTAACTCTTGAAACTCAGTTGAGGTGTAAGAAATCCAAGAGCTATGGCTAGAGGAAGACTGAATCCCAGTTTTGCTTCCTTTTTCAATTCAATCGTTGTCAACTTTTCATTGTCCGCATTGTTCTCTATGACGATGTACTCAGCCAAAAATATACCCTGATGATCGGCGCGCATGGCGAGTTCATCGTGAATGGTCTGGAAAATGAGTCCACTGGTCGAGAGGTGTTTTGTTCTTGGTAGATGAAAGTGACCAGAATAGACATGTCCATGAGGGTTTCCCATTTCCGCATAAACCAGGTAAGCTCCTTCATCTTGATTATACGCATTGGCATAAATGAGATTGACGAGAGCCACTTTCCAATAATGATTCATGTAAAGTCTCTCAGGAAGTTCTACGGTAAAATTGCCCGGTCTGTTGGTTTGACGATTGGTATTGCTGGGTAGCGTCATATAAAAACTACCATCAGACGTCATCGTTTTTTCCTGAAATGTAACGTTACTTCCACCACACCATGTAAAAATGGGATTGGTTCCCCTGTATCACCTCTTAAAAGGATTTCAATGGTGTTGAACGATTTCAAACGTACATCATGATAGAAGAGATTGAAAAAGTTCTCGTGAATAATCTCTCCTGGGTTACCTCTGGGAGCCACTGCTCGCAAAATGTTGGCACGCAGATCGCCAACCACCTGGGATGCCACTATATCCGAATAAATGTAGATGGTTTGAAAAGAAATGGCTGTTAGAAACCAGTGAATCGGTTTATCCAGAGTCGTTGCCAACCAATAGGCATCAGTACCATGAGTAAAATCCCCACGATATTCATCAGCACCCAAACGTAAGAAAGTATTAAGAGGATCAGATGCATCCAAACCACTCTGTCGAAAATAGCGTCTTCCATAAGGTTGATCCCCATACACTTCTTCAATTTCCAATTTGTTGACGATCCAAGGATTGATGGCCAGCGCCGACGCTCTCTGGATGGTAATGGTGGGATGATTATTTTCGTAGGTGAATTTGAATTCTTGATCCACCAATCGATCTCCAAACGTAAATCTCAATCCTCTTTCCATCCCTCGAATCACATCTTCAGCGGTTCTGTAATCTCCTTCATGAATATGTAAAGGAACCCAAAGTTCGTCCTCATACTTTTTGATATCGTTAAATTTGTCGGGTCTTTTGTCACGACCAATTCTGGCAAAGAACAGACTCTCTGGTGTATAATGTTGGGATATATTTATCCATGTGTGCGGATAAATAATACTAGCCAACGCCACTTGCCATTCATCTCCATGAAGTTCATAGTTGTTGGGTAAGGCAATTTTAAAACTGGATCCGTTGTTGTTCGGATAAATGTCTACTTGCGTTACTCGGAAGAAACAAGTAAAAATCGTCCTCTTTCATTCTCGTTTCTTACGAAAATGTAACGTGAGTGTCACAACACCTCCTTTGAATGAAATCGGTTCACCTGTGTCTCCTCTTAAAGCACTTCAATGGTCTTGATACGATTGAGTCGTACAGGATTGTAAAAGAGATTGGGAAAATTTTCATGAACAATCTCGTTCGGTTCTCCTCTTGGTGCAATCACACGAAGCACATTGGCTCGTACATCTCCCACGATCTGTGTTGCCACCACATCCGAATAAATATACATGGTTTGAAAACTGAGACCTCCAGTACTACCATCTTTTCCACCAATAAACCAATGCACTATGTCATTCAAGTTGTGTGGAATTCGGTAAATCTTATAGTCATGCTGACTAGGTATATCATCTGCAGTAAAAAGGTGACCCCATCCGAATTGGATATAATTCCAACCATCGGACTGACCGGTCTTGGGATTCGGAAAATCGTCATCAATTGGATTATATTCATTTCCTGAAGCAGATTCAGGAATTGTTGTAGCATGTTCAAGATCGAGAGCTTTGTACAGATACCTATTAAAGGCCAATCCTGAAATCATTTTTATCTTCAATTCTGTATGATCATCCACGTCTTTGATTTGCCATTCTTCATTGACCAGATCATCTCCAAATTCTTTTCGTAAGGCGTGATCAACTCCTCTCATGACATCCCTTATCGTTTGGTAGTTACCTTCAGCCAAGTAGACTGGCACCCAACCATTGTAGTACCCAGGTTTATCCTTGTAGTTATCACGTCGGCGATCCGGACTGAGTAAAGCCATAATTTTTCCCACATGATTGGGTTGAATCATCAGCAGGTGCAACGTTGACCCACGAATGAGGGTAAACAATACTGGCTAGGGCCACTTCCCATTCACCGTAGAATTCAAGCGTGTTGGGTAGAGTCACTGTAAAACCGGTGGGACCATTGTTGGAAAACGTATTGGTACTTGCGTTACTTGGTAGATAAAGATAGAAATTGGATGAAGACGTTTCACTCATCATGGTACCACGTGAATCTTGTTTCTGAAGTGAAGTGTTACTGTCACTGTTCCTGCATAGAATGGAACTTCTTTCTCTGCATCAAGCTTTAAAGCAATTTCTATTTCGCGTAAACGTTGTTCATGAAGCTTGTGGTAATGAATGTTGGCAAATACTTTGCGTTCCTGTTCTCCTTCTTGAAGATTTTCATGGGGAGTGATCCATTGCAACACTCGTGATTTTCCACGCCCATCAAACCACGGTTCAATATTCAAATTGGATTCAACGAAAAAGGACTCCACAGGTCGATAAGCCACAGGTATATATTTCCTTACCCCGTGGGGTGGATCGATATAAAACGTCCAGGCTTTTTCTTGAGGTAAACAAACAAACATGAGATGAGACGAATCGATTCTAAACCGTCCATCCCTGTAAGGCGGTCTAATGTTGTCATTGTTATCCACAAATCCCAGGATGCGTGCAAACGGTAACGAAATCCTGAATGCGGCTCCTGGTTGAAGATCAAAACGAAATTTTTTTTGCTCGTATCTCATAGCAATACCCACGAAGAAATGAGTCTTGGTCAGGTTCCTCAAAATAATACGAAAACGATGAGAATAGTAATCATCCACATCAATAAAATGGGACAACCAATTTTGTGTCCAGGTGTTGTTAACACAAAAGTCCACATTATTCTCAGTCGCTTCAATAAAAGGGCGAAGATTCACTCCCATCGTTTCATCATCATTATCATTGGTGAGCTCAAACCAATGTTCCCCTTCAGGTATCTTGAATCTATCCGTTTGGTTGGCGAAAGGTGATACCACCGTATAATCTTGGGCTTGTAACACATCTGAAGAGTCGGGATGTCTCAAAGCCACAAATTCCAATAGTCTGGCCATGGGTAATGGAAATCTAAGAGTTCGATCCGCGGGAATGTTCCATCGAACCTTTCTGGTGGCTGGTTGATAATTGGATTCGATTTGAATCTCAGCTAAATCATGCACCAGGGCATCCGTGACATGTTCAAACACACTGTAGTAATCAGGATAGGGAGCAGGAGGAAGTTTTTTGGTGACAAACGGTTTCCCTTCTCCAGGGCTGTACTGCCAACTCACATCATGTGTCTCGTCCAGGGATACTTTTCTGGGTTGATACCATGTTTTAAAAAACACAATCTCAGTGAGTCCAACTTCCCAGTCTCCTCGCAATAGAATCTCTTGAGGTAACTCGATGTTGTAATGATGAGGTCTGTTATCCAAAAAACGATCATTGAGGGTGTTGCTTGGAAGGATCAAGTAGAAATCCTCTTGGGCCCACATGTTGACATCAATGATTCAAAACCAGTGACAAGAACTCTTTTTATTTACACATCTTCCATGTAATGGGCTGGAATCCATTGATCAAATTTACTGGGCCACCCTCTCCAGCGTACTAAATATTCTTTTCGACGACCCGTCCCTCGAGTATCGAGAATTTGTTCCACTTTGAAAAAATCATCCTCCTTGATTCGAACTCGTTCCAGTTCAGGTTCATAGAACATGCCTTTAACCATGTCCCGTCATATTCCTTTAATCGATAAGTGGGTACTGTGGTACGATTACGTCTGGCCACGGTAAACACTTCTTCCGTCCAATTGGGTGTGTACCCCTTTTCAAAGATACCTCTCTCTTTGGAGATACGTACCTGATCCCCCACTTTAAACTTGAAACGCATCCGTTTGACTCGTTTCACAAAATTGTCCCCATACAAATAACGCCATACATCTTGAGCATTGTCCTGGGTGACAAGGTTGGGAGCAGTTCCTATACTGCGATGTGTTGAACTAATGTAACTTTTCACCAAATCATCCAACACAAATGATTCACTTGAGTAAAATATCGCCACATGCGTCCTTTGATGGTTCTGTTAAAACGTTCCACGATTTGGGCTTTGGTTTCACTGTAGGTAACAAAATGATCCACGTGTTTGGATTCCAAAAACGCTTGAAACTGGCGGTTCGTGAATTCTGTTCCTTTATCCGTTTGCAAACGTTCAGGGATGCGTTCATCTTGTTTAAAAATGTGATCAAAAGCTTCCACCAAACTTTTATCCGTTTTGTTTTTCAAAGGCACCACCCAGGCATATTTGGAGAGCACATCAATGACGGTCAAAAGATAACGAAATTCATCATTCTCCTCCTTCAATGCTTGTACATCCACAAGATCCGCTTGCCATTGTTCATCCATACCATTGACCACCACCTGACTGCGTTTAAACTGCTTTCGCACAGGCTTGTGTAACGTATACGGAACCTGAGATTCGAGCCATTTCCTGGCTATGGAGGGTTTGATTCCTTTGACGCGAGCGGCACCAACCAATCGCTTGGCGCCAACAAAGGCAGCAGGTTTCCCTGGTTTGTAGTACAATCTTTCTAGCATGGGTATGGATTGTCTTTCCGTCTTCCATTTCTGCCGCCGCGTCTTCATACTCTTCTTGATCGTCCGAAATTTCAATCACAATTCCTTTACAGCAGGAAATATGACACCTTATCCGTTTAAACAAGTTTCTCAACCTGAGAGAAGGTTAAGATCCACGTCCCAAGCAAGGCATTGTAACACTAAAACAAGTTAATCCTCCGGATTGTTTTTATGGCTTCCTCATGTAATTATACAAATACATCATCACCAACCATGGTAAACTGGGCAGTGTCATATCTTGTTTCGTCAACCACTCCTGTATGACATGTTTTTGTCCCACCGATAAGGTCAGAAAGTCAAGCATCCGCATAAACGCTGCTACATGGCCCCAACATACGGGTGGTTGCCTTTCTTCCACTCGTCTCCAACATTTCTGTAGATCCCACACTGTACATGGGAGACAACAGGCAGGCATGTTCAACACATCGGTTTGGATTGAACGGCTCAAATCTGGATCCATTCTTGCAATAGCATGAATCATCGATAGTTTTAGCCTCTTCATCTTGAACTACAAAGAAAACAGAAGATGAGTCTGCACGTTTTGTAGCTTGCCGCAACAGACGTTTTAAAGATTGAACCTCACAGTCCTGCACTTTTGGACTATAAAGAAAGAGAAGATGAGTCTCCACCTTATGTCGCTAGCATGTTTACAAAGCAGCATGTCAAGGAATCAAGATGGTTCCAGTGAACTGGTGGAGTTAAGAAACCTCATCGCTACAGGTCCGGAACAGTATGGACTCCATGAAGATATGGCTCGTAGTAAACAAACAGCACGTAAATATGGAAACGGGAATCCGAAGACAGGACGAACCACAAGATGGCGGAACCGAAGAATGCCACCAGGAATCACCATCGCAGCACCTTTTGAACATGTTCGAACTGACAGGACTACCAAGTTCGAAGCCAATGAAGAATTTATGTAAGGAATTTCATCCGTATCAAGAACCCGGATGAAGTGTGTATGGTCAGAGCCATAGTGGTAGGTATGGCCAAACTGGAAAACGATCCCAAGTATGGTCTCATAAAACAAGGTCGACCTATTCAAAGAACAAGAGCCTTGGAATTTCTAAATGCGCTGGAGGGAGCCACCATTCTCTTGACTGGAAACAACTTAAGAGAACAACAGAAAAACGTGAATATCAAAGTACCTTTTTTTTCTTCCACCAAAAGGCTTCAACATAAAAAAAATGTCGTCACTGCACTTCAATATCCGTACGGTAGTGTATCATAATCTTGTTTGATCACACGCTTGTTATAAACCAGTTTATATTTCTTGTCTTGGGATTGCGTCACCAATTGTTTGTTCTTTGTATCACGTACAATCTTACGAGGGTTATGAACAGTGACAGGTTCACAGTCATTGGTTCGTACCATGTCCACCATGGTATGAAAGTTCACTTTCTCTGTCGTCCGGACATTCAACGTAAATCCCCGTACTTTACATACAATTTTTCCCTTGTATGTCTTGTAGGCATAATTCTTGGGACCTGCCGAAACAAAGGTGATGATATGATCATCACTGTCCAACTCGTTGGTGAGTTCCCCCAAATAATCGCTTAATGAGGGTTCCCACTGTCCTTCTTCCGATATGTAAACAAGACTGTCTGTATCGTAGTAACACACTCTTTGATCCAGTTTCTCCATAACACGGTACAATTTAATTCTCGCTTGAGCTGTGGTGAAGGCAGCCAAAACAACATTGGTCCTGTCGGAAGCTTCCACAAAGTCATTCTCTTGGACATAACACACGTCCACCATGTCATCAGAGACAACATGAACATCTTTTATGTTGACACTGGCACTGGTAAACAGTTCAAAATAACGTTTCGTATCATTCACCACTTCCAGCTTGGGTCTGTTTGGACGCTGTCCCAATTTCCCCCACATGTTGTTTAGTATTTGTTTCCACACACTTCTGGCGCCTGCGTTATACTGGATATTCTCCTTCTCCAAAAGAATCCCTTCATGTTGATGGTATTCTTGAATATACCTGGCTTTGCCTTGGTCGTTCTCACACCAAGAAGGCCAACCCGATGCTTCCTGTTTCTTCTTCAAAAACATATCGATATAGTCTTTAAACAAAGTTTCACTTTTTTGATCAAAATGCCATACTTCATGTATTTTCACCACCCGGTATCCCCTCTCACGTGCCAAGTCCAGTTCTAGACTCACCCATGTGCCAGTCAAAGTTCTTTCTTCATCCGTGTGTTCACAGGGGGTTTGTTGTAATGTTTCAGCGCATGAGTTTGTTGTTGCACTTGAATGGTAATACGGGATGATATAAACCGCGGGGGGCAAGCACATCACATTTGATGACACCAAAGTAATCTCCAACCTGGGCAGGATTTAAATTGTCCGTAAATATTCTGGGATGTCCCACAGGATACACTCCGTTCTTATTGATATCTGGGTATAGACTTGTAAAATCCACATACTTGATCTTCTTTCCTTCCACCAACAATTTCGTGGCATTGGTACGTCCCCCATAAAAGGCATCACGCGGGTTCAGGGGAGAAACAAAATCCAATGCATCCACAAATGCCTTCACTTCTTGGTTCTCTTTTAGGAGCTCTCGCCACTGACATTCCCACATTTCCACCACGTCAATGCCTTCTTTCTTCAAATAGTTGGTTCTTTCCAAGGTATATTGATACAATTCATGCATCGAACAATTGCTGATGCGATTCATGGTGGATCCGGGAAAACATTGGATACAGCCATGAAAAAAGCAACCATGAAACTCATAGGCTGCATTGGTAGCTTCACAATATCCATCCAACAAATAGGGTCCCACACGTTTTTCTCCTTCATTTCTGCCATGACGAATCACTGCATTGTTCTCATGGGCCACATGAGCCAGCCACTGATAGGCGCAATGCGATTGATTGGTTTTTTTTCTGTAGCCTAGATGAGGGATAATGGCAATGGTTTTCTCCTTCAGAAACATGGTACGAAAAATTAAATTGCATAAAGATGCAATGGTCACACTTTCTTTGAAAGGATGAATATGACATAACCCTTTCACCGTTTCTATGAATTGACAGCAACATCGCCGCAAAATGTCCACATCAGATCGACAATAAGCCACCAGTTCTTCTTGCATATGAAACACCACCTTCTTTGTTTGTTGTTCTTGGTACCAGGTCAGGAACGCATCACGAGCTTCTGGTTTCATGCCGTCAGGGTCATAGTACTCAACATCTGGTATGGGTCCCACATAATGTTGGTTTTCTTCTGTATTCAAGAAATGGGGGAAATAGCCTTTCTTGAGTTCTTTCATGCCAAATGTTTTGGGTACCTTTGACAGCGGCATAGGAAAAAAATTTAAACTGTCAATAAAACGCACATCAACATCTGGTACTCGCATCTCCATGATCTTGGCGCCACTCATGATGAGGGTTGGTTTCACATTGTTCTTGTACAAATAATCCAAAATAAAATAAGAATCATAACCCTTAAAGTAATGGGCTATGCAGGTTGCTCCTGGCATCTGGTCAAACAGCCAGGAGCAAAATGCCTCGCACGTTTTAAACATCCACTCCTTCCCGTGTTGATCTTGCACCACCACAAGATTAGGTACATGGATTCCAGTGTTTTAAGTACATTCAAAATCAAAAAATAAATAAGTGTCCTCTTGTTCCTCATCATCCTCTCTCTTTCTTTTCTTGCCTTGTTTGGGTACTTGCATAAAACACTGATGATTTTTGTCGACAAACTTGTTACACACACGGCACATCACTTCTCCACATTTGTGTTCATTGACATTGCGCTGAGTTCGGTCCAGCATTTTACCGCAATATTTACACTTGAGATACTGTTTGCAAACAGAGATTCCACCAACATCCAGGGCCCTGAAATGATCTTCGGCAATAAGCGCAATAGATCCATGAGGATATATCACCACGACATCCTTCTTGAAAACAAGACAAACACTTCTTCTTACATCGATGATGCCTTCCCTCTTCTGTGTTATATCCCTTTTCACATTCCAAACAATAATAATTGCGTCCCATGAATCCAGGCATGGAGGTGATGAAATCATAATGACCATGATGTAAATATAAATAAATCACTTTCTCCTGGGTGGGTCCTTTGAAAATAATCCCATTAAAATGTTCCGCACTGACAATCACCAGTTGATAGTGGGGTAATACGGCTTGAAACTTCTTCGCCTCTTCAATGCCACATGGTTGTAGGGGGACTCCTGCTTTATGATGTAATTCCAGTGCTCTTGTTCTTTGTAAGGGTCGACCCCGATAGATATCATCGTATTTGGGGTCTTTTTCCAATTTGGCCAGACTTACCACTATGGCTCTGGCCATACATAGTTCGTCCTTGTTCTTTATTCGAACAAAACATCGTTTGTCCCTCAAACGCTTGCTCATATTGATGACTTTCTTTCTTCCACTCCCGGCGGGAAGAGAAACGTGAACTAAATTCACATCAAATCTTTGATTCACATACAAATCCTCATGGGACTGTAACACTCGTTCCACTTCAAACATAATTCTTTGAGATGTGAGGTCTTCTACAGGCATGAATGGTAGACTGATGGGTGAAGATAGTTCGCGAGTTTGCATGACAAAACGAATCTGATCTCGCTCATTCATTCCACGAGTCATATCTGCAATGGCCCTTTCCAATACATGGTTCAAATTGGATGCTCCTTCTTGAATAGTCTTGGCTTGGGGAATATCAATGGCTAAATGATAATCAATACCCGAGGTCTTAAATCTGGGAATGTGGCGTCGATTCTGTTCTTTCAGATCATAACTGGGTTGTTGTTGTTGTCGTTGCTGCTCTTGTGGCTGTCTTCTCCCACGATGTCCCCCCATTTGCTCACTGCAACATTGAATAGCAAGAATATAAGTTCAAAAATCGAACATGTTGACATCAAAAGCAACAGGTTGAACAATTTGGTAAAACATATCAACTTGCCCCTCTTCCTGTTGTTGTTGTTGTTGTTGTTGTTGTTGTTGTTGTTGTTCAAGGACGGATACTGCCTGTAATAACTCCTCATCACTATTCATTGGCTCTGATATCTCATCATCACCTTCTTGTTCCGTTTCATCATCACTTTCTTGTTCCATTTCATTCATGGCTTGTAATAAATCATGATCACTCACTGCGGGCGTAACCATCTCTCCGTCAGTCATCGAACCCAACAAAATGCTTTGTTTATCAGGACGAGAAAATTGATGGATGACCCATTTCGAATCAAAACAAGTCATTTGTTCGGCGGTGTAACCCATCATCGTGCAAGATTGCACCAAAGGGCGGATGATATGAGATGGTTTGACACATGTCAACGCTCTTTCCATAAACCTTGAAATCTTTGCTTCATCATCCGCTTCACAACTATGATCTTTTTCGTATGGAGTTCTATGAGAACATCCATAACAGGCCTCATTCACCAAAGACTTGACTCTGTTCCAAACGCATTCACAATAGACGCGCCAAAACTGAGCTTCTATATTCTCTTTGATCTCCTCATCCATGTTTGCTTCTTCTTCTTCGCTCCACTAGTTGTGGTGAAAATACTACAACTCACTCTTCTTTTATACTCTCTGAGGCATACCCTGTTCTTTACCTGTTTTACCAGTCTTTTCCGGTTCATCAGGTTTTTCATTCCTGTCAATCAAGTTTTTCTTGTTAAAAAACCCGTTTTGATAGGGGGTACCCCCCACCCCCCTCTCTTATTTTTAAAAAACCAGACAAACCGGTTTTAAACCGGCTTCCCCAAAAAAGTATATAAGCAACGACGCTGCTTCCAGTCGGTGTCTTTTCGCTCATCTCTTTGTAGGCGAAGGTGATACAGGGTGATGTTTGTGCCAGTGTTTTTCCAATTTGACGGTCAAGATGCCCAAGCGTAGACAACAGAGCCAAAGAGGTGCTGCCAAAAGACCAGCAACAAGTTCTTCTTCTTCTTCTTCTTCCAGCGACCCTGTATCGCCTTCGCCTTCTGGGTCGTTCCATATGTTTAATTTAAATTTAAGTAACGAAGCCGGACCATCCGCTGCTGATGTGACACCATCTACATCCGCTGATCCTGTGACACCATCTACATCCGCTGATCCTGTGACACCGCCATCTGTTTCTGCTGCTGCTGTTGATGCTGATGCAACACCACCTGAAACAACTCAGCAACAGCCGGACAATCAGGAACCAGGAGCAGTTGCAGGCAATCCTCTGACTATACCGCGAGATCCACCCATTGACGGTCCTTGTCTGGTTTGTTTTGAAGGCGAATCATCCCCTCCAACACCATGTTGTAAAAAGCCACTTTGTGATCCTTGCCTAAAACATTGGTTGGACAACAGACGGTTTGACTGCCCGCATTGCAGGAAACAATTACCATCCACGTACATTATGACCTCTGAAGAAGCCACGGATGCCCTCTTACAAGATCCAGAGTTCCAACGAAGGATTCGTCTGGTAAGAATTGATTATGACACTATGATAGTTATTTTGGAAGCCATATTTGCTATGGCTTTTTTGGTCGTAGGACTTTATTATTTATATTTAATCATAAGAAATGTACAATCTCGTTTATCTTAATTTTTTTCTTTTTTTAGACTTATAATGAACTGATTCTGTATATCAAGGATAAGCAAGAACGAAACTTACGAACTTCCAACATTGAATCGATTGTCAAGATGTTATTACAAAAAGCCCTTTGTATAGGTTTTAATTTATGGGATGATTATACACCAATGGATTCTTGCGAAAGACGAGTTCTTTTTGATTCCCTCATTTGATAATTTTTCTTTTTTTTTTCTATAGGCATTGATCAAACTCAAAGCTACCAAATCAACTCTTAAATATAAGTTACAGCAGCAAAATAGAATTATAGCCAACCCGTTTCGATTTTTTCACAACTACTATACTATAAGAGAGCTTTTAGAGAGTGCCACCAATATTGATGTTATACACAATCCAACTTTCATCAAAGAAGTATGTGATATTATATGTATGCTCCATTGTTAAATCTTTTTTTGTTTTGACGTGAGGTTAGGGGTGGCTGTAAGGGGAGGATCGAGGCCACACTGTAAATAAAAAAAGAAAAGTTATTCTGTGAGGTTAGGGGTGGCTGCAAGGGGAGGATGGAGGCCACCAAAAAAAATAACTTTTCTTTTTTTTCAGACCATGGAGCATATGGTATCATACATACAGGTTGTCCCAAACACAGAAATAGTCTATTTCAAAGAAAAAGAAAAAATTCGTTTGCATTTGTATGTACAATATTGTGATTAAAAAAAAACTATTTTTTTTTTTATTATTATTATTATTATTTTTTTTTTTTTTTGGTGGGGGGTACCCCCACCCCCCTCCTTGATGTCTTAAAAAAAAATTGATTGAATACACTTAAACTTTTTTTTTCTTTCTTAGGTGATGAGTAATATCATAGACATTCAAATACCTCAAAATATTGTTGTCACCATGAAAGTAGGAGATAATGAACACAAGATTGTCAATCTTTACAAACAAACTCTATAAATTGTCTTTTATATTTTCCAGATGTATCCAGAAACACGCTATAATCAATCAGAACTACGAATCGACAGATCATTTATAGTCTTTAAAGAGATACGTGAATGGGAATATTCCATGTTACATATTCACAAAGAACTTGTGCTTGATTTTTTACTCAAAACATTTCAAAAACCCTCTTTTTTCATGAAGAGACAACACAACATCTTATAGTTTTTTCTTTACCTTTTTACAGATGGTTCGATCAATTGATGATTGTTCAAGATACATTACTAATAAATATCAAGAATTAGTGGATGCTCCTATGGCTCAATTTGATCTGTTTGATGCTTATAGCCTGTTACGTACTCGTGATTATCTGTTTGATTGTAGAAGGATAGCTTTTCGTTTATTAACTGATCCTTATTAAATTTTTTTATTATTACAGATAATGAATGAAACCGTTGACCTTATGACGTTTGTTATGCATGATTACTACAGTAATTTCAATGGATATATTCCACGTGATTATCACACCTTGAGGATTCGTGAAACATTGGATTTTTGTTATCTAATACTTTGTGGTTTTTTTCGTCAATTATGAATTTGAATTTTTATTTTTGTAGATTTTTTACATGCTTGCTGAATGTGCAAGATATGTTATGGATAAACACAATCACGCAAGTTTACAAGTTGCCAAACTTAGTCTTCAGGAGATATATCTTGACATAGTTTTCATCATGAGTAGAATCGAATGGTGTAACACATTATAGTTTTTTTTCTTTTTTTCCCTAGATAAATATAAAAACTGGAGAGTGTACAAGTTTTCTTCGTTATTGATATGGTGTTCCCAATTTACGGGATGCAGATGTACCACTCACTGAACATATTTGTGAAGATTTAGATGTAGTAAGCCGAAGGTTATGGCTTGATTTTATGAGAAAATTCAAATAAGTTTTTGTTCTTTTTTTTGCCAGGATGAAGATAGTGATGATAGTGATAGTGAACTGTTATTTCATTTAGCACAATGTCAATGTGACGAATGCCAACAAGATGTAGATCAATATAGTTATTGTGGTTGTGATTGTAGTTACTGCTACCATATGGTTGATGAGATGGATTATTGTGATTGTAAAGGTTGTAATGCTCTCTTCTGGCACTTCAATGTCTTATCCTTAGAATAAAAAAAAAATATCACCTTTCTATTCTAGGGTGAATATATTGATGATGATCAAGATTATGCCCTTTTATTTGACCACATGTTTCATGCTCCAGATTATGTCCTTTTATTCGAACACATGGCTTTATCATCACAAGTGATAAAAAACAAAACTTGTTTTATTGTAGGCCATCAGTGATGACAATGATGATACTCATGAAGGCAATGTAAGATTCTTTCATCAAGATAATCACGGTGATTTTGTACAATATTTTCCTCGGGATGATGATCATGAATTCATAAGTCTTTCCATTCAAGAATTTATAAGACAACACCACGGTTTCGTTCATGAACCCGTTATTTGCTTTATAGGAAGACAATGAACGTTTATGATCATGGAGTGCCAGAAGATGGAATTACACTATTCTCTTGTAAAAAAAAACATGGTTATTATTCATTAAAAGATTTCAAATGATATATTGTGTGTTTTTTATCTGTTAGGAATGCATTCGAATGTCATTTAAACCCATTCAACCATTCATGTCCCTTCATTTGAGAGAATGCCTAAAAGGCGACGCATTAAAAGATACAAAAGAGTGTTCAAAAGAATAAGACAGTACGGAGGCAAACAAAGCACATTAAGAAAGTTGGTTAATCGTTACATACGCCCTCCACCTTTCATTGGCACTTGGTGATGATTGTAGCAAGAAAGAAAAAAAGAACGAAAAGAAGAAGAAGGCACACCATGCGTGGTGGAGCCCTTTCAGTAGCTGACATCAAAAAAAGACTGGACAAGAAATATGGCAAAGGATCCTATGCAAGCAGACTGGGCAAAACCAATGGTCTCTTTTGTAAATTAGTTCGGTAAAAAACTACACTAATAAAAAACAACATGAATTGTACCATTGTCGTTATTTACACTCTCGTTCCAAATATGGTGAGGGGATGCTAAGCCCCTTTCCCACCAAAACCGGTCCAAAAAATGCTAAGCCCCTTTCCCGCCAAAACCCGCCCAAAACCGGTTCAACCGGTTTTTCCCCCATTTGCATAGTTTCGACACCGCCGCCATTTTTAAATACCCTGAAAAAATTTTTTTCAACAGCCAATCAGAAGCCTTCAAATGCCCCATAGTGGCCCCCTTTACTACTATTGCCCTTATGTGTTCTGGGTTGTGCATGAACTTAAGCTTCGATTAATTTGGAACACTCTTCTTCAAATATGATTTGGCAGCATCTCGAATTATTTTTGTCTTTCTAAATAGTTGAATTATTTTCATGTAGGGAATTCTGCAACCTTCTCTTTCACGTCTTCCTCTGGAATGCAAAGTAGAAACATACCTTACCCGTGATCTCCTACATTTCATTTCATTTGAATGCAACTCATCAACGCTTGTTAAATTATCAGTTGGTGTGTTAGGTGGTGATCCCTGGTCGGTACATTCATTTCCGTTTGCTGCAAGCTGTTCCTTCACAGAATTATTCTCACATGTCTGCTCGCGTTCGCCTCAGATTTTTTATCGCTCACTGTGGATTTGTTTGGATTTGCCGTAAATTTGTTTACCTTTGGGATTGATTTGTTTGTCTTTAGCGTGGATTTGTCCGTCTCGTTCGCATTTCTTTTCACATGGCAAATATTTGTACATAAATGGAGTTGAGTTGGTCGTGCCTCTAAACTCGTTCGTGTCCGCACAGTATTTGGAGTACATTTGTTGGTACTTAGCGTAGATTTGTTCGTATTTCACGTGGATTCATGAAGACTATCTTACAAGACAAGATGGAAGTCCATTCGCCGAGCAGTTTACGATGCCAAACCAGCGAGAGTACTTCCCAAGGTAAAAGAAATGCCAGACATCTGAACAGATCCCTTCAGAATAAAAACAATCACCACAAAAAACCCGTCGTTTCCAAACTGCTGCTCTAGAACAACTTCGGTTACAAAACAACATTTCTCCATCGTTTCTCCATGTGAAATCGATATACCGGAATCCTGTGAGTCTGCGGTCACATTTCCGATCAGCGGACTCTCAAAACCTTAACATCGATCGAGGGACCAAGTGACGGAAGTGACATTTCTTCCCCACTACTATAACTCGTTCATTGCTTCGCATTCAGGAGTTAAGAAAAGGAAAATATTTTCAATGCAGCGGAGAGGATAGTGTGAAAATTGGGAAATTTGCAAGTGAAAATGGAAAGAAGAAAACCCTAGAATGCTTTGTTTAAGAATTTCCAAGCTTAAAAGAAAGTAGAGTGCGTACCTTTAAAAAGGCATTTCGAGAGCAACTTTCTGCGCAAATAAGAGAAGGAAACGTTCAACTGGTTACGTCCCTTAAAACGCAGAAACGTGGGCGACCACCGTTCCTTTACGAGCTTGACAGCCAACTGATCGCATTTTTACAAAACCTCAGGTCTAGAGGTGGTATACTGAACGGTAGCGTTGTTTCAGCTGCCGATGCGTGACAAGTACCTCTCATTTACACCCACGCGAGGATGGACTCAATCTATTCACAGGCGTTGCAACTTTTCCCGGCGTGCAGGCACGACAACGAAGCCACCATTTCCAAGAGGAGTTTATGACGAATGCAGGCTAACTTACCTCTCGGACATCGACAATTGTATCAAACAACACAAGATTCCACCGGAACTCATTCTTGATGCTGATCAAACACCGAGTTCGTAGGTATCAGTGGGTACCGACCAAGGGTTTGACAGATCAGCGTATGCGTAACGTTGTGATTTCCTTGTCTGGCGAATTTATCCCATTGCAATTTATATACCAGGGTAAAACTAAGGCTAGCCTTTCTCAGAACTTTAGTTTTCCCAAGAGCTTTTGTGTCAGCCAAAATCCAAAGCACTGTTTAAACGAGGCTGAAACAATTGGCCAAATTGATTCTGTAATCAATCCCTACTTGGTGAAGAAACGCAAAGAACTTGACCTTCCGCAATCTCAAAAAGCCCTACTTATCTGGGATGTCTTCAGAGGTCAGAAAACGCAGAAGGTTTGCTCGACGTTCCTTTTGCTGAATATAGAAGTCATTTCTGTCCCAGCTAACATGACACATTTTTTTCAACTTTTGGATCTAATGGTCAACGGAAAAGCCAAGACGTTTTGCAAGGACAAGTTCGCGACGTGGTATTCAGCAGAAGTCCAGAAACAAGTGGATAGTGGAATCAATTTTGAAGATATCGATGTTGACCTCAAACTATCGGTCCTTAAAACCAATCCACGCCACGTGGTTGGTAGCATTGTATAACTTTTTCACCAGCACCGAAGGAAAGGTTTATGTTTTGAAAGAATGGGAAAAAGCCGGAATAAAGGATGTTTTCAATGGAAAAGAAGTGCTACCCTCTGTTGAACCGCATCAAGACATTTACGCAAACAATTAAACAGCTGCATCAGTCGTGAAACGAAACGCAACATTTTCTGTTTGGAGTCTGCAGAAAGGAATATTTAATGTACATCAGTGGTGGATTTATGAGCATGAAGAAGGCAAGTTCAATTTGAATATATCTATAATGTAAAGATTTTAGATTTTAATATCAAATGAACTAATATTGGTATACGATTTTCTCCCCACATAATACTTCCCATGCTATGTCTCCTACAATGTGGAATTCTGTAAGAGGTAGAATCAGGCAAGACAATAGAACACTATTAAACAACTGAATTAGGTACACATGAAGTTCTACAGATTCAAGTTGGTAAGTCTGTTTTTAGTATGGTACTGTTGTAAAAAAGAATTTGACTGGAATTTGTCTACAGTTGGTTTGGTCTGTACAACTTGAGCGATTTCTTGCTAACGTTGTTTATCGTTTTTGGCTGGAAGTTTTCTTAACTGGCAGCATTCAAGGCAGTGGGAAGTTGTAGTGTTGTAGATTTTCAAGAATTTAATTACTCAAGGGTTGCTTAACTTTTGCTGACCTTTGAAAACACTAATGGCTTAATTTGTTGATTTTCTGTACTATCCGGAGCTACAATTGCGACTAGCTACTTAATTACAGTGTCACTGGATTATACAAAATATGTTTGTAGTAAAAAACGTGAAAGAGACTGACTTTGTTATGATTTTTTGCAACCGAAAAATGGCAGGGCAATTATCCACGCGGACGAGGTATATCCTCCTATTTGACACCACGTGACCCAAAATTGCCAATTAGATGGCACGAAAATTAATAATAATAATAATAATAATAATAACAAAAGAAATTGATATACAAATAATGAAGGTCTCGCCTCGCGTACAAAACATTATTTGTGTAACAGTTGCACCTAATGTGTCAATAATTTAATCGATGGATATGGAGGATCTAGCTTAGCTGGTTCTCAGAAAATGATTAAATGTAGAAATTGATGGCGTGAACATCAAAGAAGTCTCCATGGTCATATACTTAGGTGTTACTTTTGACTCTAACCTGACTTGGAACAATCATATTAATGAACTCTGCTTAAAACTGTAGAAAACTGAAGGCTTTTTTCCAAGGGAAGGTAATATGTTAACATTTCTCTAATTGGCCCTTTTCTAACTTATGGTATTCAAGTTTGGTGTCCCACATACCCAACCTATCTAAAGCCAGTTACTACTTTGCAAAAACGTGCTGTTAGAATAATGACTTTTTCTGACCCTAGATCACACACAGAACTAAGCCCCTCTTGGTTTGTTGATTATTTTAACGCAATATCTTCTATCCACTCCTAATATACATGTCAATCACAGAATGATAATCTGTTTGTTTCACTGGTTCATGCCACCCAATATGGCATTCGATCTCTCAGGTACACTGGTAGCAACCTCTGGAATTCATTATCTATTAATGCTAACAGTATCAAGACTTTTTCCAGTTTTCGTCAAAATGTCAAGAATTCTATGACTGATGATTATAATAGTTTTATTGATTCCTGCAGTTTTTACGATTATATTATCCTTAATTACTATTTTACTATCTTCTACTTGTATTTCTTGATTTGGGTCACCTAATCGGTTAGTTCTACGAACTATTTTAGGTGTCCCAAACTCTACACAATTAACATAATAATTGAAATAGTTTATTTTCCTTCTTCACACTCTTATCTATATTTAAATACACTGAATTGTAAATAGTATCAATACTTTGTGTGAGAAAAATTGACTTGACTTGACTTGACTGATGGTGGTGGATCCGGAGTTCACACATTCGGTATTTGAGGCCGTTTCTTGTGCAATAAACGAGACGGTTAATGCCATATTTGGTCGGGTAGGTATCTAGCCTGAGCTTCAGAAATTTCAATGTGCTTAAAAGGAGAATTGCGGCCTCATGTCTTAAATATGTGGTTCTTTAAATGACCTCAAGACTCATCGACAACAGCGGCCATAACAACCAAACCCCAATAGGAGACCGAACAGATAGCGCCAGTCCTTCGCCAGACACCGGAAACGACTGGTCTTTAATCTTACGGTGAAGAATTAAACTGTACATTATCAACTTATTCAGTTGATAAACCATTTTTTTGCAAGTTTCGATGTCCCACCGACACAGCCCCACTTTCTTGAGGAACTTATTACCTTTATGTTTGTGAATAACATCCGGTTTAAAAAAAACCATCAGAAGATTCCACAAGATCGCCCGAGGAGAAAAAAATGCATTTATCACGGTCAATAAGGACAGTTGCAAGGCCAGAAAGCTACAACTACTAAAATAGCATACAAGCTTAGGAAACGAGAAGCCGAATGTAATCATAGTATTTGAAAATCCTTTTAGAATGAAGTAGTGCGCTGAAAAAACCTCATTTCTCTTTTTTAGTCTTGAAAATGTAACATATTTATAACTACAAAAACTCAATAACATGCCTGACATTAAAATAAGGGTGCAGGAACGTATAGGGAATGCAGATTGGACACAAAAAGAACCTTTATCCCTCTGAGATCATACTTCTCATCTCCATCAAAATTCCTCATATCTGAAACTGCCTCTGTACAATAATTTCTCGAATTTTCCTAACGTTTTCCCTGTTTTGGTTTTAGCGGCAGAAGTATTATTTACTTTCTTACCTACGAACATTGTAAGAAGCATTTAAACAAGAAATCGACATATATTAAACCAACAGATGCATTCACCTCTTTCTTCAGAATATCTTCACACAGCTGTCTAGACATCTCAGGTTGGAACCAACTGTAACAAAAAGAATTTCCCAATCACAAGATTTATACACATAAGTAACAAGCTTTATCCGACAGAGACTCAATAAACAGTTTATGACAGGCAAACCCAGCAAGCACTTCTTACAATCACAGATCGGCACTGGAAGCGAGGGTGTGAAAAGTATATCATTGTCAACCACTATCAGTGGATACGTGTCTACGCGTGCACGCGTATCCTCGGATACACAGTGAATAGTCGGAGTGCCAGGGTATTCTGCAGTCTAGCCTATTCGTGTTCTACAGAAATGATACTGATAATTGGGGTTCAGCTTGTAGCCGAGATATTTTTGTAAAAATTAGACATTCGGTAAATTTGTAGGCTATTAAACGCGGTCTAAGGTTTGGTATGAAGCCAACAATAAGAAAGATAATTATGAATTTGTTCGCTATCAATGGTCACTGACTTCTACACAAGTGGTGGCCTTAACAGAGTTCACCTACCAATTTTTTTTTTATCGAGACTGCATTCCGTGGTTCTTACTGTGAGAATACAAACGTGTGAACTTCGTTTACGAAAAAGCTGGAGCTTTTTCTCAGGACGAAGGCATCATCAGCCGTACCAGCAACCATGTCTCGCAATCCTCACACTTGACAGGCACAACTTATTGACTGGTATGAAAATCATTGGCGGGACTTAAAGGTCATGCTCAAGACGTCTATCTTAAATAAATTCTTCTCGATTTATTATGTATATGCATGTAGTTGTTATAAAAACGTTTACGTTTGTCTCCCGTCATTGTGATACTTCTGGTGTTCTTCTGGCGATGGGGTTGACTGATTATGGTGCACCATGATGTGGGTTTGGTGGCATGCTGTTATCAGTGCATTTCGATCCTGCTGATGTTCTTGTTAACTTTTGTTTTGCTTAGATGTCCGCTAACTTGCCACGTGTTAGTTAACATGTTTTCTTTTAATTATTATTATTTCGGCATCCATGCCTCCGTAATTTTAAAACCGTCATCCCTGTTGATGTTACTAGGGTTAAATCTGATATGAATTGCCTCTTTTACTTTTCTTGTGTATCAGTGCGTGTCACAATCAATAAATTAAACATATTCCAACTACGGCTTGTCTCCAGTTTTGTTGGGATGCATGTATTTTCTAATAAAGTTATTAGTAATCAAAATGTAAAAGGTAGGCACAATCGAGATTCTGCTGTGGTTTCTAGCCTCGCTTTCAGCGGACGACAATGCTTTGAGCTGTGGTAGAGCCTCATTTCTAGCGGACCATAATGCTCTGCACTGTGGAAGAGCCTCACTTTCAGCGGACCAGAATGCACTGCGCATTAGAAGAGCCTCGATCTAAAACGAAGCCATCAACAAAGGCCTGCACCGTCATCTTTCTTTCGAGTTTCGTCAGAGCTAGTTATCAGAATCTAATCAAATTTGGATTGACTTATGGACGTATCGTATGTATATTGTAAAACCGTGCAAGTCAAAATGATGAGCTTGAAACGGCACTCTGCGGTTCTTTGGCGCATATATTTTGCAATGCTGTGACCAATGGCTGTTGCCTTGGTGGGGAGACTAGATTCACGGTCTTGCGCTGTGTCGCGCCGTGCCGTGTCAGAGATCAATTCTTAGACACTTATAGCAACTCTTACACTCTTATAGCATAACATAGTTTGAGATTTAATGTTTGTTGATATCTTCGCTTCTCAATTATCAGATTCAACACTTAAAAGTACCGATTACACGACCTTTTTCATGCCAAAAAAGCAAGCCAATCTTCAGGGGCAAAACGCAGTGGTAGAATTGAATTTCCTACAATGATCGTAGTCATATATTTCTGCAGCACTTTTATAGCCCTCGCTACACTAGTAGTTACATAAATTTAATGTATGTTTTTATAGCTGACGTGAAACCTCTTTATCTGACATTTCTTAGACTCGGAAAGCAATTTTTGCCCACTGCTTTTAGTCTCATGATCTTTCAAGCATATTTCCTGGTCCTCCATAAAGTCACAATAATTATCTCCGGTGACTGCGATGTCATGAATTTCACATTTCATTCGGTTCAACCCATCTTGAAAGCATTTCGCTGCCCTCGATGCATTTTTTTTTCTCTTCAATCCTGACCTATGGCAACGACGCTAAAAATGAAGAAATGGTCTAATGTTCGTATGTCCAATGGGAGATGAAGAATCTAACCGAACATTCGCACCGCCTTTCACTACAATAATGCAATGTAATTATACAGTGCGATCCAGCTAAGGTACCGATATGAATCAGGTTGAGATCATAGAAGTAACACAAATCAAACATCTTTAATATGTAGTTGCTGTTCTGTCCATTTGCTGATTCATTTTATTTGTATTCGTATAATGATAGCCAACTGCAATTCACAGAACTGTACTACTATCAATTTATAATTATACTCTTCTTAAGGCATTAGGAAATCAGTCGCACAAGTTTGTTTAATTTCCAGACAATGTTGGTCGATCATTAATTTTACACGTTGCGCTTATAGGCTACAAAAAACTACTTCTCAGTAAAACTCAAATATCGTTACAGGTTTATTTAACGACAGAAAAAATTAGGGAGGTTAGCTACACCCAAAAAGGGAATTGTTTCATATTGGAAATTTCAGAGCTGCATGTAATAAAACTTATCCAGTGTAAACTAAAATTGGGCTTTCAGCTTGTTTTCTCTAGGTTTTTTTAAATCAAAAAGAATGATCTTCAGCCGGGCGACCACATGTTCTCTTCACATGAAGAGAATCCCATAGCACCATTTTTCAATGACCTCTATGGTGGCCCATCGTTCTCGTAGAAAAAATGAACGACAAAGATGAAATAAAGGAAAATATATTTGTGAAATAAGAATAAAATGAAAAAAAAATGAAAAGAAAAGGAAAATAAAATAAAAAAATATATTAATAGAAAAAAATAAACATAAAAAAGTAAAATATCTTTGTAAATCAAAAATAAAATGAAAAACCTTGAAAAAAATAAAAATAATAAAGATAAAAAATGAAAATGAAATAAGAAATAAAAATAAAATAATAAAGATAAAAAATTAAAATTAAAGTAATAAAGATAAAAAATAAAAACAAAATAATAAAGATAAAAAATAAAAACAAAATAAAAAGATGAAAAAATAATAATAAAAGTTTCGTTTTTGAATTTGATTTTGCAATGAGAACAATGGGCCAACGCATGGCCCAGTGTTCTCATAGTGAAATCATCCGTGAAATTCAATGTTGTGGATCGGCCCAGCGTTCTCATAGCCAGCGATGTCCGAGAGCAGCGGTTCACTTAGTAAATCAAAATGGCGTCCAGTGGAAACATCCGAAACAGTGATTGGGAAGGTGACGAAGAACTTAACTTAGACCTGCAACGATACGTTCTACAAAATCTGAAGCGTAGGGAAATTCTCGATTTTGTACAGAGATTTTCCTGAGTATGCGTGGAGTCTTGGAACGTTGAGCCGGAGACCTGCGTTTTTCGGCATCAACTACGTCCAAGAAGTTGAGCGAGCTGTTTGTGAGGAGTTAGAAGGGTCGGGTCAGTTAGTGTAAAATGGGGTTGACAGGCCTACACGACTCCCCAGCGCGTGTTCAAAATAGCCTTTTTATAGTTTGGCTCTCACGAGTATGTCTTTGAGCGACCGCCCTCTTTTATAAGATACGAGGGGCGGTTTTTTGTAGATTCCACTCAGTAATGGTTGTTGTTCTATTAAATGCCAGTTTTTCATGAGAATTTGCTTTAGGTTTGGCACTGATGGTTGGTATTGTGTCACAAAAGGCAAGATTCGTTGGTTTGTCTTTGGTTTCTGTTGAAGGGCTAGTTTCCTGTCTTTGAAGTTCACCTCTAAGTGGGTTGTGCTAATAAGATCCTCTGGGTAACCCCTCTGTAGCAGATGTGCTTTGAAATTTGTAATTTTCTCTTCGAATGTTATTTTGGATGAGTTTGTTCTGGGGAGTCGGAGGGCTTCCCCTTTAATGAAGCCTTTTTTAACTCCTTGCGGGTGACAGGAAGCAAAATGGGAATACTGAAATGTCTCAGTTGGTTTGAAATGAGTTCGCACATCAAGGATTGCGTCTCTTTCGAATCTTACACCTTTGTAGGTGTAGGTGTCCAGGAATGTTGTTTGCTTATCGGAAATTTCAGCCGTAAATTTGATCGTAGGGTGATGATTGTTTGCTTGTTGAATGAAATGTTCTATTCTGTCTCTGTTTGTAGTCCAGAGCGAGAAGATGTCGTCTATGTAACGTTTCCAAACGAGCGGTTTAAAAAGGCTTTGGCTAAGGATTTCCGTCTCTACCTTGTTCATGAATATATTAGAAAAGGCGACTGCCATTTTCGTGCCCATGGCCGTACCATGAGTTTGAAGGTAGTTTTTTTCCATTAAACTGGAAAGAATTTTCTTGAAGAATTAGCCTGCGCGCTCGTTTAAGTAGTTGTGTAGGGATAGGAGGTTCGTTTCTATAGAATATTTCGTATGCTCTGCATACCGTGTCTATTCCCTCATCTTGCAGTATATTTGTGTACAAGCTCGTAATGTCCATTGAAACAAGTATGACGTCCGCTGGGACTTTCGTATTTTCTATGAAATTGACGAAGTCGGTAGTATCTTTAAGGTTTATTTCAGTGTCACGTTTTAGGGCTCTGAGAGCCCCACGTTCGGCCGGAGGCAGATTATTTTTGGCTTTGTTATTTCTATTTCTGCAAGGTCGCCCTTAACCTCTTCTAGATAACTTTCAAGGGCTACTGATCGTTGTATTGGTGGTTCCCATGCAGATTTGACATGGTAAGGATGGGGTTCGTTGTTTTCTCCTCGAAATATGTACATTAGACGCATTCTTCTTGCAAACTGATCAAAGTCACGCAAGAGTTGTTGCCTGAAATGTGTTTGTGTTGTAAAGGGTATTGGAATGAATTTAAGCCCTTTTGCCAGTAAATTAATCTGGTCATTTGTAAGCTCTTTGTTTGAGAGGTTTTTTATGTGTTTATTGTTCGCCTCTATTGTGATAGCTGAACGTTTCTGGCGTCTGACATTTCTGCGTTCTTTGCGCTTATAAGTTGCTAGTCGTTTGGCTTTTAAAATTTGTTTTTTGGCTCCATGTTTGTGGTGGGAGTCAGAATACACATTTGTACTTTTGAACTTCTTTATTCTCAATTGCTCCTAGTTTTTTCATCATATTGCCGAAGTGGGCGATTTTTGCCTGGAGGTTAACAGCAATGTGTTTTACTGTTTCGATCGTTACATTGTTTTCAGCTTGCGCTGCGCGCGCTGGTTCGATCGTACTACAGTTCTTAGTGTTCAGTGCTATAGCCGGTGCGGCTCGCTTTCCTTTCTTGGTTTCCTTTCCTTTCTTAAAACGGCCGATTTCTCGTTGATGGAATCGTATAATCTCATTGAGTGTTGCTTGCTCCGCGTTATTACGGATTTGTTTTAACTCTCTCTTGAAGTCCTCGTCCGCTGCTATTTTGGCCCTCGCCCTATATTGTAGGGTTTCTGGGCAAGTTCCCCTGTCCGTGTGCCTTTCTAAAGCTTTGATCTTACCCTCGGCTTGGCTAATCTTGTCCTCGCGGATAGGCTATGGCTCCGTTTACGATTACCTGTGGATGGGCTGTGGCGGCGACGTTTTCGGTACTGTTCTGTCCTTGGTTCGCTGGTACCCCTTTGAGGGCGCCTGTCGCGGCTTTGGCGTTGCTGTTTAGGCTGTTTAGGTTTTATAGGCACTTGATACGGAGGGATTTGTTCATCGTCATCGGACTTGTCGAGTAGATCATCCTCGCTAGCGATGTTCGAGACTTCCATCTTATCCTCATTCTCAAAGGCATTGTTTGTGCCAGGGGCATTTAGTAGCCCATCTGACGTTATAATGTTTTCCGCCGACAGTTTCTGTGAATGGTCAGGCAAGACCGCGGTTTCGATCCTAATCTTGTGGATCTCGTCAGTTGCCGATTGAATAAAAAAAACTGATAGAGATGTGTTCTCGGTATCAGTCACAAAAAGAGTGTTTCTTGACCATTTTATACTCGTTCGAAGGATCGAAAATCCTGTGTTTCTATTGGCTCTCTATGTCTTGGTCAATTGTGTGTTTACATCGAGGATCCTTGCGAGCCCAGCGTGAGTTGTGTTTCTTGTGTTGGCTTAAATGCAAAATTTTGAGCAGATAATGTGATAGTTGCAGGTCTAAGTTAAGTTCTTCGTCGCCTTCCCAATCACTGTTTCGGATGTTTCCACTGGACGCCATTTTGATTTACTAAGTGAACCGCTGCTCTCGGACATCGCTGGCTATGAGAACGCTGAGCCGATCCACAACATTGAATTTCACGGATGATTTCACTATGAGAACACTGGGCCATGCGTTGGCCCATCGTTCTCATTGCAAAATCAAATTCAAAAACGAAACTTTTATTATTATTTTTTCATCTTTTTATTTTGTTTTTATTTTTTATCTTTATTATTTTGTTTTTATTTTTTATCTTTATTACTTTAATTTTAATTTTTTATCTTTATTATTTTATTTTTATTTCTTATTTCATTTTTATTTTTTATCTTTATTATTTTTATTTTTTTCAAGGTTTTTCATTTTATTTTTGATTTACAAAGATATTTTACTTTTTTATGCTTATTTTTTTCTATTAATATATTTTTTTATTTTATTTTCCTTTTCTTTTCATTTTTTTTTTCATTTTATTCTTATTTCACAAATATATTTTCCTTTATTTCATCTTTGTCGTTCATTTTTTCTATGAGAACGATGGGCCACCATAGACCTCTTGTTTGTTGCGTCAAACGTACTCAGAAAACCACAAATTTTGTTTTGCTGCGATTCTGCGATTTGCTGCTGAGGTTCTGAGCAACTCATGGTATTTCATCTTACTTTATGCTTTGGGCAGCGGTAAGAGTCCGTGCGGTTGACACACACTGTTTAGCTTTTAGAACGCAGTCCAAACTTTAGTATCTCTCTCGCTTGAACTAATCAAGGCTCGAAAGTGAAAAATGTCCTCTATCCTCTTCATCTGCCACCACCCATTTATTTGAATTAAAAAGTCAAATTTGCTGCACCCCAACTTCCATCCTTAAAAGCGAAGTTACTCAGTGGGCAAAGTCTGTATCACAGTTTACTTACACCGAGTGACTCTGTCTTCTCACTTTTGAGAGTGTGAATCCATAGAGTTCTGCTCACCCCTTGTGGTATCTCTCATTGCATAATTCACTGCAGTTACATACCTAACGTTTATTGCTTCCAAACCAAAGCAATGTCTACAAGGTCTGATGTCTCATATGAGGCCAAAAGATTTACAGCTACTTTATACCAAAACACTGTTTTTTTTAAATATGAAAGAATTTAACAGCAGTGGCTTTCCTCAGTCCATCTTGTTTGATGCTAGTTGTTGGAGTGTTCGACAGAAGTAATCGTCACTGTTCATAAAAGGCAGAGTAACAAGGTTCATTCTTACATCTGAGCAATTCGTAATTGTTCCTTTTGTTTTACTCGACACATAAAAAATGGAAATTCTTACCTTTCACTTTCCAGCCCTTGTCGTCTGACATAATTGCTAGGAATGAAGCCTTGTTCCCTGGGATGTAGTGAAGAATTATCTCAATTGATATAAAACTAAATTCTAGCAGTTCTCAGAATAATGCACGACCTCAAACGTTTTCTATTTCTCACTTTTGTTATGGCTTTATCATATTGCTTCTTGAAACATCGTAATCTTACTTTGGTATCTAGGTTCGGTAAGAAACTCTTAATCCAATTCAGTAGCACTGATTAGATGTGAGACTGAAAGAAACACTGTTGTGACACGCAAATAAATAACTCCATGGACTTAAAGCAGACTTTAAAAAGCAGTCTCGCCCTCGGGCCAACAACATGACTTGTCACTCTTCTGCCACCTCTTCCAATTTTCAATATTTTACTTTAGAGTTTCCATAAGATTTTCTTAAACATACACAGTCAGTCAACAAAGCTAGGGAGACCAGCAAAATGTTTAAAAAAGGTGGCCATAAAGCGGTATGACTTTCAGTAATCCACCATTACCTACCCTCTAGCATTCTTTGCGATCCACCAATGATCTCCTTCCTTTCTTACGATGGTTAAAAGATCTCCCTAAGAAAGCAAATATATCGTTTTTGCTTAGTAGCGAGGAAGGAAAAACAATACTATTTCGACTTTGGCATTGATTTGTTAAACCTAGGGCAGCGGCAAAGAATTGACTAGGACACTGTCATTTATTTTACTTGAAAATAATTAATAGCCTTACAAACAAATACAAATGCTAATTTTAAGTAGAGGCTCAATATTGTGTATGGTCGCTGTGAGGGGTATTGAGATCACAATCATTTAAGACAGCACAAAAATTTATTCTCAGAGACTGTTACATTGATTGTGTTTCTATTATATATATATATATTCTATTATATATATATATTCTATTATATATATATATATATATATATATATATATATATTCTATTATATATATATATATACATATATATATATTCTATTATATATATATATATATATATATATATATATATATATATATATATATATATATTCTATTATAAGTTAAGATGCTTCGAGCCAACAGGGATGCCACGCGCCAGAAGGATCCAAAAGGATTCGTAGTCCAAACCTCGAGTAATGAAATTTGTAGGCAATTGTGGAAAACGAGGACGGCAACTTCGAGCGAAAAAAATATATACAGTAAAAAATCTAAAAAAACGTTTCAACAGAACATCGCACGACTTAAACGACTTTTCTTTCCAGTGTATTGATCAAGTGCAGATAAATGCAAACAATACAAGTAACATCGAAAAGCTTTTAATCACTAAAGAGGCATATTGGAGTGCACAGTTGTTCTCTCTGGCACCTTTTGGCTTGAATAAACGTCAGGAATTCCACTCGAAAAAAAGAATAAACTACAACTAGCGTAAAAATAACTTGCTAATTTGGCGCTTATCTTGGTTCAGGTGTTCAAAGGCCCTGACCTTGGATCTTGTTAGCTTTGTTAGTGCTAGGTTTTCTCAGGGGCCCCCATTGGGGAATTTATTACATTATTGTTGTTTAAGGGCCCTATTCAGGGCGCCTGTTGTGCCTTGCCGTGGCATAGTTTCAAGGGCTTTGTTTGGGGATTTTATTACAAGTTCTTCCTGGGACGGCTTTTTATGAATATTGAATATTTTACACGCGGGTCCCTTCACACTTTCGGCTGACTTGACGAATCACGTTATATATTTTTTTGACATTAATCTTATTTGTATTATAGCCGATTATTTATTCATATTTGGTTTGTGTTTCTTGAGTTTTGTATCGCATTGTCACAGTTTCTCGCTTAGTAATCACCGATTGTTTATCATTGGTTAATTTTTTCATTTTCATGTGTTACCACGCCCTGTTATGTAATCATCTTTGTAATATTATGTCATTTCTTATACTGTAAACTTATTTAAGGATATTGTAATTTCTTATTCACTTGCACTGCAACTGATGAAGGTCTTTGACCGAAACGTCTATTTTTTTTAAATTTTTAAACATTTTTAGATTTTTTACTGTATATCTTTTTTTCGCTCGAAGTTGTCCGTCCTCGTTTTCCACAATTGCATATATATATATATATAAAGTGTAAAAGTTGATTAATCGTAAAACAGTGCTCAATACGTGAACGTAGAGCGAAGTAGTTGTTGCGGGAGAAAAAAAAAAACAAACAAACTACAGGTTTATCCCTACAAGCCTGTTTCGTGGTTGCCCACTCATCAGGGGATATGGTAGGAATGTCCTTTACCATCGCTTATATACAAAGTAGTTAAATTTACATAATAATAGAGATCGTTAAGTTTCAGGTATTGCGTAAGTGGGTTTTGTTTCTGTGGCGGCAAGAAGACACAAGCTCATTACGTTTGTTTAGCGTGGATAGTTCGGGTCGGCAGATGATTAGGAATTTTTCTTTGAGGCAGAGGTTACATCTTTTGCTTGAGCTGTTATATGGTGAGTGTGAAGACAGGATCCGCCAGGAAATAAAGTGTTCCATGTCGTTGTCTTTAAGGGTCCATATGTGTTTGCTGAGCTCGGTGGAGTTTCTGTGCTTAGCGTGGCGGAAAGATGCGGTGTGGTTTCTGTATCTTGTTTTGAAGTCGTTTTCCGTAAGTCCGATGTAGGTTTGGGACGTGTTGCTGTCTTTGCGCGTAACGGTGGCTTAGTAGATTACCGATGGGTGTAGGCAGTTTCCGTTGAGTGGGCAATTGTTCTTTTGTCGGCAGTTGCATGTCTTTCTTTCTTTAGTGTTAGCGGCGGCAGCATCGTTAGTTTGTGTAGATGTAGTTAAGATGCGTTTATTATGGTTGTCGATTATTTGTTTAGTGTTGTTCATGCAGCTGTAACTGATCTTGATGGTGTTGCGGTTGAAGATTTTACGGAGCTCGTGGTCTTTTGGGAAGTGCTTATCTACTAGAGCGAGGAATTTGTGTCCGATGTTAGTACTTGTGTTCTTGCTGAAAGAGGGGTTGTACCACAGGATGTTACTGCGTTGACGGTTTTTTCGCTTGTTAGGTGTGGTTGGTTCGTAGTGTAGGGTGTAGCTGTATCCGCTTTCGTCGAGTGCTTTCTGGTATGAGGGGGCGGCTTGGTCAAAGGATGCTTTGTCGGATGATAGGGATGATAGTCGTTTGTTGATGCCAGCGGGAATGTTCTTTGTAGTGATTGGCGGGTGGTTGCTCTCGCTGTGGACGTACTGCAGTGTCGTATTTGGCTTTGTGAAGGGCTTATAGGTGTTTTGGTTGAGGTTGAATGTGACATCCAGGAAGTTAATTATCTGCTTGTTAGCTTCTATGGTAATGCGTAGTCCGTTATTTTTAAAGACACGGCATATTTCTTTCTTGATGTTTTCTGTGTCTCTAGGTGTGGTGTTAGTGGTTTTTGCGTTGCCTTTCTTTTGCCAGGGTTGTTTCTTATGGATTAGGATGGAACTTTTAGCATGGATTATGATGTTTCTTTCGTGTGTGGTGATGTTGTCGTGGGCTGAGGCAAAGTCGAGTGCTTTGTTAAGGAGGTCTTGGCTGCTTGACGGGTAGAATTCTTCAATGTCGAAGAAGATGAAGTTGAGGTGGTGTTTGTCTTTGATGGCTTTAAACCAGTCGATTACAGATGCAGCATTTGACGTCACAATGGGCAGCTACGACGGCGCGGAAACATGCGAGCTTGTAGGAAGTTTTCTCCTATCCCAGCTGCAACACCTTAATATTAACGTAGGACTTTACCGAGACGACGGACTGGCGACCACTAACACCACACCTAGAGACACAGAAAACATCAAGAAAGAAATATGCCGTGTCTTTAAAAATAACGGACTACGCATTACTGACTGACGAGTGGGCAACCACGAAACAGGCTTGTAGGGATAAACCTGTAGTTTGTTTGTGTGTTTTTTTTTTCTCCCGCAACAACTACTTCGCTCTACGTTCACGTATTGAGCACTGTTTTACGATTAATCAACTTTTACACTTTATATATATCTATCTATCTATCTATCTATCTATATCTATCTGTCTATCTATCTATATCTATCTATCTATCTATCTATCTATATCTATCTATATCTATCTATATCTATCTATCTATCTATATCTATCTATATCTATCTGTCTATCTATCTATCTATATCTTATAAACTGCAAAGTATTTTCCTTTTTTTTCCACGTCCAGAATGCCGTTTCCACGAGACATGACCTAAGGAATGCGAAGTGGAGCCAAACTACGGAGAGCGGAATAATGCTATTTTACGAAAAATTGATAGACATGTTTTAAAATAACATAGTTTGACAATCAATGTATGTCGAAAGAACTAAAAATGTACGATACTGCGTCTCTGCAATTCCCATTCAGATACAGCGAGTTAAGGAACCTAAAAGACGTAACAGATGAACATTTTCATATTCTACAAAAGCAGGCACCTGTGACAATCGGAAACACAAGCTTTCTTGTCACACTTTAATCCCGATGTTCGTGACATTTATTTGTGCTGGTACCTTACTTTTTGAGCTTAACTTTTACCTTCCAACACTGCATAGGTTTTGCTGATAACATGACCTACCACTAAGAGAAAATAACGAGCTATTGCAGTTTATTTTGTCTGAGGCCCTGGTTTTGTAAGGGCATTTCAGGAAGCCACAGATTAAGATGCTGTTATCACTGATAAACTTGAAGGCTGTTTCACTTTTTCTCTTTGTCATGAATGCATACTAAGAACAGTGTCGCAGCATTACAGTCTACCATAAATATGTCCAAATTATTAAACACAAAACAGGATGTTGATTTATCTTCCCTCATTTGGAATGCCAGTGGAAAATGAGGCACTAATGGTACCAAAACTTAGTTTACAGCAAGGTTGAAACTACAAGCTGTTTGATATCTTTTTACTATTGCAAGCGCTTTGATATTGTTACCAATACAAGCCGATTGATAATGCAATAAATATTATTCCACGAAATTGATTTTTACATGAGATTAACAGTCAACCAGGCGCACAGCGCCGAGTTGGCTACAGTTCATGTACGATTCGATCTCGTGGAATAACCGTTTTATTATACCTAAAAACCCTGAAATCATGAGAAAATGGAACAAGTTTGTAAAACAGCAAGTTGTAACAACGCTTCAAACGTGAGTTCAGTTCGGTCTTGAACATCTCCGTTATGTACCACTCTAAGAATTTTAATTCTTTTGAAAATATAGTGAAGAGTAGCCAAAAGTAAAAAAAAACTGTCAGTTCACGGGTCAATGGATCAATTTGCTTACGAACCATCGCATACTTTCATCCCCGCATATTTATTTCCTTTGGTTGTTTGTTTTGATATATTCATTCCAAGCAAGACTTGAATGTCTTCCTTGTCTTCTTCAACAAATCTTTACGTCATGATGCTTTACTTGGCCGTTTTCTGTACTCATGGTATATCAGCTGATAGCCAGGGAGTACGGAACCAATCAAAGCACACGTCTGCTCATACCCAAGGGTTGTGGATATACTAAAATCTGTTTGATCGCTCCTTTAGATACAAGCAGTTTGAACACTTTCTAAAATTTACATTTTGTAATGGACCGATTTGACGGCGAATCTGAAGGATAAACTCTGTCTTTTGGTCGCTAGATTGCAGATGTTATGTGTACACATAGATTCTCCATATCCATAAATACAACAGCATCATTCACTGCTTCTTTGCAGTGCAGGGGATTATTTTTTCATTGCAGAGGAGCTATTCCATTTATACTATCTCAAAACGTTTTGCACAAAAATAATGTCACCTGCTTCTGGCATGATTCTGACTTTCATTAATCTTGAGCTACATAACAAATGGTCCATAGAGAAAAAAACTTAGTTGCATTTTCCGTAAATCGAAACTGTTTCCCTCACAATCTGTCACTGAGTGATCTTATTGACTCTGAACATAAACAGAGATTGCGCAGGCGTTGCGAGCACTCGCCTCTAAGACTCGGAGCATAAATGGGCTCAGTTTGGTATCGGTTGAGTACTGTGATTTTCCTTCATCCACACGCACAAAAAAAAGGAAACACAAAAACAGTTTTTAATTCTGATCATATGGGGGAGATGAAGAGCTTTGTGATCACTGGCAAATACATACGAAACATCTTGAGATTCCTAATTATTTATCACTTTATTTACTTTAAATGGAAAAGAGACCAAACCTTGGTGAGGGACAAATCACCCTCCTCTGCACCATGGAAGTCATAAATAGCAACAACAATTTCTGCATTCCTCTCTTGTCCAATCTTTTCTACTGCATCTGACGACTCGTTCTATTAAAGACAAAGATCAGTAAAACTGTGATTGGTAAAGCGATTTACAAACGGATCAGATTGCAAGTTAAAATTATTTACAAATAATCTGTGTAAGATGTACAATTCCAACGATCTGCTTTTCCAAAACCGAGAAAAAGCAATCAGTATTATACTTCTGTATCTGAAAGCATGAAAGAGGCTATATAAATGTATATGTTTCCTAGGGTAGGCGGGGTTCATACGCTGTCATATCGATAGAGGTATAATCTATGATAGCCATGCACTCTGTCAGTCAGTACTAGCAACCGATTAATTAAACATGAATTACTACATAAATATTGACACTACTTTATTTTAAATTTCCGAGAAAACAAGTATTCCAAAAGAAGGCTAAGGACTTCACGATTGAAAAAGAAGTTCTGTTGGCGTTTTTGCTCAGTTAAGAACTTGAAACAGGTCAGTAAAATGTTTCTACTCTACTTATTTCACTCTACGCTTTTCACCGTGAAAATTCATCGCCGACGTAGACGGAAGACGTATTATATTTTCTCAATCTGATCTCTGACCATCCCAGATCAGCAGTGACATCTAAGCCTTAAGCCTGGTTTTCACTACGACACAAGCATAAGCAAATAAAAACAAAGAAAAACGTGTCCTGTGGGGCTTTACAAGACAAAAGGACGGTGTTTTTCTTTGTTTGTTCCTTTGTCTTTACTTTGCTTATGCTTGGTCTTATGTTGATGTCTTATGCTTGTGTCGATGTTTTATGTCATACGCTTGACTTCACTCCTTTGTGTTCTCCTTTGTTTTCTCCTTGTCCTTGTGCTTGTGTCGTAGTAAGAACCAGGCTCTAGTGCTTACGTAAATCAGAAAAAATTGGGATAGATAACATCCAAACAAAGGTTGCCTTTTAATTCTGTGATAATAGAACGGTATTTGGTCACTTTGGCCGTGCGCAAACAATCCATAAACCGATAACCCCTAACAACTGAGAGTATTCCAGGGAAATACATACATACATACATACATATAGTGGCTCGTCCCCACGGGGGCTTTTCAGAGTCACTTTACATACAACATACAACATAGTTAAGAATCCCAACTGGTGGGAGGCAGACCAGTTGGCTATTTACAAGGATGATCGAGGAGTTGAACCAGGTACTTACCCAGAACAACACCAGGTAGTGGCCAGAGCGGGATTTGAACCCGGGTCACCGCATTGAAATGCCGCGTCCTAGACCACTCGGCCATCCTGCCTCCAGGATTTTGATTTTGATTTTGATTTTGGAAATCAAAAGAATTCAGTAAAAATCGAGGGTATTCAATACTAAATGAAGAAATACAACGAATACCAGAAACTAGCGAAACCTAACATTGAACGAAACAACGAAACATCCAATAACCATGTTATATCCCAAAATAACGCGGTATGTCGAAAGACCAGTCTGAGTATGAATGAAAGAAGATTAATAACATACTTGCACTGCAGTTGAACAATTGATCTTCAAAATAAATAAATAAATCCAGAAGACTTGTACTTCCACTGCGGATGGAGGTGATAATTGCAGTGATAATGCAATTTTTGGCCACTATGGTTCGAGACCTGACCAGAAAACAAGCTGGAACAGGATTTCAACAGACTCATATGGACCCAATGTTGACCGGCTCACAGCGTGGACGGTTGGTTTGGCTTAGCGAGTAGAGCATCGCACCGGTATTTGTTAGGTCGTATGTTTTATTACTGCTAGAGTCAAATCTTTAACTATGATAACAGAAATTGGGTGTAATACTGATAAATGAACAACAGAGCTTTCCTGCTTCGTTTTTTGGCTATATCTACTAGGGTATGACACTGAAATGTTTAGGAATAGTGTCATGCTAAGATCCATCTCAGGCTTAAAGTTATGGGCCAGGTTGCAGATGAACGTATTCCTGAGCCACGTGTTTATTGGATTTCTAGAAACTGGGCCATGGAGTACTAAATTAAAAAAAGGTAGTAAGAACATACAGGATTAGGTACAGGATTAGGTAAAGGCGGTAGAGGCTCAGACTTTTTACGCGATTTGTTGTCACCTACAAAAAGAAAAAAAAACATTAATTCAAATACAACTAACCAGAACTGTCAAGGGAAATAAATAAAATTTTCAACTTAACAAGGGTTTCAGTTACCGCTTTAATTCTCGATGCAGTACGGTACTCATTACAGTAACGAATCAATTTTACTTAACCCTTTCCACAAAAGCAATATCTTTGGTAAGGCTTCTTCATAAGTAAAACAACTCAAAAATTAGCACACATGCATGTACTTTCAGCTAGGCGACCGCAGAAGCCTTGCGAAACCATACTCTGCGTGTGTGTCCATTCTGTAGTTTTCGCAGTCTTACTCAGGCTTCAAAGGCATTAAGCCAGCAAGTGGGGTGATGGAGAAGAAATGCAAGTTGCGTGTAAGCTGATATTACATGTAACTAACAGTCTTTTGGTCATGAAGAGTATTACAATTTTGAGAAGTTTATCAACATGGTGAGAATCGTGTGTGGTAGAAATGAGTGCACTCTGTTAGATGGGTCAGGCTCGAAGAACTGGTTCAAAAACAAGGCTGGGGTCAAGTCAATAAAACTTTTACAAGTGTATCTTTTGTTTTCAAACTCCAAAAGAATGGCTACACTTGTAAATTACATTTGCAAAAGGTTTATTAAATTGACCCCTAGTGTTACAAAGGGTGCTTATGTCGGGATCAGAGATCCCTTCTCTTAACGGAAGCCGACTGAGTAATCACAAAAACGTAGATAGATAGATATAGATAGAAAGAGAAAGAGAAAGATAGAAAGAGAGAGAGAGAGAGAGAGATTGATTGATAGGATAGATAAAACATCCACGGAGCCCTTAAACTAAGTCTTTTTTTTTACTTCTGCTAACTTTTTCCACTTTAATTCTCCGACTGGTTTGCTGACTCGAAAAAATTTCACAAGTACATTAAAGAGATACTTAAGAACCATGAATCAGATTCGTGTTTGAAACTTTTTTACACATCGCCTCGACATTTCTGCTCGACAACAACATGGTTCTGTTTACAAACAATACCAAAGTCAATTCTTGTCATGCAAACTAATTCCAGTTTTTCACAATCGAGGGTTTAGAGATAACATAAAACAATTATTGCACTCAATCTCGTCGTACATGAACTATAACCAACTCGGTGTTACGCGCCTCGTTGGCTATTAGCTAATGTAATATATAGATTTAGCCAAGCCTAAAAGCGGGGCTCCCGTTAGTACTTTCATTTCACTTTAAACTGTAAAAGCATTCTAAAATATTGCGAAGGAATTCACAAACGTTTTTAACTATAGTTAAGTGTCGAGGTCGGTTAACTTGCTATGATTTTTGTCTAAACTTTCGTCTGCCATTAGTACGGTCTTTCTACCAACAAAGTCATGGAGTATACTCTACAAAAAACAAAAATTATCAATGTACTGTATTCTATTCCTGATGAAATAAACCATTCTATTTGCGTAAATGTATTTAAAAGATTTGTACACGCTACTGGGAAATGCAGGACACAACTCTTGTCATTTTCGTGTTAAAACGAACACCTCGGTAAAATAAATGTTTACTCCAAGCAGGGTGCAAAGAAAATTAATTTTACAGATTGCCCTTCGAGCAAGCTGTAACCAACATCTACCAGCCCGAAAAACATTTTTCACGAGAATGAAAAAATAATTATTAATTATTATTTTCTTAATTACATTGTAAGTTTAAAAAATTACTGCCTTCATTTATTCACTACAATCAGCTGTAGTTACTTAACAAAAGAAATAAATAACCGTAAAAGTGTGAACTATAAGTAGACCTGGTCCAACGCAACACGTGAATGACTAACATACATTTGAGACATTTTACAATTTAGAAGAACATTTTTTACGAAAACAACGGCGTTGAAACCAAAGTTCTCAATCGACACACTAAATGACAACGTCGACAACGCGAAAAGGCCGCCAAGAGAAAATTCCCGCGGGAGTATTTCTTAGCCGTCGACAGGGGAGATGTTTATATGATTAAAGGACATAAAAATTTGAAATCTTTCATCAGTTTGCTTCTCATTCAAAAGTAGTGCATTCAGAAGATCATTTTTCTGAAGAAGGTTTGTTTAGAAGTCGGTTTTCCAAGTCAAGCGTCAAGTTTAGGGGAAAGTGGAAAGTGCGAGTGCTGAGTCACGCATCAGTGAGCAAATATTATGCAGACAAAACTTATGCAAATTTGTGGTCCATAGCACGGAGTCTTTCCACTTCTCGGCTTTCTTCGCTACAATTTTGTCTGTTTTCCACAGCACGGAGTCTTTCCGCTTCTCGGCTTTCTTCGCTAAAATTTTGTCTGTTTTCCACAGCACGAAGTCTTTCCGCTTCTCGGCATTCTTCGCTACAATTTTGTCTGTTTTCCACAGCACGGAATCTTTCCGCTTCTCGGCGTTCTTCGTTAACATTTTGTCTATTTTCTCGAGCCCGGACTCTTTCTGCTTGTCGGCGTTCTTCGCTATAATTTCGTCTCCTTTCTCTTTCCCGAGCGCGCCTTCTTTGGCGATCTACTTCGCTCATTATTCCTCAGTTAATTCTTGCTCTCTTTCCCGTTACTCTTCACCTGAACCCTGTGTTCTGCAAATTATATTTTCTTTGCTATTGTTTGTTGACATAGCAATAGAAATTGTTTCGTTTATCCTTTAGTAAAACTTTAACAGTGTAGAATAGTAATATTGTGTCTCAAAAAGACAATGAACTGAAAATTTCTTTTTCAGTCGTCAACGCAATTTCCCGCCAAAAATATGCGGGCTACCAGAACAGCTTCCAAATAAATCACGTCATCTCGATGAGTTGACACATGAGCCCACAATATGGTCATGTGATGCTGGTCAGTGGCTATCCCGTTTTGACAGCTGTCAATTGACCATATTGTGAATGTCCAATATAAAAGATGTGGATTTGCCAAGACAAGCCTGAGATACCCCTCCCTTCCTTTTGATAGTCTCCCCTACCCTACCCGTACAATCTGTAGACGCGTACGTACGGACGTACGTACGTACGCTCGGTCAGTTACGTGACAACCAAAAGAAAAGAGGTTGACCATATTCCATGAGTATGGGGCTCTGCTCCACGCGCGCTTCGCGCGCGGGAGCCCCGCTACAACTCGATTTCGTGGAATAATTGTTAATTAACGTTCTGCACGTCTACTGTAAGATTAACTATGTGTCTAATATATAGCAACTTGAATTGTCACACATCCTGAAGATTCAACTGATGATATACAACTTACTTTGGTATGCATTTCTCTCTTGAGCGGCAAAGGATTCCTTGCACCCCTGAGCACTTCTTTCTTTGCTATCGCAACAAGTCCACTTGTTGAGAAACACTCCTGGATGGTACTCCATGAGCAAAAACCTGTTACTTTGGCATTCTTACAATCAGCAAAGGAAACAGGAATGCAGTAATGTGTTAAGAGGCTGAGATATAAAAAGAGAAGCTAAAAACCAAACACATGTTGCAATGCATACAGGGCAAGCCTTACTTAATGAAAATTACGTTATCTTTTTTTTCAGTCCCTTTACTTGCAGAAAACAAAAAATGGGCTGTATCGATTTATCTTGTAGATTCCTTTAAACAGACCTAAATTACGGTGCATACCAAACGTTCTTCTTCTAAGTATCAAACCCTGTAAATTTCCACAAACGACCATGAGTCATATAAATGCCTAAAACAAAATCATATTTTCAGAAACAGTGCGGAACCCAATGTTATTCAAATCGCAGCAAAAGTTCGCAATGATACATTCTTCTTCTACATCAAATTTGCGCATAAAAATGTCTCGTACTTTTGGTGAACTGTCAACAGGAAGCTTCAAGAAAAACGAATTCATCCCAAGCTGCAGAAAAATTGGCTGAACTTCATTCAGTAAGGTCGGCAGCAGATCAGATCAACAAAGCCAGCAAGCGATGTCACTTTTCGCTTGTGCTGCAATTTATAGAGGTCGATTCAGCGTTTCAATCAACAGCCTTAATCAATCCCTGAAGCTGGCGATCCAAGAAGCTAAAGTGGTGTCTTCTCCAAAGAGGTACAAAAGATAAAAGGTATTAAATTCTGACTCTGGTTAGCTAAGCATATGTTTACAAACGAATACAGCTAAGATAACTTTTCGAGCATAGTTTTTTACAGCCTTGAACTTGTAATTTGTTGTTTTTGACGGCTCTTTGTATCAAAGCTAAAAGTTTGTATTCTCATTTGACTGAAAACTTAAATTAAGCTTACATTATTGGAAAAAAGTTTAATTTTGATTAGAAGCACAAATAAAAGCGTTTGAAAATCGCTGTTGTGTTTGTGTTGATATCGCCTCGCGATTGTTTCACAATTTATTTTGGATTAAATCTCAGTACATATATAACACTAACTTCAAATGTATTGACTCAAATGTACCACCCTCAAATGTCTTACCCTCAAATCTACTCAAAATTTTGACACAAATAAAACTAAACAATAAAAAAATGGCACTTAAGAACTGTGCGTGGCTACATTGAAAGTAATGGTGCCGTGTAGAACTCAGAAGTACAATTACTTGATCGTCAGCAACCTGAAACTATCCAGTTAAAAGTAACGGATGGAGGCATAAGCCTCGTAACTTCGTAACTTAGCTATTTGATTGACGGAGTCGTCATTTCAAAAAAAGTCATCGAAATGACAAAAACTTTTATTGAACACAACAATGGCCAACTGCTAAAAAGTTATTTCATAGAGAAAGTAGAGCAACAAATCAGTTCACCAATCTTCTATTTATTGAAAACACCCTTTGAAAAAAGCCAGCCAGAAATTTCAACAAAGGCAAACATGACAGCCATAACCCTGAGCGTCTACAACCACAACGCATGCTGGTTGAAACTATAATCTGTAAAACATACCATCTTGAATAGCTTCAAGCCATTCTTTTCTTTCCTGCTCATTCTTGGCATTAATGTAAAGAACTAGCTCTTCATAAACAACCTAAACAAGAAAAAAAAAAACATGCATGCTCTAAGGCTTCAGTTCTCTATGACAAAGAACATTCCTTTCATCTAGTCCTTGAAGATTATGTACTGCATAACAGAATAATGTTGCTATTATAATGGTGTCGGTACACCCAAACATTATCAAACTGAGGCCAACACAGGAGGTGAAAATGCTCACGTAATGCAGTTCAATCCAAGAGCCTTGACGTTTGCATCTTGCGGCCTTCAGAGGGCCTTATCATTTTTCTATAATAATAAATGTTCATTTCTTAAAATTGCACTTTCTAACATTCGAATATATGCTCGACTGCACATTGCGATATTCAAAGAAACGCTAATTGAATTGACACTAATTTTACTTCATAGTAGAATATATAAAAAAATTGACAATGAATAATATAAAGAAATAAAATATGGAAACAAATAAATTATAAGAACTAGTCTAAGATCAACATACGAGCTATCTGTAAAAAGTCTAATATCACTATTAAAAATACTTAAAAGTAAGCTAATTTACAAAGATGTGTCTTAAGTAAACTCTTGAAACCGCTGAATGACTAGCACTGTCTTATTTCTAAAATCCCCAGTCACCTAGTGTCTTTTTTTTTGTTTTTAAAGTATTGTCCATGATAAGTACGCCTTGATTTGATCTCAAACAATGGCGTGATGTTTCTCTAATTCTAATTCCCTAGGTTCAGTAGGTACTATGGTGCAATGCCATAGATACACTTATGTATTAACATGGCTATCTTAAATTCCATTCGCGACTGTACTGGAAGCCAGTGTTGGCTGATCAGTGCCGGAGGTATGTGATCATATCTGGACACGACACATGCTAGACGAGCTGTTGCATTCAGTAGGCACTACAACTCGCTCAGATGAACAACAGGGACACCATATAATAAACCATTGCCCGCGACATTAGTACAGCCTAAACGATGGACTTCCTATTTTCGTATGATAAATACTTCCTAATGTGCCTGATGTTATGCAAGTGGTAGTAACCAGACTGACATGTCTTGTTTTTATGGGTAGCCTTTCTCATGTTTGCATCAAACCAGGTACCCAGATTTTTGACAGAGTGCGCAGCAGATACTTCAGCCCTCTAAAGTAATTTTACTCAACTGCGTGCACGTACCTATGACTAAAAATAGGTAAGCGATGCGTACATGCGTGACTTACTCATGGACAAATAAAAAAATCCGATCGGGCCATAATGTGGCTACACACTTCGTGTAAGCCACATAAAACTCTGTCTTATTATCATTAAGCTGAAGCATATCATTAATCATCCAAGTCCTAACATCTTCAATGCAAGCTTGTAAAGCAGCAACAGCATCTGCCTCAGCCGCGGCAACGTCTGGCTTGAATGACAGATAAAGCTGCATGTCGTCAGCGTAAGCAGGGGCGTCCGGAAGATGGAACTCGGCAACATCAAAGAGCTTGTTTGCATACAGTGTGAAGAACAAAGGTCCCAGACAGGATCCTTGACGCACCCCATGAGGCAATTGAAAATGCTCTCAGCAGCTCCCATTGATAAGGACACAGTGTTTTCTGCCAGATAGATACGACTGGAACCACTTGAGAACACTATCTGTGATCCCATACGTCACGCGCAGACGATGCAGCAACACTTGGTGTTCAACACTGTCAATACGGTTTTTCTCGTTCAATTTGGAATTAATTTGCACAAGTGAGTTTTTCAAAAAGCTGAAATTGGCTTTTTGAAAAACTCACAAGTGCAAATTAATTCCAAATTGAACGAGAAAAACCGTATGATTACTTATTAATAATATAAACATGAAAAAATTCGCCTGGAGGAAGTGCCGGAAGATCTCATTGCGGACAGGAAGTGAGCATGTGACGCAGATTTGACACTTTATTTACTGATTGGCTGATGAAGATCAGCTGATAGCGCTACGAACTCAAAGCGGTTCGTTTAAAAATATACAGAATATCATAATCCAGAGTATCGACGTGTAATTTGCACTGGTGTTACACTTTTTGCACTGGTGTTACAGTTGAACTGCACTGCTCCCAACCAATCAGAATTTAGTAATTTTTTCATGTATATTATTATACCAGTAACTCGCTGGTTGTCCATGGCAGACCATATATACATACTATAAACTGAAAACTGGAAGATTCCAAAACCAAATATTCCCTTTCATTTGGCTTTAATTGAAGATACCCTTTTCTGAGTTTGAATAACAAGAATATGAGTTGGGCATTGTACTACACCACGCAAAATGTACTTGTCTTGCGTGCGCTATTTGTCATGTCACTGGCCATAACAAAGCTAAATGTACGAGAAACCCCTGTGTTGCTGTACATCAGCGCACTCTCCCTTATAAACATACACAACTGCAGAATCAAATCCGAAAAATACAAAAAGAGATAAAAGACCTCAACAAGACGTTTGCTAAAGCGAACAATGACGTTTTTGTTTGTTATGATCCTTCACAATTATGATCTTAAATCTTTTTCTGCACAACTCAAATTCCTAAAAAGAATAAAGTTCCTCCAGGTGAAACAACTTGAAGATATTTACTTTAAAATGATTTTGCCAAATATTAGGTACTGTATATCTGTCTGGGATAGCTGCTCTACAGCCCTCTTTGAAGATATTGAGAAACTACATATAAAAGCTGCTAGACAAATTCATGATATTTCCACCAACTATGTAGATCACCTGATTCTTAACTACGTTAAATGGCAAACCTAGCCTATGTATATAAGATCAAAGCTTGCTGTGAGAAAACTCGTCAATGGTGAGATAGAGAAGCTGTGGTCAAGGTTGTGGATGTAGGTGACGTTAAGTTCACAAAGAATGTTTAGGTAGGGCTTATTGTTGAGGAATGAGAAGCAGAGACATGCCCACAGGTTTTTGAGTGATCCAGTGCTGAGTGTTTTGCATTATGTATACAGCAGTTTCAATATAGGTTGTCGGTACAAAGAATGAGCGTCAAAGTGCACGCAACAAACCTGAAAAGGTGTTGAGGGTTGCTGTAACTTTGTCAGTTCAGAGATGTTATATCCTAGAAACTCCCTTATCCATAAGGCATGCCATCATCAATATGCACTAGCTTATTAAGATAATCCACTGATTTCAACTCACCAGCAGTATATCTTTTTCCTTTTCTTATGCACTTTCTGAGAGAAATACAATCACCATCTTGAATTTGCTTGATTTGCAATTTTTTAAGTTTGCAAAATATATTTGGAACTGACATTGCAGCTCTTCTATCCTGATATCTTAACTCCCACTTGGCTACTGTACTGTATGATAACAGGGAACTTTCTTTCATTGTTTTCTGATCTTCGTTTGCCACAAAATATTGTGGGGAATGACAAATATTCAGAATCTTTATCCATGAATATTCCTAACGGTTTGTTTCTCTCTCCTGGTGCAAAACTAATAATTTGGTCTCCATTTCCTGTCACATCTGCTTCCTGCAGTAATGTATCTGTAACTCCAGAAGGGCATTCCTCAACTTCACACCAACCACCACTATCATCTTTTTCTCTGCCTGCACTATTAAGATTGGTAGTAGAAATTTTGTTTTGGAAATCACCTGTTGTTTTGTTTGTTGCAATTAGATCATTTTGAAAATCAGTACTGGATGTGTCAGAGTTTTGTACAAATTCACTCCAATCCTCATGGTCAGCAGATTGTGAGCTAACGTTATCTACCAATGTATCTTGTACTTGTATACCCTCAGTTTTGAATAAATCACCTGTTTCCACAAGATATTTGGCTGCATCTTACACCTTCTTAGTTCTAACATTCTGAAACTGATAATGATGCTTGTAGGTGAGACGTGTTTTGAGTTTAATTGGAACGGTTTGTAATTCATTGATAGGCCTTGGTAAACACTGAATAGTTGAATTTACATCACTTGGTTCATTGACAATACTTCCATGAATAGACAACTGACCACCCCTTGGTTGAATGGCATTAAATTTGCATGAATGGGATACGAGGTGATATTAAGCGTTCTTCTAATGGCGTCAATTTTAATATGTCAGACTTCTTGGGAAAGCTCATTTTATTGGCTGTTGCACAGGTGGGTTTTATTGCCTTTCAGTCACATGTTATGCAAATCCATTCAGTATCATCAACACGTTTTTCTCCAGTGATACAAGAATTTAAAATATGTTGTGAACAAACCCTGTAGTTTTTAACATTATATTTCACTACAGATGGCTTATACCACAACTGGTCACAACAGGTACATACATATTCTGGCCCACATTTAACGTTGTTGTAAAAAAAGTTATCATTGAAACTGCATTGTGTTCATTGTTCTTTGCTTGACGTAATTGCGTTTCAGTACCTGCTGCAGTTGCTTGCAACTTGCTAACTTTCCTTCTACTTCTACTTTAGCATTCCTGTTGATTTCCCTTATGTGTTCTGGCTTCTCTACTTTGCGCTTTCCCTTACTTTGTTTATTTACATCAAGGCTACGCACATGTAAATGATTATGTGGATTGCCACAGAGTTGATGTAATACAACTCGAAAAAAGCAATCACCACCTCCTCCTACATCCTGGTTAATAGTAGTGAAACTGAACTGGTATCTGCACTGCAATGATCTGATGGCCCAGGGTTCTCTTCCACATAACCACTTAAAGACACTAGTCTACAAGACACATCACAGGTTTTAAACCTACAGTGTTTTGAATGCTTGAACAATCTCCCATCTACATACATGCAAAACAATGGTGAACTTTTATGCTTCGACGTTCTCAGTCGCAAGAGACATGCATGCAATTTCTTTGTGATGTAAAGAAAGCAACCTTTCGTCTTCCACAACTGCTTTGCATGAAATGCAAACGATTGTACTCGAACTGCATAAACTTAAGCTTCGATGAATTTGGAACACTCTTCTTCAAATATGATTTGGCAGCATCTCGAATTATTTTTGTCTTTCTAAATAGTTGAATTATTTTCATGTAGGGAATTCTGCAACCTTCTCTTTCACGTCTTCCTATGGAATGCAAGGTAGAAACATACCTTACCCGTGATCTCCTACACCTTATGTCATTTGAATGCAACTCATCAGCGCTTGTTAAATTATCAGTTATGTTACGTAGCGATCCCTGGTCGGTACATTCATTTCCGTTTGTTGCAAGATGTTCATTCACAGAATTATTCTCTAATGTATGCTCGCGTTCGCCACAGATTCTTTGTTTTGTTCGTCTTAAGGGTGGCTTTGTTCGTCTGTAGCGTGGATTTCTCCGTCTCGTTCGCATTTCTTTACACTTGATTTGTACATAAATGGAGTTGAGTTGGTCGTGCCTGTAAACTCGTTCGTGTCCGCACAGTATTTGGAGTACATTTGTTCGTAGTAAGCGTAGATTTGTTCGTATTTCACGTGGATTCGTGAAGACTTTCTTAAAAAACAAGATGGAAGTTCATTCGCCGAGTAGTTCACAACGCTAAACCAGCGAAAGTACTTCCTAAGGTAAAACAAATGCCTGACATCGTTTCTCCATGTGAAATTGGTATTCTGGAATTCTTTAAGTCTGCGGTCACATTTCCGATCACCGGACTCCCAAAACCTTAACATCGATCAAGGGACCAAGTGACGGAAGTGGAATTTCTTCCCCACTGCTATAACTCGTTCATTGCTTCGCATTCATGAGTTAAAAAGGCAACCGGTTACAAGGGCGTCAAATTGCGCCTAATACAGGCGCCAATGCGACTAAATTTTTCACTTTGGTGACCAAATCCTGAAAGTTAGTCGCCAAATTGGCGACTAGAATTTCTAATCACACCTTACCTAGAGATCTAGTGATTGTTGAAGATTTGTAAAGATAAATCTACAGCAAAGTTCCTCATTAAACTCATTTCCAAAACGCAGCACATGTACGAACGTAAATCCACTAGACGCCATCTTGTATTTAGGTAACCTTTCACCTTGTATATGAACAATGCTAGTGTCCTCTTTGTAAAACGTGCAAATTGCGGGCTAATTTTTCATCGCGTTTGACAACATATCGACCATGTGAGTTCGTAAACATAACGGACACCACTTTAAAATAATTAGGAGCCAAGTGGTTACCGGGAAAAAATGTTAATTTTACGCCCTGGTTAAGAACCACTAAAGAGTAATTTTCACAAAGAACTTGCCAAACATTTTTTTCTGTGCTGATTTCGATGACTGTTCGATCGAGTCTGTCAATCGCCTTTGTTGAGTGCGTCTGACAGATCACAGCCATTATCCAATACATAACCAAAATCAAATAGAGGTAGTTTGAGGGTCTTTTTGGATCTCTTTCAGTCTCCCTGTAATTCTAAAGGACTGCACGAATGTACATTCCCTCTGTGAAAAAATCAAACATCACGATGAGCTCTATTGTTCGAGCTGACTTTACCCAGCATACTTTATCATTACCCAGACATACTTTATAATTACTTGACTTCGACCACGTCAAGATTATTTCCCCGACCACATAGTTTCTTTAAATTTGCCATATATGCGGAGGCTTCTGGGAAGCCCACTCGGACTTTGCCCTCTGGATCAAATCCCTACAAGGGCAAAAATAACCACATTAATCTCATAACACCATCTCTGACAACAAGCCTGTGAGGACTATTATTGATGCCGCCACACTTGCAGGACTTGCCACCGGAATCAGTTAGGTTACTCAGAAGACAATCAATGAAAGTATCGGCACTGATCCAAAATCTTAAGTTTATGCATGATAGGCACGTGCAGATCAATTCCCTGAGAAAATACATCTTCCCAAGCGGCCAAACAATCGTTTACATCATCAAAAACAAAGGTGGTGTCTCAAGGGGAGTAAGCTAAAGTCGATTTGAATGCTTTTTCATCAGTGCCTTTTATGTTTCGGTACTTAATTGCACTGTGCTCTTGCTTATCTTGCTTTGATTAAAATATTTCCGCACCGCAAAGGTCGGCAGAGAGTCTGAAAGAGCATAACCTAGTACCAGAAGATCTACAATATTCTTGCTCTTATTTGCATAAATATGATCCAAACAAAATCTTCTCACAGGTCTTGTTGCTTCAGTTATTAGCTGGTCAAAGTGCATGGTCTTGAGGCCTTTCATCAAAGTGTGTTTAATTGAGCTTTCTTCAATCCAATTTATATTTAAGTCACCAGTTAGCATTATTTCCTTGCCACTTAAATATGCTGTTTCAATACACTCTTCATACTTCTTATTATCTACCTTGGTGCTATACGGCGGGCGATAATAACTAGCAATCAAAAAAGATCGCTTTGATTTGTAGGGACACAAATCAAGCCACAAGATTTCTACTAAGTCACATTGCAGATCGAAGCGCCGCTTAAGAGTTAAACCGTCTTTACAATACACAGCAAATCCACCATCAGCCTCACTAATAAGGTCTTTAAGAAGTTATGTGTAACCTGGTATTTCAAACAATGAGTCGCAGACTGAGGGTTTGAGAAATGTTTCAGTAATAAAAAAAATATCCACAAACCTCACATTATTGGCTAATAATAACTAAACATGTTCAAACATAAGCAGTATTGTCGTTTTTCAATGTCTTTTTTCTGTGTGGCATAATTAATAAATAAATTTTTTGTCTTGTCTTGTCAAAGACTATTGTTTTTTTTTTGTAAAATTTTTAAACATCCATCTAAAAGAAAGTAGCCCGCCTACAATAGGTATACTAATTGCGGGCTACTATGGTCTCTGCATTGGTTTTTAAAATAAAATGCGTGTTGTTGCTGTTTTTATAAGAAAGCTGCTAAATTGCAAACGACTATACTCAATTTCATACCAATATTCTTCCTGGCGGGGCTAAGATGCGGGTCACAGGTAACAAGACATGGTGGCGGGTCACATGACGGGTCATAACCTAACCTTAACCCTAACCTTTTACATTGTTGAAATAAAGGACTGTGACCCGCCACCAATGACCCGTTATCTGTGACCCGCCACCCATGACCCGCGTTTTAGCCCCGGCCTATAGCTTCCCTGTTGATCTGTGATATTTCAGGGTGGCGGAATGCACTAACCTTCCACCCTTCGATTAATTTATCTGGGTCGGGAAAAATGATGTTCCTCCTTCTAGACTTGACTTTGTTAAGCGTTTACTCTCCACTTCTCTTTAACTTTCTCGAACACGTTTTACTACATTAAGCGCCAATTTACTCGCTAAAACAGCCAGGTTTATTAATCCTTGTTTACTTGTGTTACCTGCAGGGATTTCTCTTTCTAACAAATATGATTTTAACTTCTCTACTCCCCAGCTTTTAAAAATATCATTGTCAAATTCCGCATCTACACGATTAAGCGACGCCATCTTGGAATTATGCCCCCTTTTCGACCCATAGTCCTTTGCGAAATGAATCTATTCAATATGGCGTTCATATCCGTGAAATGGGCTATGTTTCAAACAACTTACTTTCAGAATATGTTGCTTAGAAAAGGTGGACGTATTTAATCATATTGCAAAAAGGAATCAAATGTGACCTCTCACGCGAAATCGCTGCTTAGAAATGCACGCACGACAAGCGAATGCACGGCAACCATATGGATGAGAAACGGATAGCCAAGCCGTTTGAAAGGGAACGGCCAAATGGATGCACGGATGAAGAAAATTTTCACAATGGATGAAGTCGAACGGATGCACGGATGAAGAAAAATTTTCCACAGATGCAGTCAAACGGATACACGGCTGACTGACGAAAATTATTGAACGGTTGCAGTCGAACAGAACTGCTGACGAAAATTTTTGAACGGATGAGGTCGAACGGATGAACGACTGAAGAAAATAATTATGTTTGAACGGATGTGGGTTGATCGGCCAGACGATTGAAGAGAGTTATAATACTATTATTCTGGAGCAAGCGCCATAAGAATCAACAGCTCGGTCATTTTCGAATCTGATAACTGATTGATTCCAAAATCTGATACTGCGTTGTAATTCATAGCTTCAAGAATAAAGCAAATTTGTTCTCGCCGCAGAGAAACAACAGCCGTTTGTGCGTGTCTCCTGCTGTTCTGTGTTAAAAGAAAAACAACATTGTCATGCAACCATTTTGTAAAATGCGACTAACATGTAAATGAAGAATAATAATGACTCTGTGTTAATGATACTGCGAAATAAACATTGTTTTTGTAGTGAGAGTTCCATAGACAAAGCGTATTCCCTGCCTTTTTAATTATTATGCCCACATTATTTCTTTATGATAAAGACATTAATCTGTGTGATTAAAAACACGTTTAGTAAGTAAATAATATGTAAATAAGTCTGATCCACGTGTAAAGGTTTGCACTACAAAAGAAAATTCAACATGAATGAACGAAACTTTATTTAGCCACGGCGAGTTCATCAGCTACTTACAGAAGGTTAAAAACTATAACTACTCAACGATAACTATATTAAAAAGCTGCTTTCCGTGAATGCTGTGCCTTATAGAGCTTTGCTGATTTCTTGTTTGAACGACCTAGACGGCATAGACTTCAAGTTTGTTATCGTTTCTGGTTCAGTTGTTCTCGCAGATGACTGTAGACTTCGGCTCTCGGGCAACTAATAGAAACGAGTAGCCTTGGTAACCACTGTCATCATCTCATCACAAAATAACAGAATCAAGAGGAGACGATATGGATTACAATGCGGAAAATAAGGAAAATATCATTGCTAAAGTACAAAAGTTTATTGAAGATGGATGCGGTTGTCATCGAGGATCAAAAAGTATTCAGTGTTCTGATCAATTTACGGTGGAAACCGTTTTATGTATTCCATACAACTGCCTGTAACTGTCCCACGCAGAACTGGACATTCATGCTTTCACGGCGATTGAAGAAAGTGGCGAAAAAAAACAAGAAGTCCATCTTACAACTTTCAGTACCACTCTCAACGGTATCCAGTCGTTTCGTACCCATGGATCTTTCGTACCCAGACGATTCGTACCCAGGCTCAGACGTTTCGTGCCCACTCTCAATCAGTTCGTACCCAACCCTCTAGTCGATTCGTAACGTTCTGAGTTCTAAACTTTAAGGTTTTTATTTCCACTCCGTCCTGCAATCTACAACCTCACTTTTTTCGCGACCTCCATGTTTTAATCACAAGTTAATATAATGGAGCTTAAGTGTGAAATGACTAACATTCTCATAAAAACGTGCATGATACTAGGTGAGAACATTACAGTACCCAACAAATTATGACACAAAATATTAAAAACAAAACAAACATTTATTTCATTTATCCTAGTAATCGCAAAAAAGCTAATCACAGAAACATTGAAAAGTTATCTTTTAGCTAATACTTTTGAAAAATCGTGACCTAGTTAACCTATCCTGATATATTTTGCCTACTACCACTCAGCGCCTACGACTAAACGTACTTATTAGTCGGGCAACCGACTATAGGTTTACCCTCGAGTTTCATCGCAAATCGCAGTCACGTGCAATGGCGAATACCGCAGACACATAATACGGGCGCAAACTTCTTTCTACATGTCGAAGTCGATGGCGAATATGTTGAAAACAAATGGTGTCATCTTTTCTACGCTCAAACATACAGACCCACAAACCGTTCGCGGTAGACCCACTCTAAAAGATGGCGTGTGTAATGAGCGTATATTTCGAAACGGGTCGTCCCGCGAACTGAAAATAGCAAAAGAATCAAATGATTTAGCGAATGTCTCACTGGAATCAAACCAGAAATCAAACGAGTTACCAGTGAACAGAAAATGTGGACAGAGTGACAGAAGAGCATTTGCTGATAAAGACAAGGTGCCTCGCGATGAAACTCGAGGAAACGACAACAAAGATGCCACGTTGGAAACCAGGACCTTGGTACCCTTAGCATTTCAGTCCTGCAGTCCCGCAGTGGGAAAGAAAAGAAATTTTAGAAGGGTATAGACCTCGGCACATGGATTATAGAACGAGGTATGCTCATGTGTATCGTGCTTATTTTCGGCACATGGATTATAGAACGAGGAATATTCATGTGTATTGAGCTTGTTTTCGGCACATGGATTATAGAACGAGGAATAATCGTGTATTGTGCTTGTTTTGTTTTGTTTCCATATGCAAATATTTATTGACTGCGGGACTGCGGGAGTAGAACTTTAATGTCACGCAATCGTGGCCGGGTATTCTGAAGTTTAGCCGCACGTCTACCTGTTGCCCGACTTACGATCTTAGATCGTCTTGTTCTACTTAGTAAAATGGCTAATTTCTAAATCATAGTAACGTTGAAAAGTTATCTTACTCTAGGGGTGCGTTCGATTGGGAAATCTGGATTTAGATCTTCCAAATATACATCCGGATTTCCCAATCGAACGCGAAATCCAAAAACTATCTTGCGCTAATTATTAGTACGCATAATTAGCACAAGATAGTCCACTGTTCACGAGAACAGTTTAGCAAAAATCCTTTTTCGGATTTCCTAATCGAACGACAAAAAGGGAAATCCAAAAAATCCGGCTTTGGATTTCTTAATTGAAATCCACCCTGAGGACGGATTTCTCGGAGGTGAAATCCGTTTTCGGATTTCGCGTTCAATTGGGAAATCCGGATTCACATTTGGAAAATCTAAATCCGGATTTCCCAATCGAACGCACCCTAGAACAAATAAAGATATTTTCAATATACCTGTGAGAAAATCGCTATTCACATTCGAAATATTGAGATTCTTATTAAATTTGTTTCGTTTATACTAGTGTGATTGGCCCGCAAAAGACAACTGTTATTTACATTTCTAGTGTTTATACTTGTGAGTTTCTAGACAATAACAGCTAATTAGTGTCATGTGCAAGGTAGGTGTGATTTTGTCCTTTTTGTTTTCTACAGTATTAAATAACAATGTTGTAACAAAGAGATTATACAATATAAGTATTGACCAATAAAATGACCAGAATTTCGATCTTTTTGGTGTAAGGGTCCAGCTATAAAAGCCCCTCCAAAACTTTCTCAACATTCGTTCATTTGAACTGCTTCGACAAACTCTAAAGGAAAATGGCATATTGGTGTATCACGTGTAAAAAATTCGTCAACAAGCGTCAAGAAGCTCTTTTGTGCGATGGCTGCAATAAATGGAAGCACAGGACCTGCAACAGTGAAGTATCACGAGAAACTGATGTTCGTACTGATGTCCAACAAAAGGAAGCATGACTACAAGAAGGTGTTAAAGAAGGTGCTGAGGATCCTGCCAACTACCCCGAGGGTGGAGTAGGTTACCGCTGACTTCGAGAGCGTCGTGTTGAGAGCATTTCGAAAAGTCCTTCAGGAAGTTTCCACTGGAACCAGGCCCTTTCGAGAACAGTTCAAGAGCTAGGCTTTCAGACTGCGTATATGAGAGACCGGGCTACGAATGGTTACATCAGGTGACTGATGGCACTTCCCCTCCTTCCCGGCATGAGACAACTGCCGCAACCTTCGGCAGCCTAAAACCAGAAGCCAAGACGAAGCCTTTACAGCAGTTCGTCAGTAACATCGAGGAAAACTGGATTCGCAGCACAGTTTGGGCCCCCAAGTGCTGGAGCGTATTTATGCAATCAATCAGAACAAACAATGACATTAAGGGCTGGCATCGGAACCTGAACAGAAGACCCGCTGGTCGATTCGGTCTGCCCCTCAACATGTTTGTGACCCTACTGCACAGAGAAGCGAGACTAGTGTCGCTACAAATTCGTCTAGTCTCCGAGCGCATGCTTAAGCGAATGCAGAGGTTCACCTATCGTGAAGTGCAGAGGCGGCTCTTCGAACTTTGGGAGGCGGTCAACAAGAAGGAGAAGTCACTGAGGCAGCTTCTCAAAGGATGTGCCAACATAAACAGGCCAGTGATGCACTGAACTGAACTGAACTGAAGTTAGACATTATCTGCATTTACTAGTAGGATATTTATTTATTACTAAGTAAAATAAGTATAGTACCTTTAGTCGTATAGGCGCTCCGTGATAATGGGCAAAATATATTAGGATAGGTCATCTAGGGCAACTAGGTCACGATTATTCAAGAGTAAGATAACTTTTCAACGTTACTATGATTTAGAGATTAGCCATTTTACTAAGTAGAATAAGTACGTTTAGTCGAAGGTGCTGAGTGGTAGTAGGCAAAATATATTAGGATAGGTCAACTAGGTCACAATTATTCAAGAGTAAGATAACTTTTCAACGTTACTATGATTTAGAGATTAGCCATTTTACTAAGTAGAATAAGTACGTTTAGTCGAAGGTGCTGAGTGGTAGTAGGCAAAATATATTAGGATAGATCAACTAGGTCACGATTGTTTAAGAGTATTAACTAAAAGATAACTTTTCAATGTTTCTGTGATTAGAAATTAGTTTTTTTGGTGATTACTAGGATAAATGAAATAAATGTTTGTTTGTTTTTAACATTTTGTGTCATTATTTGTTGGGTACGAATCGACTTGAGGGTTGGGTACGAACTGATCGAAAGTGAGTACGAAACGTCTGAGCCTAGGTACGAATCGTCTGGGTACGAAAGATCTATGGGTACGAAACGACTGGTAAGCCTCTCAACCTATCTGTAAGAAGATGTTTCTCAACCTCTATGGAATCAGCAAATCCCGCTTTAAGAGACTTCTAGATCCTTACGAAAATCATGGTATTTCTCTGCGAATTCACGCAGTAAGAGACTATCGCACAACGCGCTCCCAGTTGCCGTTCCCGAGGATGTAAAAAATTTTCTTAGCATTTTCGTGGATGAAAATGTAGTGCTGCTTCCAGGATGGACACCTGGTTTTAGAAATAAAGACATCCAGTTACTTTCATCGAATGAAACCAAAATGCATGTGTGGAGGCGTTTTAAAAGAGCTTGTGAAGAGTTGACCAAGCGAGCTGTGTGTTGCACAAAATTTATCAACTTGTAGAGACAGTTTTTTTCCAAATGTCGTCGTTGCCAAGCCAATGACTGACCTGTGTTTTTACCTAACAACAAATTACCTCGAAGCTGGTTCAAGCTGCCAATCTTCCGGAATAAGAAAAATCTCAGTGCGTTCAAGCGCAACAGTGCAGACCGAGAGAGAACTTTATAGAAAGGTTTGTGAAGAGGCAAAATGCTGTTTTGAAGAAGTGGAAGACCAAAAAGACCTTCAAGAACCATTTTGCCTTGACACATGAATAATGAATGATTGTAATTGTTGGTTTATGGCCTCTTGGCACCATGGTCATTTGGAACCTTGTCAGGCCACCTCCCATAAAATATGGCTTCTTCAAGGGAAAAAGTTGAAAACAGAAGTACAAACAGCAGTTAGAAAAAAAATTACCTGGCAAGAAAACTCATAACAATTGCCAAAAGCTGCTTTAGAAATATCAAGATACAGTGTACCTCATGACAACATACTGGTAACATGAAACAGAAATTTGTGATAGACATTAAAAGAAAGGAGTTTGACTACACCCACCTAATTTTAAAAGCAATGGTCATTGAACCACAGTCGGTATGGGCATGCAAGGGGATATGGTAAAAAAAAGTTGCATTGTGGTTGAAAATCAGATGCATCATGGGTAGAAATTGAAGATTTAAGCCCCTGTTTAAATTAGTTATGCTGTCTTGCTTACTTGATTCAGGCTCGCTCGTGCAGCAGCAATTGTCATCATAGTAATTATAGATATATAATTTATGCTTAAGTACCGGTAACTCATTTTTAAGCACATTCTAAGAGGTAAGATTTCGCACATATTGTACACAGAATCTGCTCTTTTTGCGGTGTACTTACTTGAAAACAGTATTTCTTGTCAAATGCTGCCTCATCCACACATTCCACAGCTTTAACACTGCTCAGAAGAATGATGCCTTTGCACCGTCCACGTCTCTATAAAGAAAACACTTAAATAGTTTACAAGTTGATGAACAAAATACATGTCACAACAACAGTTAGTGCACTAAAGAAACAGTACAAACAGAAGTTTACTGTTGAAGTTTGATCAAAATACAATATTATTATTTGCCTAGTACAAATGATAGTGGCTTTTAGCTGAGTGTGATTATTATAACAAATGAGCTCAGGTTGGCTATATAATCCAACTGAACAAAACTTTGTTATTCTGCTGTATCTTCTGCTTTTCCATATGGTTCATAATTTTGCAAAGGCCCCTCTAGCCTCCAGGTCAGCCACCCCTCCCCCCCTCCCCCCCCCCTCCTTATTACTGCACACAGTACAAACCAACTAGATGAATTGTTGGGTTGTTTTTAACATTATTGAACTTTAAACATAACCTGCACATTAAAAGTAGCCAACAATAGAGCAAAAATGTATTTTTCCTTGATTACAGTCTGTGAAAAAGACAGGTCTGTGTATCTGAGTAACACAAGGATTTCAGATGGTTGCTTAGCAAAAACACAAAACAAAAGGACATGTCAAAATTTCAGGCCTTGAAAGGGTTGCAGTTGCCAATAAGAAATTTAAGGAGTGGTCTCTCAAGAAAGAGTAATTAAAGCAGCTTTTGACTGAGAAGCAAAACAATTCTTCAAAAGATAGTTCTTAAGAGAAGTGGTTGCTCAATACTGTGCTTGTTAAGAGAAAGATGAGTATAATGGTACATGTAGATAGTCTATCACAATCGCATCTCTAACTTTGTATGTACATGAGTTAATTAAAGGGTGATTCAGTTCTTAAAAGACAGGAGTATTCAAAGCACACAAGTCAATAAAGAATCATGTAATTATGTAGCTTACAGAAAAGTCAACCTTGTAGTCCCGACAAATGCTTAGAATTTCAAGCAAACAGAATCCTAATGAATTCAATGCAGTTTCTATAAACAGAAAAGGCCTAGACGTTGCTAGTACTGCCAATTAAGTTACTAGGGTTTACTGTATTTACCAACCTACCTTGGAATATCAACATTGCATATACAGAAAAATTCATAGGGATCCAAATACAATGCTAGACTGAGGCCTTTATATCTGGTCATGTATCAGGTCCTACAGTCAATCATCACAGTCTATTGCATAAGGAGCATTCCAGCTTCTGCTTCTTTAATGCTGCTCGCTTTCACAAGTTTAACTTTACATTGTACTTGTACATGGAGAGTAAAGATCAAAAGAAAAAGTAAAACAGTTCTTGACAAGGTGGTCACTACATAGAGTGGTCATTAAGACACAAATGACTTAAAGCACATTAAACAATTAAGTTTGGAAGATGTACTATATTTCTCTCTTGAGCATTACAATGTTTATCAATCTTCAAAATCTAACAAGACAGAGGTAGCTTGTGCACACTCTATGAAAAAGTGCCAAATAGTATGGATATCAGAAGAGAAAAAGGGACAGGTTTGAGAGTCAACTTTCTTCACTTTATGTAATAAATTACATTGTATTTGCGGATAGAGAGTTTTGCATGTCAACAAGTCACTAATTGTGATGTGAGATAAATCATTTGAATTTAATTAATAGTAAATGTTTCTTCCAAGAAGAAAGAACAACAGAAAGGTCTATGGCTTTGGCTACAGAAAATTGGACTTTGCATGAAAAAGGCAATTGAGAGAACAAAAAAAAACAGTTTTTTGCCGAGTCAAATCAGTGAAATAGTATGAAATGTGCATGGACCTTACACTGTTGAGAGCTGGTGATGATCATCATTGAACACTTGATTGATCATAGCTTGGTCATTGTTATCAGTTTTTCTTATGATTACATTGTACAACTGGGCTTGCCCAATAACTTTTCTGAATTTTGTCACTCCATTACACCATTTCCTTTTACATGTAGATTGTTGAGCTTTGAGAACATAACTTATTGTGCTTGGAAAGAAATAGTGTGAAGAGACTAGAAGCACACATTTGTACATGCCAAAGTAAAAGTCCAAGCTATTACACTCTTCTCTAATCAGATCTGCATGCTTTTTATGAACACAACCCAACTCTATTTCATTGTGTAACACCAGACTTCATTCAAATTGAGTTTGTGTTTCCTTTGCCAGTTCCACTTTTACAAGTGGAAGATATACATCGGCGAGACCGGAAGAAGATTAGGTGACCGTTTTCGTGAACATCTGCGTGACGTCGAACGAAATGATAAAGATGCATCGAAACCTGTAGCGCGACACTATCATCTACCTAACCACTCAACTCACAACATGCCGGTATGTGGACTTTCCGTGCATCAGGGCAACACGGAAAGCCGTAAAAACCTAGAACAGAAGTTTATCTTCCAACTCGGTTCTCTTAATCCCCACGGTATCAACGAACGTTTCTCATTCATTTGATCTAATTTATTCACTTCCATCCACACAATGCTATAGTTCCACCAATAGGATGGCTCCATACTTCTCTATATAAATTGAACGTAACCCACAATCCTCTCATTCGCTCCGACGAAGGGCTAACGCTCGAAACGTCAGCACCTCCCATTCACCTTACGGTGGTATAACTTACTTAATCAACTTGTTTGATTTATCCAATTTCTTGTGTTTCAATTTCCCACGGACGCAGCACCAGTTTCTTTAGAAACTATCCCCACAATACTTGTTATCTTCATCGCTGCGACCACTAACATTGTTGTTCAGTATTTTTCACTCCACAGCCCGGACTTCACATACAAGAGAACCGTACAGTGATCGCAGACCAAGATGCCAAGCCTGAAGACACTCATCAAGGAGCTACGCCAGGAAATCGTAAGTTACCTCTTTCCTTTTCCTTCCACTAGCAGTAGTTTAGGTTTCCATCTAGCCACACACATTTTCACTAAAACTAGGTTTTGTAGTCACATTAACTTTATTGGTCGTTGCCTACAATCCAAAGTCATTCCAAAAGGTTTCCAGTCTAACTTTCACGCATCTGCCTTTTCTTTGTCGAACCGAGAGTACCTAAAGGAAATTCAGTGTGTCCAAAATGTTTTCTCACGCAAAATTATGAGAATCACCGTCAAAGCTATGTGTAAAAAACGTGACGACCTCGACCAACAAATTATGCAATGCAATTTAGTTCAGTCTATTCGTTCCAAAATTCAAGAACTCAATTCTAAACTTTTCAATTATCTGCACGTAATCAAGACCCAAAAACTTCAAAATTTATTAGGGTCCAAAATAACTAATAGCCCACCACTCGAAAACAACAACACTGTAGTTACCATTCCAGCAGATTTACCACTCTCCGATCCCGAAAAGTCTGTTCTCAGCAAAGGTTTAAATTTTGTTCCCATAACTAAACGAACCGATGAATTCGCAATCAAACAAGATGTCGAAAAATTCCTTCGCCGCGTCCAACTTAAAGCTTTTTTCCATAACAAAGAGGACAATTCTCACACCTCAGAAAAAGACATTTTTGAAACAATTAACGTTCGAAAATCTAAAAGGACTCCCCCAGAGGGCCAATTCACTTCTGTAGACTTCTTCGTCCAAAAATGCCGTTATGATGTTCAAAAACTAAAATTCAATAGTAACACTAAATGTTCTAACCTTTCCACTGAAGAATGGGCGGCCCTTCAAAATCTCAGCAAGCGGAAAGATGTTGTCATTAAACCTGCCGACAAAGGCAATGCGGTAGTCGTTTGGCGGTCCGACCTTTACCAACAAGAAACTTTTTGGCAACTTTCCGACAAATCTTTTTATGCCAAAGTAGACAAAGACCTCACCTTAACTAACCAAAAACTCGTCAAGGAAACTATTCAAGATCTCATTTCAAAACAAGAATTACCCGTCACGGCTAAGAATCTGATTATCACAACTCCTAGAACTTCACGAATCTACTTTAAACCTAAAATTCACAAACCGAGCAATCCCGGCCGACCCATTGTTTCTGCATGCAGTTGCCCAACTGAACTTATCTCCAGCTATTTAGACAAAATCATGGTACCCATTGTCAAATCTTTACCATCCTACATTAAAGACACCAACCACGCACTAAAAATCTTCCGCGACTTCAACTTCTCCGGCGAAAACAAGTTTATTTTCACCATGGACATCACTTCTCTATACACTGTCATACCGAACAACGAAGGACTTCTAGCACTCAAATTTTATTTCAACCAGCGCTCTACTAAGGAGCCCAGTTCAGAAACATTACTTCGCCTCGCCGAACTAGTTTTAACTCTCAACTGTTTCTCATTCTCCAACAACTACTATCAACAAATTAATGGTGTCGCTATGGGCACTAAAATGGGACCTAGCTATGCCAATCTCTTCGTAGGCTACATTGAAAATCAATTTTTCCGCCAATACAACGGACCTAAACCTAAACTATATCGCCGCTACATTGATGACTGCGTTGGCGCAACTTCATCCACCAGGGAAGAACTTGAGCATTTCATTAATTCTGTCAACTCGTTCCACCCAGCATTGAAATATACTTGGCAAATTTCAGAAACCTCAATAGCTTTTCTCGATATCAACGTTTCAATCCACAACAACGGCCTATCAACTAGTGTGTACTACAAACCTACAGACTCCCATAGTTATTTATTGCACTCGTCTTCTCACCCCACCCATGTTAAAAATTCCATTCCATATTCTCAATTCCTCAGACTTCGACGTTTATATAGTGATGAGTTGGACTTCTCCAGCAAATCAGAAGAAATGCTTCAGTTCTTCAAGAACCGTGGCTACCCTGATTCAGTTGTGAAGACAGCTCAACAACGCGCTCAAACAACTGACCAACACTCGGCACCACAAACGTCACAAAAGGAAGAGAACCAGAGAATACCGTTCACACTCACTTTTCACCCACTCAACCTACCTGTCAAGAACATCATTCTGAAGAACTTCAAGTTACTTCAGAATGACAACGAAACAGGCAGCATCTTCTCACTACCACCACTCATTTCATTCAAACGTAACAAAAATGTAAGCGATTTTTTAGTTAGAAGTACACTAAAATCAAACGAATCACCTGGCACTTTCAACTGCACACGCAAAAGATGCAAAACTTGCCCTTTCGTCCACAACACAAACAAAATAGCAGGACCTAAACGATCGTTTAAAATCACCGACCGTTTCACATGCACTTCCGCCAATGTTATCTATTGCATAAAATGCACCTTATGCAAGAAGATATACATCGGCGAGACCGGAAGAAGATTAGGTGACCGTTTCCGCGAACATCTGCGTGACGTCGAACGAAATGATAAAGATGCATCGAAACCTGTAGCGCGACACTTTAATCTACCTAACCACTCAACTCACAACATGGCGGTATGTGGACTTTCTGTGCATCAGGGCAATACGGAAAGCCGTAAAAACCTAGAACAGAAGTTTATCTTCCAACTCGGTTCTCTTAATCCCCACGGTATCAACGAACGTTTCTCATTCATTTGATCTAATTTATTCACTTCCATCCACACAATGCTATGGTTCCACCAATAGGATGGCTCCATACTTCTCTATATAAATTGAACGTAACCCACAATCCTCTCATTCGCTTCGATGAAGGGCTAACGCTCGAAACGTCAGCACCTCCCATCCACCTTACGGTGGTATAACTTACTTAATCAACTTGTTTGATTTATCCAATTCCACTTTTACAAGGTTGATTTGACATCAATTTCAGACATGACAGTTGGGAGGGTGTGTTCCTGTCCATTTTAGATGATCTTGCAAAGCAGAGGACTACATTTCATTACTGTCTCACCAATGAAATTCTTCAGCTTCACACTGCTCTTCTCATTAAATGCCAAGTCCACCTACATATCAAGTCTTTCACCACTCACCTTCACTTTCATGTGAGAGCCTTTGCTCACCCTGCCAAGCTCACTATCCAAATCCTGGCCTTTATATCTGTCAGTGAGGTCAGCTGTCAAATTCTTTTAATTTCCCTTTTCTGAAGGTAGGCCATATAGGTCTGTAAAACTTGGAAATCACTATCTCTTTTTGCAAGTTTGCTGAATACAGAGGACACCTCTGGAATAGCTTCAGTGAGAAGTATTGCTTCCTTCCGCTTCATGTGTGGATTCAAGGTCTTGTGATCTTCATTGGGAGTCTCAATGTTCACCACAAGAGACAATTTCCATGTCACGCTCGGTTTAATATAAGTTATTCATTTTCTTTGTTAGTCAGTGTGAGATACATTGGTTACTAATCATGTCACTTTTGGGCAAGCCCCAGTAAATCGAACCTAGAGCATTATTTTATATATGTATATAAATGCAAGTATTTATATATGTATACATACAAGAGCAGCGAGAGATCGCAGTCAAGTAAGCTTGAATACTGTAAAAATAAGCACACGGAAAGCGTGACTTGAAGCAGGGACAGAGAAACAACGGTAGGGAGAAAAACAACAGAGATCACACCAATGACAAAAACTGTCGCTCAAAACAGGCAAAGGAAACAGCAGGAAAAGAACCAGGAATACAAACAAGTCAGGTTGGAAACTGAATGTGTTATCAATAAAAACAGAGATTCATTTTAACTATACAGTACATGAGCGAACAATTACAGTACATAACGACTTGGCGAACAAAATTTAGCTAAATGACTTACAATGGAAAACGAGGAGGAATGACTTCAGCAATTGGAGAGGTCTCAGGAAACTAGTTCTACCAGACTAGGAATCAGAAGATGAGAATCTAAACGAATTGAGAATTAGGAAAAAATAATTATCCCAACAGAATACACTGTCAGACATAATCAGAAGGCAAACAACAATGAAAACAGATTGAGAATTGTGCCAACAGCATACAGACAGAATTTGGAGACAAACAACAAAACAGATTACCACATCATCCTGAAAAAAGTGCCTAGAAAAGGGTAACAGAAACCAAACGCAAAGACATGAGAGATTACAGTCACCTTGTACTTATACTTCAATGAGGATGCAAGTACGTATTTTTCGTTATAAAACAACTGCTTTTCCATTTCGAAGAAATTCCAAATACAGAGGTTGCAGGTGTGATAGCAATCATTCATAGTGATGTGATCTGATATCATTGCAACAGTGAGAATATTGTCAATATTGTGTGATGTAGCAGTTATGTTCAGCATTCTCAATAGAAAAGATAGCAAACACTGTGCACTGGTTCTGCAACATTATCAGTGATCAGTGCAATTATTTGACAATACAGCAGATGTTGTCACTGACTTCTGAGCAGTATTTATCTTTGCTTTATATATATTATGTAATTAAAAGGTTTCATTGGGACAGACAAGTTCCACAGCCTTTTCAAAATGGGTTTTCATCTTTGAGTTTCATGAATGTACTTCCTGGGGTAGGGGTTGTGTAGATCAGCTATTCATACTGCGTAACATCATTGAGCGATGTACCGAATGGCAGAGGCCACTGTACATAAACTTTGTATATTTCCAAAAGGCTTTCAACAGTATACACAGAGACAGCTTGTGGCACATACTTAAAGCCTATGGTGTTCCCCAGAAGATTGTCCAACTTATACAGAGCCTCTATGAAGCCTTCACTTATAGCGTAGAGAACAGTGGTATCAGTTTTGAGGTAAAGACGGGTGTCAGACAGGGATGCGTGATGTCTGCACAGCTATTCAACTTAGCCATTGATTGGGTGATGCGCCATACTACGGAAGACCATCCCAGGGGCATCAGGTGGACCCTCTTCTCCACCTCAGAGGATCTAGATTTTGCAGATGATTTAGCTCTGTTTTCTCACACCCACAGCCACATGCAAGAGAAGACCAGCTTTTTAAGTAAATATGCACACCAGGTAGGACTAAACATCAGCCTCACCAAAACAGAGGTCATGACTCTTAACATCTCTAACCCTCAGCCCATCAAGGTGAATGGAAAAGACCTCCCAATGACTGATCAGTTTAAATACTTGGGCAACATCGTCAGACAAGATGGTGGTGCAGGCATACACATCCAGAGCTGGCTAAACAAAGCCAGAAACACCTTCAGGATGCTGAACAATGTGTGGCGGTCATCACAGTAAAGTACACATACCAAGCTCAAGATCTATCAGAGCTGTGTTCTGTCTACCCTTTTGTATGTGTCAGAATGTTGGCGAATGTTGGAAAGTGATCTGGGAAAGCTGTCAACCTTTCACACCAAAAGTCTGCAAAAAATACTTCGCATCTTCTGGCCTCAGACCATTTCCAACAAGGATCTGCTTTCAAGGTGCCAAATGGAGGACATGGGTACTATTATTATGCAACAACGCTGGAGGTGGATTGGACAGGTCATTTGAAAGGATAATGAATCCATCACAAAAAGCAGCACTACACTGGACTCCCGAAGGCAGGTGCAAGCGTGGCAGGCCTAAGAACACATGGCGTTGTACTGTAGAGACAGAATTGAGGGGTTTAAAAGAGAGCTGGAACAAGATCCAACAGCTGGCTAAAGACAAACAGAAGTGGAAGAACTTTGTTGCTGTGAGTGAGTCAGGGAGTGAGTGAATTACTCTCTTAGCCCCCTGCCCTTTTTACACAAATGAAAAGTTAGTTTAAGCCCTACTTTGGAGAATTGGAAATAACAAATTCACTGTTTCCCTTACTGCTGTTTACTTAATTTTTATGATGTCAAATACCAATATTTACTAACAACCACTATACACAGTTGACTTTTTACATTGGAAAAACTCTATAAACGAGAAACTATGTGTAATGTTTGTAATGCCAAAAAGTTTATGACCTTTCTTTCTTTCTGATACTTACATTGATGTGGTACCTATATTTAAGGGAAGGGGACACTTTTTTCTATACTCTTCAGAACATCATTGATACCAAAGAAGATTAACCAAAGACCATACATTCATTGCAAGTGTGCTATATGAAATAACAAATATTTCAAGTTTTCTAAATGCCCTATGCTTTCAAAAATTATCTTCTACCCTAACTGTATGGAACAATGACAGCACTAGATTCTAAGCTCCAAAGCAATGGTATTGTATAGAGCTGTTTAATTATTACCACCTAAGATACAAACCATATTCAGGGAAAAAAATGTATTGCATGAGATGGTGGAGGTACAATACCTTTTCCCAGATTATGACATGCACCCCCACCCCCATAAAAATATCATATGTTAACAATAATAACAACAATAATAATAACAATAATAATAATAATAATAATAATACAAATAATATCAATATCAGTGCAAATAATGATAATGATGATGTAATGATAAAATCAATACAATAATTGGGGTTTTAGCCCTGATAGGGAAAACCATGGAATGATTTCCGCACAGGTCCCTACTTCATTATGCATGCTGTAGCCGTACGGTTTCGTTCTCAGAAATGTTTGCACGCGCACTTCCCAAGACAATTCAACTACAGCATGCATAATGAAGTAGGGACCTGTGAGGAAATCTATGGGTTCTTCAAAAGCTACCTTCGCGAGCTTTTGAGGGAATCGTATTTCTAGTTTCTATAAATAATCAAAGCAGAGCAGACAAAAGCTTTACGATCGATCTAACGAGCTATTTGCAAGGATCATTCCGTGACGGAGGCAAGTTAATGGCAGATAGTCAACTCATAACGTTATTCAAAACGAATGATGTAGTTGCAAATCTGTTTCCTTACCACGGTACTGCCCTCGTAGTACTTGAGATGCTGGTGTGTAAGCACAAAAACTCGTTCCTTCCAGTTCAATGTTGTAAGCACTTTCTTTTTTCCTAGAGCTCGTTTGAGCATAACTGAGACTTTGAGCTCCCTCTGTTCTCCTTGATCAAAGTACATGACTCCAGATTTTAAGCGCTGTATGTTAGAGTAACGCAAACACCAGCAGTTTTCGCATAAGTACTTTTTAACCACACATGCTAACTAACTTTGCTAAAATGTTAAGCTTATGGAAGTTTCCCAGGCCCAGCTGATACATGTAGTACAAACTCTGTGCAGGGCATCACGGTCCTGATAATCTGAGAACGATCTGGGGTTCAAAAAGTGGGTAATAAATTCATGTCCTATATAATCATGTCGGCAAGGTAAAATACATGTTGCAAAACAGATGTGGAGCGAGGAGTATTGATTGCAATTGGCCCTTTTATATCTCCTTGGTATTTTTTTCTTTTGTCGGAAAATCCAGTGAATACCCAGGGTTTATTCACAATTAAATATCTAAGAGCCATTCTTCAAGTATGGGCGTGGAAGTTTTCCCTGTAGAAAAAGGAAACTTCGTTCTCTAAAGAGGGATGAAAATCACTGAACTATAAAACCTCCCGGAAACCTCTTTTAACACAACATACAAAAGGAGAACCCTAACATAGTTAGGTGAGTAATCAAAATACCCTAATTTCAGACAACTGGCACTTTGGTTCCAATAAACAACCTCGTGGAACACCCCTGTAAAACCACTAGCTAGTCGTCGGTTGTTATCCAGGCTATCTTAGGCGCGTTCCATTCTACCAAAAATATCCGATTTGAATTACCGAAATAATAATAATAATAATAATAATAATAATAATAATAATAAAATATTTATATAGCGCCAATATCCTAAAAGTTCAAAAGCGCTTTACAATTAGAAATATTAAAAACACTTGAAAAATACTAAAAATTATAAAATAGTTATAAAAATGCCTTAAGAATAATGAAATAAAAAAAATGTCGCTAAAAAGTTATTAAAATGCTTTTTTAAAAAGGAACGTTTTTAGTTTATCAGGTTTAAAAAGGGACACTGAGGAGCTATTCTTGATGTCAGACGGAAGAGTGTTCCAGAGTGTAGGAACTGCTACAGAGAAAGATCTTGCGCCATATGTTTTCAAATTGAAGTGCGGAATGGAAAGAAGTTCTTTAGAAGATGAACGTAGCTGACGAGACGGAGTGTAAGGAGTGAGAAGATCGCGAACGTATGAAGGTGCCAGATCGTTTAGGGCCTTGTACGTGATAAGTAGAATTTTAAAGATGATACGATAGTTAACAGGAAGCCAGTGGAGATTAAACAAAATAGGTGTGATGTGTTCGTGTTTTCTAGAGAGGGTGATGAGACGAGCAGCGGCATTCTGGACGTGCTGTAACTTTTTTAAAAGACAGTTTGGTAAGCCATAGAGTAGAGAATTACAGTTATCCAATTTTGAAGAAACAAACGCATGAACAAGTATTTCAGTGGTGGTCGATGACAGGTACTTCCTTATATTGCTGATATTACGGAGATGATAAAAAGATGATTTGCAAATACTTGCAATATGTTCATAAAAACGAAAATGATGGTCAAAAATGACACCGATGTTTCTTGCTTTCTGTGACGAGCAGATGGTTTCATTGACGACAGAGATTTCTTGAAGCCGGGTTGGTCTGAGTCGGTAGATGTTTTGCGGAGATCACTAGAAGTTCAGTCTTATCCTTGTTAAGTTTAAGACGATTAATCAACATCCAGTGATCAATCTCAAGTACACAGCGCTCGATGTTGGACACAGCTAAATCCCTATCACTGGGTATAGTTGGCTGAAAGGACAGATAAAGTTGTGAATCGTCAGCATAAAAATGATAACTCAAGTTGAATTTTTTAACAATGTCTGAAAGGGGTGAAGTGTAAAGAATGTACAAAATGGGTCCCAACACTGATCCTTGTGGAACGCCACATTGAAGAGCATGATCTGAGGAAGCTGCACCATCAACAGACATACTGCATACTGCAAATGTCAAATGGAACGTTATTTTCCACCTGATTGACACTATCTAGTTCCATTGCCACTCGGTTTGTCAACGCCGCCATCATTGCCTTTGTTCGAGGCAAATTCCTCAATTCCTCAATCCCTCAATTCTCCTTCAGATACCTTCTCCAGTCACGGTAAACGCGATCTCCAAACAACTCCAGACTACTTCCAAGCGTTCGTACATAAGTGTATAGCTATGCGATAACGCTCCCTAAATACATTTACAGATAGCTCTAGAACATTCGAAAGATTACAATAATAACTATTTATAGAAGGATTGTTTAACTACGCAAATATATGAATATTACCCTGGGAGGTTCTCCTTATAACAGAACATAAAGAAACATACTTTGTAATTTTCTGCCCTACTAAAAAAAGATTGACTTTCCAACCTAAAATTACCATATTTGACAATAAGCAAAACGAAAATGTGACCCTAGAGCGATAAGAGTTTGTAAAATATCTTTTGACCGATTGTAATTCGTCTTGGAAGCACTTATCATGTGGATCATGTTGTTATCAAAGTCATGATCAATAGAAAGGTAGGACTAATTGTGCCAAGCATCCTCTTTTAACCATCTATCGATCTCTAATTGCACCCTATCTCTATCTCTACCTTATGGCCCGGTAGCGACAGGCGAGTAAATCTTTTCTTCATAAACTCCTCAAGCTACATCTATCTATTTAGCTATTCTTCAGACCACAATGAGCATGTCATCCCTCTCTTTATTGATGCCAACATCCTACCACGGACATTTTCATATTATGAATCAATAGTTAACTTGGTGTATGTCATCCGACATGGAATCTTGCCAAAAAGTATCCAGGCTTGATTTGAATATGTGTCTAGTGTTCATCAGATCGCGTGAGTCTAATGATCTCTAAATAAAGTGTTCGAGACTGTCCATCCAAGCAAATTTAAAAAAAAACCTCTTTTTCTAGAATTGGAGCAAAAATATCGAATAAATTCCTTTATCCTGAACAAACTTCTCAAAAAATGCACTCAAAGGGAAAAAATTCTAAATGCTGAGGACTCCCACATTGATGTAAAAATATTCTTTTCATTGAAAGTAAAATATGTTGAATATGTAGCATTCCTTATTATATGCCCTTAGGGGTCCTATCCTGTAAAAGTATAACATGAAAATCAAAACTGAACAAAAGGAGGGGGGCGTAAGGGTTTGCGGTGATGCGGTTTTGCGTTATTTTTGGTGCGGTTTTGCGGTCATTTTCATTTTAACTCGCGGTATTGCGGTTTCAAGACACTAAGCGGTTTGCGGTTATTACAACCTTTAAGTAGCGGTTTTCGGTGAAAAAAAATGTCTGCGGTGATAACACTGTTTAGAACGGTCGGCAGGCGGTCGGCATCCGTTTGTCTTGCAAGCGCGAGCCAAGTGTTTTGTTTTACAACGCATCAGGGTTCATTATATCAGCTTACAGTTTTACTCTGTGGCTTGATATCACAGCTTTTCCAGTTAATACTTAATGTGATTAACCGTTTTGGTCGTTTTGGCCAATGATGCTTCGATGATGCTATGATGGTATGTTTAATATTAACGTACAATGTTATCAGGATGTATCACAATTCTTGTTGACGTAAGCTTTCATATTGTGGCCTCTATGTACGTGCGGTTTCGGTTTTCGGGAAAAAATCCGATGCGGTTTGCGGTTTTTTGGCGTATTTCTGTGCGGTTTTGCGGTTTTCGGACCCCCCTTACGCCCCCCTCCAAAAGCTATATCGAGAAAACTGAAAACACGACTAACTAATAAATAAAGTGCATTGCAATATCGTCAGGACACACCATGAGGATAACAAAAGGAACACGACCGTAAACAAAACAGTAAAAAGGCGAGGGGATTGCTGGTACGTTATCTTGGAAATTGAGAGGAAATTGTCATTTTGAATTGTACCAGATTTTCATTTTTCACTGCAACAACCATTAGTTGAAAATGTAAACCGTCTGAATTTAGTTTGTCGACAGATACCCGTTTCCGCTTCTTCACTGATAGAGATCCACCTTCAAAGTCGCTCGTCGAAGAAATCACTAAAATGGACACTTCAACATCAGAGGCCCCATTAGGGGTTTAGGGATACGGGATATTTGCGAAAAAATTATAGGGATACGGGATATTTAGAAAAGAGATAGAGGGATATCCAACGTCAAAGTTTTCTTTTTTGACAGAATAAAACAGGTTAATTGATCAATATGAAAGACGCGAAAAGTAAAAAAAGTACTTGAAAATGCGAATTAATGTATTTCCCCATGAAATATTGACAATGTTACCACTCCTCGAAAATTACAAAAGACTGCGGTGATGTTTCTGGAACGCTTCTACGATGCAACCTCCTCCATATGCAAGCACAAAGCTGATTTGGCGATTCAGTATCTTGGACGGGGTACACTTTGAAATGTCCATTACCCACACGCTCCAATTGCGGTGAATATGGGGTGCGTGTCTACGAGAAACAACTTGTAGAATCTGCAGCCAATAACAAATACGTAAGCACCTCAGCTGTAAATTGCAACGTTATTTAGCTTACAGGCAGCGCATAAGGCATGAACAGCTCTCAGGAGTGTCGCGTTCGTTCTTAGAAAAGACCCGATGAAGAGAAACGAGCTCTTCTGTAAATTCGAATTCTCTGAACAACATCTCCACATTACGCAGAATAGCGTAAGCCTCCGAAATATCATACATCCTTTCCACGTTTCGAAAGTGGTTTAAGCGATTTGGCATAGTAAAAATAGTTTTGTCTATTTCTGTGGCTAACATGCTCCAGTTAATCGTTTCTGTTGTGGACCGAGCGGGTAGATACCAGAGAAGGATTACATCGGATTAAACCAAACTAAAGTGAGCTTTATTCCGCCATCACAACTCGTGCTCCATGACATCGGTCAGGCCTCCTCGCAAGGAAGAGGGGAACTGGGCCTAATACACTACATACCTCCCCCTTTTAGATAACAAACAGCAACATTACAAACACTGTGCTGTAATAGCCATAAAACGTAACAAATGTCTCAATAATGGGGGTTAGTATTCAACAATGGTTCTGTTGATTAATAAATGCTTTTGAGTTGACAACTGTTAAGTGTCTTTTGAAAATTAGGTACAATAGTCCTTGAGATAACTTGGTGTTGTTCTGTGTCTCTGCGATCTCCTGAGTGGACTTTCGGGTTCACTATCGTGCCTCCTGGATAGTGTCCATCTCAATGGCTCTTGGTTCCTGTACCACACACTGTGATGCGCGTCAGTCACTGTCTCCTCCTGCACACTTGGCATCTTGCTGTTTTGCAGTAGTTTCTTAACATGTGAGGAGTTGCGGGAGTACTGGAGTCCCCCCTTAGATTCCACAATCAGGCTGTTCCCATGCACGGGTTCGGGTTGAACCGAGTCGAGAGCTTGTCTTTTCTCTCCTGCTGCACTAATACTGCGGCTTGCATAGCTGATGATTCTTGGTCCATCCCTGTGTAGTTGTGTCAAAACGGCTCCTAGCCCAACAGGGCTGGCATCAGCAATTACTTGCGTTGGGACATCCTTGTCAAAGTACCCCAAAGTCTCAGCGCTGAACAAGCGATTTTTCAATTCATCAAAGGCCACCTTCTGCTCTTTTCCAAACACAAATGTTGTCCCCGCTTTCGTTAGATATCTGAGGGGTTCTGAGATTGTTGCTAGGTCAGGAATAAATCGACAGCAGTAGTTCACGAGTCCTAGGAAGCTACGTACTTCCGAAACATTTTGAGGTTCCCTTGCATTGGTGACAGCCTCAACCTTGTCCGCTGCACAGCTGATTCCCTTGCTGGAGAACACCATTCCTACGAATGTTAGCTTGTCCATGCCAAATTGGCACTTTGATGGGTTAAGGGTCAGTCCACGTTCACCGAGTCTCTTGATCACCCTCTCTAAGCGTTCGTCGTGTTCCTCCTGATCCTTACCATGGACTATTCTGTCATCTGATATGTTCTCTTGTCCATCGATGCCGGCGAGTGCTGTCTGGATCTCATGCTGGTATTGTTCCGAGGCTGAATTGACCCCGAACATCAGTCTCATACCGGAATAATCCACAGTGTGTCACGAACGTTGTAATTTCCCTCGAATCTGATATCAACTCTAGTTGATGGTAGCCCCACTTTAAGTCGAGCTTGCTAAATACCTTGCTACCGTTCATGCTCTGTAATATCTCGTCGACTGTCGGGATCGGATGTCGCTCTCTTAGTATTGCCTCATTCGCCCTGCGCATATCTATGCAGAGGCGGATGTCCCCTCCTGACTTAGGAACGACAACCACTAGATTAACCCATGTGGTAGACCCATGTGCTGGCTCTATGATGTCCAGGTCGGTGAGTTCTTGAATCTTTTCCTTCACCTTTGATCTCAGGGCAAATGGTGTCCTCCGTATTGGCTGCGCCACTGGCTTCACGTTCGGGTCGATGTGGAGTTGAAATGCCCGCCGGCGGTTATTCAACTTTCCTACACCACTGAAGACCTCTGGGCATTTCTCTTGCAGAATCTCACCAGTCTCCCTTGAGTCTGTGTTTACTGCGGTGACATCTACCCCTATCTTCAGCACTCCAAGTTCTGTGCAGTATCCCTACCTAGAAGGGGATCTCCCTTGGCACTGATCACGCAGAACTCAGCATTGACAGTGTTCCTTCCTGCAGAGACCTCACAGGAAAATGTCCCTATCACATCAAGGGGTGTCTGAGATGCATATGCATAGAGTTTTCTGTCTTAGCAGGCTGACTTGCACTTTATTTTGTTCCTCTTCAGCCACTCCCAAGTTTGTTTGTCAACGATGTTGGTGCTTGCTCCAGAGTCTATGATCATGTCCTGCCTACACCCTCCAATGGTGATTTCAATCTTTTGTTGCCTTTTATCGCCTACTACAAATGCATACATAGGCTTGTCTTCATTGTCTTGAGGACCTACCATGTTTGCAGAGCCCCCCTTGCGATCCCTTCTTCCGTTCTACTTCACTCCTCTGCTTTGTCTTGCATTGTTCTTGGAAATGCCCTTCCAGTTCACATTTACGACAGGTACGACCTCTTGCTGGACAGTTTGTGTCTCTACTGACATGTCCGTTTCTGCCACATCGATAACATGTCCTTTCGCTGCTGTTTCGGGTGCCTTGTGATTGGTTCTTCTTTCCAGGCCTTCTCTTTGCCCCTTCTATGCGGTTGATACTTGCTGAATCCTCTCCTTTTCCGTCTAAGGTCATTGTGGCAAGCTGTGTGTCGACTTTCTCACAGTTTTCAGCTATTTCCAGAGCTTTAGCAAGGGTAAGACCTTGACCTTCTTCCAGCAGTTTCCGCTTTATATCAGTGCTGGTGCATTTGCAAATGATTTCATCGCGGATTTGGTTGTCGGTGTTTCCCGCCGTAGTCACAATCTGAGTTTGGTCGCAAGTTGTCGAATCGTCTCCCCAGGTGATTGCGTTAGCTGTCTAAAACAGTGCCTGGCGTAGGTTGTGTCGACCTTTGGGATAAAGTATGCGTTTAGAGCATCTATCGCTTTTTTTATAGTCCTTCACATCATGTCTTGGACATCAGGTCCCGCCATATGGAGCAATAACGCTTGTCTCCGTTGCCTGTTGTTTACATTTTCCTCATTTAAGATCAGGCCTTTGCCGTCTGCAAACAGTTCGAACACTGCAAGCCATCGCTTCCATCGTAGCCCAAGCGTGTTTTGGTCGCCGTAACAATCGAACGTCTTGATATGGTTTCTCTCGTTATCCATTTTCTTTGCGAAGTTTCGCTCCGTTTTGTTCTTCGGTGTTTCTGTATCCTCGTCGCCACTGTTGTGGACCGAGCGGGTAGATACCAGAGGAGGATTACATCGGATTCAACCAAACTAAAGTCAGTTTTTAATATTCCGCCATCACAACTCGTGCTCTATGACATCGGTCAGACCCTCCTCGCTAAGAATGAGGAGAACTGGGCCTAATACACTACAGTTTCCGGTGAGGGCATCGGTGTACGGGCAATTTTTTGCCAAGGGGGCGGTGAACCATTTGCCAAAGAATTCTCGCAAGTTACCCAAAATTTTACGAAACTTCATTATCATTCACTACAGGACTGCGGACCACGGTAGCACTCTTGTTTAATACTTAGTTAAATTAGTTATTCATTCACTAAGGGACTGTGGACCACGGTAGCACTCCTGTTTAATACTTAGTTAAATTAGTTATTCATTCACTAAGGGACTGTGGACCACGGTAGCACTCCTGTTTAATACTTAGTTAAATTAGTTATTCATTCACTAAGGGACTGTGGACCACGGTAGCACTCCTGTTTAATACTTAGTTAAATTAGTTATTCATTCACTAAGGGACTGTGGACCACGGTAGCACTCCTGTCTAACACGTAGTTAAATTAGTTATTCATCCATTAGGGGACTGCGGACTCAGTCTCTCTACTATGCCTTACTTTGCCTTCCAGTCAGGATTTTTTCTCCCCGCACTCGAAGCTCTCGCGCTCGCGCATGTTGCCGTCTGTCTGCCTCGAGTTTAGGATTGACTGATTTTCCACCTAATCCTAGACAAATCTAAAGTTATTTATATCCAAATTTTTCAGTGTGTTTCCCTCACTGAATCCGATCCAAGTCCTACGTCTTAAACTTTCATGCCATCAGATAAAAAATGGACATCAGTCTTGTTTCCGTGATATTAGATTTATTTTCTCCCTTCCCTTCTGGAAATTGTATATATGTCTTCTTTTTTCCACTTCCCGGAAATGCAGTGTCGATATTGGAATGCAATACTAGGAATAATGGCCAAATAGTTCAGTATATTCTCAACTTAAAATAATTGATCTAACATATGACAAAGAGAGCCATTTAAAAGGCTTCAACAAATGAGACTATCGGAGCTACTTAAGTTTTAATATAACTTACTTTTAGGAATATTTATAGCCTGTAAAAAAGTACTTCGCAATACTGTAGAATCAGCAATAAGCATAGTTAATTTGCATATAGGACTTTCAACATTTGACCGCCAAATTTATGTTCTGTGCTACCGTCATAATCGTTAAATCCTGGTCATTTATTTGTGAGCTCCAGGAGCGATCAATCGCGACCTTTTAGGCAAACAGTCCTTTAGGTTTTCAATCGACATACATGTAATTTAACTCACACGGTCGGTTTCTTTATTCACAAGCTAGGTACATAACGTTTTGAGCCCCACTCCGAGTATTGAGATTCCAAATAGATTGCACCACTTTAAGTATTCAGCCTTCAAAAAAAAAATTAAAATTTAAGCATGTACATTATCATATCCCAAATTAAATGACACTGAGGTAGAGGTGAGTACTAAGGTACTGAGTAGAGTGTGTTTTAGAGAAACGAGTCAATTTGGAAGAAATGTGTTTTTTGATCAAAAAAAAATTACTTGGCTTAGCAATCCTCTGCTTTAACTATTTCCTTGTGTTTGAAATATCAACTATATTACAATAAAAGTCAAATAAACGGAGAACTGATCTTGACAAGCACTGAAGCTAAGTCTAATTTGCAGAACCTAACCCCTTGTTTATCACACACCCCATAAACTTACTGAGCCAATGGAGCCTGCTCTCCACTGCTACAGAATGACTTTAGTGGCACAGATTCTTTTTTCCACTAAAACAGCAAACATTTATTACTAAGAGTACTACTGTTATCACTGCATGAATCAACATTAGTCTCCTTGCAGCTACTTTATATTCATATTAATAATGACCCTGCAAGTCTCAATCTGAAGGTCACAAATTATTTGTTGGACATAGAATTTGTTCTGCAGCAAAAAGAGGACGCAGTCAGTGAACAAGTCAGTGTTCCAGGAATGAGGGTTGCTTCCCCTCCTTATTCTGCACCTTGATATGAAATTCCTTGATGCAACTTTCCAGAGCCTGTTTGTTGCCAGCAAAGTAAGCACCAATAGCATTCTGGAACAGTAACAGTTGCTTGTGCATCACTTTTACCTAAGATGTAAAATCAAGCAACATTACTGAAGCACATGCAAACTCAGTTACCTGAAAAAAAAAAAAAAAACAAGTAGAATGCCACTTGGAAACACTCCTTCTCTTCCTCAAAATGAGGTGTTTATGTACAAATTTCCACCAGTAAATAAGAACAATACTTATGTACATGTTGCAGTTAATTTTTGTTTTCAGTTAATTTTTATTTTGAACTAGATAATTTTTTTCTTCCTAGTTAGTTTTATTTTTAACTAGGTGATATTTTTTTAACTAGGTGATTTTTTTTTAAAAAAATACAGGTCACAGGTCATTGTTTTACCAATACAGAAAGCATCCTAAACATTCATTAAAGCTAACCTTGGGACTTATCAGACCTAAGGTTAGCTTTGATGAATGTTTAGGATAATTTCTGTATTGGTAAAACAATGACCTGTGACCTGTATTTTTTTAAAAAAATATCACCTAGTTAAAAAAATATCACCTAGTTAAAAAACTATCACCTAGTTAAAAAAATATCACCTAGTTAAAAAAAACTATCTAGTTCAAAATAAAAAATAACTGAAAACAAAAATTAACTGCAACATACGCATTTTGCTAACAAATAAAAAATAATAACCGCTTACTAACCGAGTGCGAGGGCCGTACTGGGGAATATTGGCCCGAGGTCGAGGCAGTACGGACCGAGCGAAGCGAGGTCCGTACTGCCACGACCGAGGGCCAATATTCTCCAGTACGGCCCGAGCAAGCTCGGTTAGTAAGTTGTTTATTATATGGTACTCTATTTCTGATAGTTAATGTTCGTCTTCTTCATCCATCTTTGAAATTTCGGAAAAATTTCAATCTTCTTAGCTTCTTCTGGTAGTTTCACTGCGAAGAATGACAATATTCAGTTTTTTTCGCTGTTTTGTTGCAAATTTTGAATTTGCCGGCTTCGCTCCAAAACAAAAATACACGGGTTGGACCGTTTCCATGGAAACGGTCCGTACTGCAAAATCCTGACCGAGAAAGAACCAATCAGAGCACAGGGATTTGCCTAAGACTGGCTTTGCCATATAATAATACAATGTATCACCACTCAGTGTATCAGGGCCTCTGATATTATCCCACAGTCTAACTTTCAAAATCAAACTTTGATTGCAATCTTCATTCATTCTTCAAAATATAGATAAAGCAACTATAAACTGTTGCTTTATCCATAAAAATACCACATCTACACTTAGTTTCACAACGAGTTTCCAAAAATCCATCAGGCACCTTCTTTGACCACTGGTTTTGCAAAAAACCAAAGTTCAACACGTTATTTTCTTTTTTGCATGTCTGGGCCCTGGGAACTAGTATTCACTCTTAATGCATTGCCCATTGGTATATCGCACAGTCCTTTTCTTTGAGGTCACCAATCAGCTGCTGGTAGATATCTATGCTGATGATAGCCTTGTTTACTCAAGTTGTGATTGATAGTAGACAAGGAAAGCAATATTATTTTGACAACAACATGAAGCTTCTTTTGTCGAATAAGAAGGAAACTTCCTCATGGAAGACATTCTGCCAATATTGAGCAAGAAAGTACCCTGAAAGTGTTTTCATGTGGTAGATGGGCTGATGTTGCTTTTTCCCTCATGCAACTTTGTGATTGATCATACTCCAGATGAAGTCAGTGGTCTTGAATCAGTATTGCATAAGCAAAAGGAGGAACAAAACCAAGTGCCTAGCAAACAGCAAGGGCTGAAAATGATTTATGCTCAAATTGTCTTTAAGACAGCAGAAAAATAGGTTTCTCCCTCTAAAACCAGAGTAAAACAGGTTTAAAAAAATTCCACACTTTCCTGAATTTAGTGCATAATTGTTCGTCCTAATAGCATAATCACCTCTGATAAATTTCAGCATAATTTCCGATTTTTTATTGCACCCTATCAGAGGACCTGGTATTAAGAAGGTTTTGCTTCAAAATTCAATCTGAAACAGAGGCAGAAGATGCCTCAGATACATACCGTATTTATTCACTTATAAGGCGCACTCGGTTATAAGACGCACCCTAAACTTTCAAAGACGATTTTGACAAGTAAGCAAAATGAAAATTTCACCTAAATACCCTGTTATAAGACGCACCCAGAATTACAGGAAATTTTGTTGAAAACGTTCATTGTAAATTATTACAAAATTTGCTTCCATAAGTTACTAATTGCGATGCTTAAGTTACTAATTGCGACGTCAATCATTTCAAGCACGTGCTTTGGAGCACGTTCGCTTTTCGTTGAAATCGCCTTGGCTTTGTTGACTGTGTTTACGAACTTGTTCGCCGTAGCAGTGATTAGAAAGTCTAGTTTTCACTGTAGTCTCATCGGAGTTGTTTTTCTTAGCATTTGTAGTTTTTAAATTCGTTGTAAAGTCAATTATTTCAAGCACTTCGCAAAGATCCGTGCGCAGTACGAAGCCTGGATGATTAACGGCCCATTCACCTGCAGTGGATCAATCGAGCATGGAGCGAGATCCCCGTAGATTTGATAACAAGATCGTTCAAATCCTGTGGCATCAATAATGCTCTCGATGGAACTGAAGACGACGCGGTTTGGGACGACGAGGAAGAAGAAACAGAAGATGCAGATGAGCCGATCGACGAGTTCGAGACTGACAGCGAAGCCGAGGACGACGAGTACTGCTGAGCTCAGCCGAGCTTTAAAACAAAACGGTTCTTTTCAGAGCCACCCCGTTTCTTTTTAGAACTAACAAATCAGATAAAGTCAATGATCAACATTTGTCTTTTGTTTATTCATTTGCTGTAATTTATTTACATACTCATTTCAGTAAAGCTTTAATTTTCGGGAAATTTGGAAAAGTTATATTTTGTAGCGCGAAAATACTCGGTTATAAGACGCATCCCGAGTTTTGAGCAGATTTTAATCGAACTAGTGTATTTTCTCGTAAAAAATGGTGCGTCTTATAAGTGAATAAATACGGTACATGGCTTGTTAGCCTTCCATGAAGTCTCTTTTGAATCAAAATACAGTATTTAGCATCAATAAGAAATGAGACAACTTGAGGATGATAATTATTAAGAATAACCAAGTGCAACTCATCTATTGGAAAGTGTAAGCACTCTTTGAAGCCTGGGACCTGTTCCTTTGATAGTTCAGTATAGAAGTGATTTAACCACAGTGTAGATGGAAAAGTAACAATTCTAATGGCCAGTCAGTAACATGAAGTTAATTCAAAACAAAAGAGCAATCATTTAAATTCATTCAGCCAAATGTCAGTTGCAGAATATCACTTTTCTGAAATGCTGTACTTCAGAATTAGACAATTATTGTCAAAACTCAAAAATAATAAAAATTTTATAATCACAAGAGTTTTTCAAGTATGTCCAAGCTTTAAAGAAAGAAATAATAATTACTACAGTTAGTATTTGCATAATTAAACAATTGTACAAAATAGTATTACCTTGTTTTCCTCCAAAAACCTCAGCTTAATAGCTAGGTCACCACGAAGGCGATCAAATTTTTCCTTCTGGATGTCATATTGCTGTCTTGCATCTTCGGCTTTGACAGCACTTGCTGCTGTCCTTTGAGTTGACTGGGTAGACTCCAGATCTGTCCTGTAGGCATCATATTCTATTCTGGCAGATTCATATGCTTTGGCTGTTGTTATAGAATCTTCCATGGTTTTGTGCACTAGGGTAGTCAAGTTGGATGTAAAAAAATGGAGAGCACCAAGAAGAACCTCACCATTCTTTACAAGTGACCTTTGAGTTTCTGAATTGTAGTTGAATTCATCCTGTAACTCTGGTGACTTCATGCCTAAATCTGCAAAAGCATCTGCTAGACTTTTCTGTGTTTGAACCATATTGTTAAAGTGTTGTGTCATCTGCTTAGCAAGCTTCAGAATATTTGTGTACTTAACTTGTGTTTCTCTCAGCAAAAGGATCTGTCCCTCAAGTTCAGTATCCACAGTTCTAGTGCCCTTTCCAAACTTTTCAGACAAGTACTGCCTTGTGAACTTGTAGGTTGAGATGCTCCACTTCTTTAAATGATCTAACTTTTGGGCAGTACCAGGTCGGACTACAGCAGGTGCCCCTGGGTGGTGACCATTTTGATAACTCCCCTCAGATGAGTGGAGTGGAACTGGTGAAGGCGAGGGACCTAAAACAAAATACAAAAACCACTAAATGAAAATCTTCAAATCTTCAACCACCACTTTCACTACTGGCTAAAATTTCAGGAAAATTTATTTCAACAGCCCTTCTAAAGTCAATATGACATTCATATTCATATGATTCAACTTTTTCTTTGCAATACTGTAACTGGACATAAGTGTGGCACCCAAAATGTCACCTACAACATACACTGCAACTGGCTGCTCACCAATGAGAGACTTCCAGTTGCAAGGGTGATTGAGCTAGATACACCATCAGAGTGTGTTACAGTAGTTAAGTTGCACTGTAGATATTATCCTTCCCAGTATCAATGCATGTGATCTATCCCATTGTTCCAACTTGTATTAGCTGCAAGTTGAAATTCCATACCTCTATAATATGGTAATACTGTACCTGAATGCCTAAACGCATAAATCTTTTATAATAATTTTAGTCCTGAGAATTTATGTATCAACCTAGGAAAAGTCATCCATAGAACCATTTGCCTAACAAGAGCCTTCATTTAATCAAAAAAGTGATTTATCTCCTCATAAAGTTGTAGGTTGTGTTAAAAATGATCAATCAAGTTTATCAATCTCCTGGTATAAAGGATACATGTACGTGTCATGTCTACATGTTCTCTCAATAGAGGATAAGCAAACAATTACATGTATTTTACGCCTACATAAAGAGAAAAGGACAAATTTAGCAGTTGATTTTGGTATTAACATGCAGTAGGTTTTAGATACAATGAAAAATAAAGACAGCATTCTGAAATTCGCCAACAAAATTGAGACACCTGAAGGATAAAGGAAAATAATTCTCTAAAGATTGCAAGTGAATGGCAGGGGCAGACAGCCTCTTCTTCATAAAAAAAGGAATGTGTTTCTCAATGCAGTTGAACCTAGGGTCAGAAATTTCGAAAAGTTATAAAGCATCAACTGGTTGCTTTGGGGAGAAACTTTGTGCCATGAAAGGAACTAGTCAGTATTGATGGGTGCAGTGCACCTTCTTACAAATGCTACAGTTCATGTACATAGTGTGATGCAAGAATTAGGGGCACAAAGTGATGATGATTCAGCCAAATCGATAACTGGAATGGTGCAGCAACTTGGCAAAAAAAAAAGACTGACCCTTATGAGGGCCCATTCTGGTCAAAATTATCCTCACATTTCCATTACAGAAATAATTAAACTGTGATTGTAATTATTATTTAGTTTGGTCTTTCAAAAATACTACTATTTGAATTATTTATATGTATACAAATTAATTTTGTGTGTCCTGTAATTATTTATATGTTGTTTCCAATTACTTGTATGGTTTTTTTATAGCTTATTATAAGCATAAATAAATATGTTTACACAAGTATGAATTAATGTTACATTGTTTGAATTATTTTTCTTTATTTGGTTATTTCATTTTTTCGGACTACAAAATTAATTAATTTTTCTTCTGTATGAATTTCATTGCAAATCCCATACGCTTTTGCAGACCGTTATATATGGAGGCAAATTACACAAATGCAATATTGAAAATATCACTCAACTTACAGAGTCACATAGCATAATTATAGTTACACAACCCTCCAAGTTAACTTTTTTGTTAGTGGCCTGACTGACTGTTCAGGTTTGGTTGCCAGCGAAAAATTTTAGTCGCCAAAATATATGCATAAATTAAGTGAAAGAACTACCTTTAGAATGAAAATTCAAATATGCTTTTATTGGAATGATTGATCAAATGATGACAATGAAAAAGTACTATATTACTGCAAAGAGCGTCAGCATGTATGAATGAAACATATGTTTACTGTCATTTTTCCCAAGAAAATATTTGATGAAAATTAAGAAAAAAAGTCGCTTCACAAAATACAGAAATATTTGTGTATATAATTTATAATTCACACAACAGAAGAGCAATGCAAATGACACAGATTATACCAAGTTAAAATAAGATAGCCTAATTCACGTTTTTGTTTTTCACTCAGGATGATAGTCTGCTCAAGCTCCTGACACATCGGTCACATTAATTTTAGTCGCCAAGCTGGCGAATTGCATTCTAATTTAGTCGCCAGCTCCAAAATTCTAGTTGCCATGGTGACTAAAATGGTTACAACTTGGAGGGTTGTTATATCTGAAAGCTCCATCAGCAATTTCCAACTGTAGATTCTTAAGGTAGAAACACAACTCATGGCACATCTGGATACTATCGTTCAACATCTGCACCTTCTGTTTGAGCCACAACGTATTCTCGGCATGCTCCTGGGCGGCCAAGTTAATTACCAACTGTGACTAAACCTAACCAAAAAAATATGATTGTCATTGAGTATGACCATAATCGAATTCCATCCAAAGCAGAAAAGGCTGAACTAAAAAAATCCAAATGAGATATCTCAGGATTTGAATTCAGTAAAGACAGAAGTGCTAAACAACCGGATAAACAACTGGCAGTGTTGCTGAAAAGTACTGAGATGGAAGGATTCTGCTTTGGATGGAACCCGATCTTTCCTCTAGTATCCACAGTTGGAAATTACCGATGAAGTTCTTGCAAAGTGTTTATGGATTGCACACTATGGCTCAAGGCCAATAATCAAAGTTTGACTGTACTGTTATCTTTTTCCCTTCATTGGAAAATACAGGGAAAAGTATCACTCTAAATTAAAGGTGCTTTGCAAGAATGTTTTACAATTTAGTAAGTTTGAGACATCACTTCATTTCCTATTTTCAAAGTAGGTATGTTGAGGTGGCAAAAGAAATTTAGCGTAATTTCTATGACACCGCAAAAAGACAGCACCCTTGTGAAGTAACGAAATGCTCAAACTTTCAGTACATGTATAATGAATATACAATTCAAAATAGCAATGACCAGGTTATATTTACTTCATGCACAAAACACTAAAAGTCAAGTTCCATAATTGAATCATCACTAAGTAATCAGGCAATCAATCATAATTCAGATATCCAGTGGATATAAATAATATCCAGATATGCTTGCTTTACAACTGAATAAGCAAACTCAGTTTTTTAAGCCAGAAAACTTAAGAGATATAAATTGACCCATTGTGTTTGCAGATGCTTATGCAAACCCAGGTGTGTTTCTGAGAATTCAAGAGCAAAATTGTACAAACACATGAACACATGTTTGTACCTGCTTGTGATCTTGTGCATTTTGATGCAACTGAGTTCTATGTGGTTTGTACCTCTGAGTAACAATAAGTGACTTCAATACCAATTAAATCCACTCCCTGAAGCCAATAATTTTGTATGGGACTCCACCCAAAGGAGCAAGTCATTATGTTATTCTCTAAAACTCAATACACTATAGTAAGTGCTATATTCAAATTTAGGGAATTTCTGTTTCCTGCGTGGATCTCCTTTCAATCTAGTGTTCGATCATCAGAAAGCACTTAGAGTATAACAACCTCCTGAGAGAACACTGTCATCCCCATAAAATTCACTAAATCATATGCAATTTAAATGCTTCAAAGTTAACGACCAGCTGGTCCTACATGCAACTAGATTTTTAATTGTGTCTAAAAAATCATGTGTGATCACACTTGCGCACCTAAAAATCCTAGAGGTTGGTATGACTGAGTTCTGCTTTCTCGCATGACCATCCTTATGTAATTCAACTAGTTAGACACAAAACAGAAGCTTGAAATAATAATTTATAATCAATTGTAGGTATGACACAATCAGACTCCAACCAATAAATAAAGTTACATCATTTTCCTTGCACCAGCATGTGTTTTATTTGTCATTTCCCCCGTGGTTCTTCCAAACTCAGAGCTCAATGTTTTAATTCTACACCAGACCCTATTCAGTTTTGCGAAGTCAAGCCAGAGCCAAAAATGTCTAAGCAACCTAAGAGACTTTTTACACATTACATTTGGCTGAAATTATGTTGGTTATTCCAATAAGTAGAGCTCAGTGTGAGTTGGGATTTTCTGTCCAGAGGAGAATCATGTCTGATGTAAGAAGCAGCCTCCACATGTTGACAACAGAAGACCTAATCCGCATCAGTATGGAAGGACCAGAATTAGAAGCTTTTGACCCAAGACTTGCAGTTGGTCAAGTCATTTAGCAGAGGTCAGAGATCATGGAGTCCTAACTTTGCTTATAGAAGGTGGCCAGATAAATTAATTTCAGTTGCTGATTTATGGAACTTGCTGGAGTTTGAATGATTGAGTTAGCATTGTATTAATGATGTAGTTCTACATATTATAAGTCTATCAGCTTTAAACTAAACATGTATTACAAATCAACATGAAAGTTGAAAGCACTTAACTGACTGGGAATATTTTATTAGTTATAATATTCCAGTTAAATTCAGAAGAAATGAATGCAGAATTTTTCTGTTGTAGTAAATGTAACATGTTATCTCCAACATAGAGTAAGAGCCTGAAGGTCAGACCAAACACAGGATCGTTCAAAATAAAAGATAATATGCAAGTAAATTATTACTTACACAGCCTCTGAAGCTTTCTTATTTTTTTTTGGTGCCACCAGTATTTGAAGATGTGACCCCAAAATTTTTAGCTGTGCGCATAAACATTTGGCGGTGCACCTAGAAATTTACACCTCGTAGTACAAGTGCTCCCAAAGCCAAAAATAAACTTTGAGCCCTGTCTCAGAGCATGAGGATTTAAAGCACTGTGGCACTGTGTTCTCTTTGTGCTTTAAATGGGCAGTGACTTCTTTGATGGTTCCCAGCTTACCATCAAATAATGATGAGCTGATCCAACCAGATCCAACTTCCCAGCTGGTTCTGAAGAGAACTTCTGGATTAGCATTCCCAGTTCAACTTCAACACGGACAACCAATCACGACCCATCAACACAGGAACATCATTTCCAGTGATGAGAACCGGTAACACTCCTTCTTGATTGCAATACACAACTTGAAACTTGCCTTTTCTGATCACAGGAAATTCACGCCTCCTCAGAGAAACAACGCTTCTAAGTAAGTTGTACATTTTACTACCCATTAAGGTAAGTATTGTGGGTACTTTCTTGTCCTCAGTAACATTGTTAACCTTGAGAACATTTTTACATGCTTGACATGTTTCCAGTCCAAGCCCAGTAAAAACTCTTCCCCCCAGACATGATTATTTGTTGGGGCAATTTGAATTTGATTGTGGTCTATTTCATCGGCACCCTACAAACGCGACACCACTCAAACAAGAACAAAATTGTGCCAGGGTGGTCAATGATTTATACAGAAAGGAGTTATGCATGACAAGGCTGTTATATGGTGGCTGCACAACATTTACGCCACTACATCGTAAACTAGAGTTAGTTATCCTAGATATGGAAAACTGAGAAATATAACTTGGGGCATCCAGCTTAAAACACTTGAAATATAAAATGAGCGATTGCATGATACATCTTTGCGCAGCAGTGGTCTGTCTGATGATACTGCAGCATAACTGTATGCTTGTAAATAGCATGAACATATACGGGTCCCATAAAGAATGGTGTGTTGCTTGAATGGCAACTTGCAGCAATAATAGGTGTATGACCAACTACCGTAAGCACTGAATTATCTGCAGATATTGACCAGGGGCAGCACATCTGCTAGTGGATTTGAGCTGGCAAGAACAAATTTAGGAAGTTCAAATCTGCTACGACACCAACTCAACGAGAAAGTTAATTAAGTGATGCTTAAGCTTGAGGATCAATAAAATTGTCATTTATCTTTTGATGTTATAAAAGGGGGATGCTGGCACATTTTCATTACGATTTTAATAAAGTTCGAATAAAGTCTGAATAGGTCGAAAAAAGTCCGCGTAGTTTTAACAAAGTAAACGTATTTTAGGAAGGTGGGCGGGGGGGTACTCTGGACGAAATTGTTAAGTTACGCGAAACGGTCTATGCTATGACCTGAGCGCAAAGTTTGAATAAAGTTCGAATAAAGTCTGAATAGGTCAAAAAAGTTCGAATGAAGTACGAATAGGCCAAAAAAAGTCTGAATAGGACGAAAAAAGTCCGCGTAGTTTTAACAAATTAAACGTATTTTAGGAAGGTGGGCGGGGGGGTACTCTGGACGAAATTGTTAAGTTACGCGAAACGGTCTATGCTATGACCTGAGCGCAAAGCGTGAACTATGACCTGAGCGCAAAGCGTGAACTATGACCTGAGCGCAAAGCGCAAACTATGACCTGAGCGCAAAGCGCAAACATCGGCGAAAGAACTATGTCCTGAGTGCGAATATAAAAAGGAGGGTGTTTAAATTGTATCAAGCCCACAAAGTTTTCACAAGCCCACAAAGTTTACACAAGCCCACAAAGTTTACACAAGCCCACAAAGTTTTCACAAGCCCACAACAAAGCTGTTATTGACCTGGATACTAAGCCGATACAAAGCTGTTGTTAGCCTGGATACTAAGCCGATACAAAGCCTATGTGAAATCGGCGCGGAGCTGGCTCCTGGCACATTTTTAAAAAATGATTTTCAAAAGAAATAAAATACTCATTTAAAAAGAAGAATTAATATACAAAATGGAACAACAATTACGAAGATTAAATGTGTCGCAAATTAAATTTATTGCTAAAGAGTTGGAAATTAAAGGATGTTATAGAATGTTTAAAGTTAATTTAATTAATGAGTTGGAAAAATTTACAGATGCGGATATTGATAAGTTAATTAAAAAAGCTATTATAAAGTATAATTATACTTGTGTACATGGTACTAAAAAATATTTTTGTAAAGAATGTGGGGGGTCACAAATATGTATTCATGAAAAAATGAAGTATCAATGTAAAGAGTGTGTTGGCACTCAAATATGTATTCATGGGAAAAGAAAATCTTACTGTATATTATGTGGTGGTTCACAAATATGTGCACACAACAAACAAAAAAGTTTTTGTAAAGAATGTGGTGGATCACAAATATGTATACATAATAAACAAAAGTATCATTGTAAAGAGTGTTGAAAATTATGTTATGTAACCCTTATTTAGGTTTCATAACAATTAAAAAAAATGAATTATAATTTAAAAAGATAAAATATAAAATAAAAAGATGAATATAAAATTATTAACTATTAAATACGATAATAAAGAAAAAAAGTGTTTAAAAGATTTCTTTGATGAAGTAAGTAAAGATTTATCAATTTGTATAGAAGAGAATGATAATTTAATGATTATTGCAACTAATATTGTTCCAAATAATTTTGCAACAGATAAGTGTGTATTTTTTGGTTTTAAAATTTGTTATCTATTGGGTGATAGACCACCAGTAATGAGAGACGGCAAATTGTATGCTAGGGAATTTATAACAAAAGGAGTAAAGTTGCACAAAATTGAGGAAGATATTAATTTTGATAAAGAGTATTTTGAAAAAGCAATTAAGGTTAATAATGAAAGAGAAATTAATATTAATTTAGAAATATTTATTAATTCATTTGAGATTAGTTTTAATATAGTAATTAGAGATAAAAATAAGTTTTACGAAAAAATACAAAAACACGTAAATGAAGGTATATCTTCTTGTTTTTCTATCTCACCACCCAATAGAAATATGTTTGAGGGTATAAAAGTAGTACCTTTAAATAATTAGTAATACAAAGTTTAATTTTATGTTATATAACCCAATAAATGGTTACATAACAAAAAGGCCTGAAGGACCAGCTACGCCGAAATTTATCTAAATCTTAAACTAAAAGTTATGGGAGAACCCTTAAGATCAAGTTTTTTCCATTCATTGTCTAAGATAGTTAAATCGAAGTGGTTTATGAGACTCTCATATTTTTGAATCGGAATTGTCGGATAATCCTTTGAGGGTATGTTTGCAAGTAGGTTTGATGGTGTGAGTTTCACAAGTTCTCCATATTTGGTTTTATTCATATATGAAGACTTATTATCCACTATACTACACATAAGTCTCAGCGGTTCCTTAATCTGTATATTTATGGGGTATAATTTACCAGGATTTATAATTTCAGGCAAACCTAAACCAACTTGTAACCCTCTCGTAAGTTTAATGATTAAGTTCTTATTGGAATATAGATAGTCAACAGTATCAGTCTCAATTATTGTTATCTTTTCCCTATCAGTATCATTAAGAAAGATTGATTGAATATCACGCAACGAATATGTACCAGGTTGTATTATCATTAGAGGTCGATTCTTATCATTGAATAATATCTCTTGATACTTAAAATTAATCAATCTTTTTGTTTTTATATTACAATCAAGGAGTTGTATTTCCCGAAGATTTTTCAGCGGAGGATCTAAATAAATCCTTGTTTCAGGCCCATACATGGTAATACTCAACATTTTGTTTTGATTACATCATATTAATCTTTAAATTTCTATAATCAAAACATTAACAAAAATTTGCATTGACGTAATCACATTCCTGAGCGACGTTAGAAACCGACCTTTTTGAAGTAAACATAAAATCTACTTTTCGATTTCAAATCCACTTTACATTTTGCTTGTTGCTATGTCGTAAAAGTATGCAATCTATTGTTCTACACGTGAACACTAATCCAAAAACAATGATAATCACGTGAAATTTACCGAAATAGATACCAAGCTAACCCTCCACTGATAATTATAAATGTTAATATACGCACTTCATGTTGCGTGGTCACGTCCGATCGAGCGAAGCTCTCCCCGGTGGAGACGGACTTTTTATTTTGCGTTGGGGGGATTTTTGGTTTCGGATTTGTCTCAACTATTGAATGAGGTAACTTTAACTTTGAAGATCCCATGTTATGACTTATTCCAACCTGTTTTGCTTCAGTGTTTAGGGAATTATTCACTCCAAATTTCATATCATTACTCGCTTTCATAAGTTTGTTGTTAAAACCAGTCACGCTTTCAGTGTTGATTATCATATTACTTGGCATTAACCATACACCAGGAGCAATAGCTAAATCGAGCCGTAATTTTGCTTCTTGTACAGCTAATTGATATCTTTGGATAGAACTAGAAATGTCATTCTCAATAACACTACTTTCAAATAAAGATAAGAATTCTTGTTGAGTCTCAATCGCTCCACCGCCATTACCATAAATCGAGTTTCTAGTGTTAACTTGTGCTCCCAATATACAGTAAACAAAAGCTTCAGCGGATCGATTCAATCTACCAAGCCCAGCTTTAGTGAGCCCATGCCCGCTTGTAGGAATAAACCAAGCATATTTGAAATCAGCAAAGTCATCATTACGAATGAATGAGATTAGGTCACCTTTTTCTTTCTTACCACCGTCATCAGCAAAATTACCACCTTCGCCGGGCCATTGATCCGCTTCAACATCATAATTCCTTATAATATGCACATTTTGATATCCCCCTCCTTTTCCATGATATCCTGCACCATAATCAAGAAATATATCTCCCAATCCTCCGTTTCTACCGCCTTTCCATCTAAAGTCAGCCAAAGGCTGGGACCCGCTTCGCGGAAAGTCTGAGTTTTTTGATATGCTAAATTCTGCACACAAACGTTGATATGCTACTTTACTATAGGGATTATTGTTTATTACAAAGGGCTGCTCATCAGGTAAGGGAAGACCTAGTTCATACAGTATTCGTCTTATTGTGAAATATATATGAAACTTAATGAAGCTATTCACTACTTTAGGATAATTTAGGCTTTCAAAAGGACTTATACCACAACCAGATGTTGCACACCAAACTGCAAAGTAAAGTTGCTGAGGCCAATAATTCATATCAGGAGCGTTTAACCATTTTCTACTCTGCTTTCCAAATTTGAAAGTAACAACTTGATTGGTAAAAACATCACGCATCTTTGCTGTGAATTTCTTTGTATTTGAAACGTATATATCCAATAAAGTTAGCATTTTTGTTATGTCACTTGTAAAGTCATCAAAATCAATTGCTGGTATTGGATAAGATCGATTAGTCATAGTTAAACTTTTTGGGAATGAACTTAATTCATCATCATCCAATCCTAAATCTTTCCATAAAAGTCTTTTCATATGAGGTGATAGGTCATCAGTCCATGTTTTTCCAGTTGGATCATCATTTGACATAACTGTTGTCTCATTAACTTTCCACTTAATATATCCCCCATATGAATCATTCACAAATGTAAATTTATCAAGATTAGCGTTTGGGTATCGGGTTTTGAAATCCTCGAATAACATCTTATTCTTTGTGTTTCAGTGAATCTGGTCTTTAGATCTAGAATAAGATGTAAAGTAAATTAAGTTCTTATCACCCGTAGGGTGCTCCAGCTTTGCTGGTATTTCTAATCCCCGCAAAACAATTGCAACCAACATCAGTTCTTTCAAATGAAATTTTTAATGAGCTGGATTTGTTAATTCTTTTAATAGATCTTCTCGAACTTTTTTCCTTATTATAGACATGTCGAAGTTTTTTTGCGCATCTCTATTAAATTTTTGTCGTATTTCTAGTTTTAGTTTTTGAAACTTTTCCAACTCTGCCAAAATTATGGAAAATTCTTGATCGGATATAACATTATCTTTTAAAGCTTTTGAAACCAAATCGTTAATGGTGTTTAATTTTGATTTTGCAATTGCAGCGGTTTGTTCATGTTTACTAACTTTATTTGAAAGTCTTTTTGATGCATAACCGAATCCAACAGATAATCCACCAAAAACCCCACCAACAACACCCAAAGGCACACCAACAATAGCGCCAAATCCAGTAAGAGATGTACTCAAACCGCTTGCCGATAGAATAACTGAAATCAAACCACCAAAAACACTTATTTTTGTAAATATGGTTCTCGCCCTATTATATTTTTTCCGCACTTCTTCGTAATGTTTAATTTCTTTCTCAAGATTTTGTAATACCTCGCTTGATTTTTGCAGTCTGAAATTACCCGGATCTGTATTATTGGGTAATACAGGGTAAATTCTATTGTATTCATCCATATTGTATTTTACTACTCAACACGAAATCTTTAGATTGGCTTTGTTACTTTCTCTTCTTTTTTATACTTTCCACAAAATATAGAACTACAGCCATTATCAAAAGCCAAGCATTCTTTCCTAAAAACCCAATAACCTCACCAGCCGTTTTGAATAAAAAGCTCACAACAGCACCAACCATCCCAGGCAATATTTCACCTAGTTTTTTACCTATAGTTTTCAATCCTTTTCCCAACCCCCTACCTAATGTTGATAAACCCTTTGAAAGATTAGAAACTATAACACTAATTACTAAAGCAACAGCGGCAGCAACCGCAAATGCTGTAAAACCATGCTTTTTGAAGATATCCTTAATTCGTTCTCGTAATGACATTCTTTCCGCGATTTTCTCATTCTCAACCTCCCGTTTGGTAATTTCATCATTACGACCATCAAATTCTTCATCTAAAGTCTCTATTCTGGCTGTTTCCTCTGGTGTTTTCAGCGGCTTATCCTCAATGAATTTTCTCTCCTCCCTATTTTTGTTTTGTAATTCTTTCATCTTTTTAATCTCGCGATCATTTTCTTCCACAATTTCTTCTGCTCTTGGTCCTAAATCATTTTTTAATTGGCCATCAGGAAGTTTAGCTCCTGTTTTAAAATTTCTAAATTCCCCGTCTCTAAGAACATATTCAGCCGCATTACTTCTGTTTGGTAATTTAATGGTGGGCAATTTTATTCCTTGTCCTATATCTTTGAGATATGTTAAAAATTTTTGAAATTTTGGTCGTGGATATGCCGCTTTTATTCCATCTTCAGCTTCTTCTTTTTCTTGTATCTTTTTTAAAAGGGGTTCATTTTCATTAGTAACACCATCTTCATCTTCATCTTCATCATCAAAAGCGGGATTTTGAAAAGTACTAGTAGATGTGGATGTAATTATATTATTAAAAACGCCTTCATCATCAACATCAGCATCATCACCAGCATCACCAGCATCATCATCATCATCATTATCTCTTGAAAAATCTTCTAATGGTATATATTCCGCCATGATTTTTTTACTAATCAGTAAGAAATCTTTAAACGAACTATAATAATTTACTAATCGCGTAACCTAAACCTAACATTCCAGCTCCAACATATATCATTTCACCTGTTTTTTGATCATCGCTTGGTTTGTAATAATCTGAAAATTTTGGTTCTTGCATTTTACTATATAATGCAAATTGTTCATTTGTTTTTGAAATATTTTTTGATGCTTGATATTTTTCATCTTTTTTCTTCATTTTCCAATCCATTAGTTTTTGTCTTTTTTCCTGATATTCAGCGTAATCTCTTTGATATTTTTCCATTGCTTTATCGTGTCTTATTTTTTCCGTATCAACCTTATTTCCTGATAAATATTTTGCAAGATATGATCCGCCGACAAATGCCGTTGAGTTTAATACAGCTCCTCCAACCATCATTGCTATTGATGCAAGCGCCATTATTTCTTAATTTGGTAAAATCTTTTGATCCTCTAAATATGTTTTTAGATACATACTTCCAGACAATACAGCCACCCATTTTGCATAATTTGTAATACTTGAGGATGGATCGTTCAAAAATGATTCCTTCATTACCTTTTTAGCTAAATATCCAACTCCGGCTCCTAATCCAATAAGTACTGCTGAATCAGTAACAGTTTTCACAAGTTTGTTTTCGTTTGACATGATTTTTTACTACATCAGTGAGAAATCTTTAAATCAGCTTTAGAGCTTACATCATTCCAATTTTTGGTCGATCTAGCGTTTGTGGTTGAGAGGGAATATTTGATGGCGACGGTATTTGAGGAACTTGCGATAAATCAGGTATTCTATTTTTATAATATCTCATAAACATATCAAATGCTGTAAAGCCTATTCCAACAATGGATAATACGGTTGTAAAAGATAGCTCCGGAAGCCAAGCTTTCGATTCGTTATTTGTCTTTTCTTGATTATACTCACTTTCTGTATTTTCATTTTGCTCCGCTTGTTCCTTTTCTCGTTTCATCTCCCTAGCTAATGCTTCTTTTGCTTTTTTATTATATTCAGCTAATTTTTTACCAGCAGCTACTTTTTTAGGATCTTTCTTTTTTGTTGATTTTTGCTCTTCTTCTTTTTGCGGTTCTCTAGTAATTTGCTCCGCATAGCGGGGAGGGGCTTCGCCCCGATCAACATCTCCTTCACTTTGTTCAGTTTGTTCAGACATTATTTTTACATATCATTAAGAAATCTTTAGACCTCTTAGTAAACAGTATCAGTTCCTTCAACATCTTGCTTAGTAGTCTGCTCAGTTTTGTTAGAATCATCTGTATTATTGCTTGTAACTTGTTGAATTTTACCTATTTTAACGTGTTTAGCAACCTGGAAAACCCCGCTAGCAAGTGCTGCCAATCTTCCTGCTTTCAATGCTAAGAGACCTACAATGTTTGTTAGTTCGCGATTAACCAAATCATCATTCTTCAAATCATCGCAAAGCGATTCTATATCATCAACTGGAACTAAATATGAAATAAGTTTAGAAACTAATTGTAGAGACGAATCCACCAATCCACCGTTAATTTTCTTACCCATTACTGCTTGATAACGATTATAATATTTTTCAACATCTTTTACAGATAATTTTTTTATATCCCCCAAACTCATATCAACGCCTAAATATTCCTTTGTGGTTCCAAGAGCAGCTAGAATAGCTAGTGATTCTTGTTTTATTTCAAGTTCATCTTCCTCAGTTCCTCGGTATTTTATCTCATCTTTTAACTCAGTCTTTTCTTCAATATAATCTTCTACGCTTGTCATCTTTGTGATAATAGATGGATTATTTTTAAATCGGCTTTGTCACTTCAGGAATCTCTAAATAACATTGAAATGGATAACGTAAACATAAACAAAGTCTAGAATATTTTTCAGTTTTCAGGAGTTGAACAAACTTTTTACTAGTTTCGGAATCTAAATCACCCCCATAATCTTCGAAAAGCATCTTCATACCCTTCTGTGATGGATTATGGAATGAGACCACACAAGCTACATTTTCACGGAATGGTTTTGCTATCGACGTTAATTGCTGAGTGAGAACCCACATTGATAAACCATGATGTCTTCCAGAGAATGCTAAATCTATAAACTTGTTCGATCGTTTCTTCAGATCATTCGAAACGGCGCAATCATCTAAAATTATTAGTGTATTTGTTCCAGAGAATAAAGTTTGACAATCAGTTAACAATTCATTAATCTCATCAATGTTACTGGCATCGGGTGATAATACAAAGAAACGTTTATCTCCTCTAGCAAAATTATGATAGGTTTTATTTTTGGAATAGGTTGGGCAAATTAAAACAATGTAATCAAAAATTTTCCGGAAAGGCCCTCGTAGCTGTTCAATTAGGTACTTTGTTTTCCCACAATTTGTTGGTCCAGTTATAATACAATGAAAAGGAATTTTATCTCGTAAATCTTCCATGATTTTTTGTATCATAACATTATGTTTTTAGTACTTAATTGATCTCAAACTTGAATTCATAATTTCCATCATTGCATCAGCTACAACAAACATATGGCAGGTTATAGTACCAGATCCACCCTGTTTTCTTTTAATTTCTATTTTTACACCATCATGCGTATTATTTAATGCTAATCCTCCTCCATGAATGTGATTATCGGGGTGTGTTCTCATATCAACCCAAAGAGCAAACTTATCTGCATAAAAATCCTTTTCCTTTACCGACCATCGGGAGGAACCGGATGGGGGACTATAAACATCATCTCTCTCAAATCGTTTCTTTACTGACTCCCACAGATCTGATGGAATCATTCCCCTAGAGTATACTCGATTTGGAACTCCATCAACATCTATATTAATAGAAGTTATGCCAGGATTGTAAAAATTCTCAGAGTTCCGCGCTCCCGCTGCAAATGGTAATGTAAACAAAAATAATACCCCCGTCATTGATCTTCTAGGTAGATTAATATGTTGATTAATAACACCATCACCGCCTATAGAAAATGTAAAAGTTTTGTGTAAAGTAACATTTTCATAAAAGAATCCTTTACCAACTTGATATGCGGCTTGTGCCTCGCGAGCCAAGTATTCGCTTGAAATGGAAGAATATTCTAACTCAAGATTTTTGATTGAATATGTTGGGGTTTTAGTAATGTCAGAATAAACAACAATATCGTTAATTGGGGCAAGCGTAATCTCAAATATTAGATGATTTTCTAATGCTTTCGGGTAAAAAACACCATGATCGTTTAAAATAGGGTGATTTATTGGTATTCTATATTTTGTATTATGTACTGCGGCAAGCGCTACTTCTTTTACATCTTGTGTTTTTTTATCTCCCGCTTTTGTTCTAAGTTTTCTCATATTTTCAGAAGAAATTCCTTGTTTTAATCTATCTTCGCGTTCTTCATCTGTTAAGAATAAATCATGATAGGTTTGAAATAGATCGTATCTTTGAGTATCCTGTAATGTTTCACCTCCAAAAAGAACTTTAAGTCTAGATACAAGATTCCTTCCCACATTATTCACAAGTGTATTATTAGCGTGTCCATCTACATCCAAGTCAAATAGTAGAGATACACTTCCAGGCACAATCACTAAATTCTCAGAAAGTTTTGGAATATTTATATATAATGTTTCTCCGGGGCTAGCTGAGGATGGATTGAGAGTAATTCGATTCAATGTTGATTCTGCTTTCAAACCAAAGGGTTCTTTGGGAATTCTGTTTGGATTAATTTTTTCAGCCGTCATTGTAATTTATAAGATACTTTGGTTAATCTTTAAATGAGTTCTACCTTATCGAAAATATCGGCGGAGCCGGCCCCGACTTTAAGTCGGATATATTATTCAACTGAAGGATATTGGAAAGGATATTCTTCAATTCCTAAATTAGCCGAAAAGGCAAAAGTAAGTGAAAATGTAGCTAAACAATGGCTTCAGAAACAAGCAATATGGCAAATCTATCTTCCAGCTCCAAAATATATACCTAGACCGCACTGGACTGTGGATAAGCCTAATCAGATTCACCAAGCAGATTTATTATTTTTACCGCATGATAGAGTTGGAAGAAAAACTTATAAATATGCATTAGTTGTGGTTGATATTGCATCGAGATATAAAGATGCTGAACCATTAACCTCAAAAGAAAGTCGAGAAATATCAAAAGCTTTTGAAAAAATATATTCCAGAAGAATGAGATACCCTAAAACATTAATGGTCGATCCAGGAAAAGAATTTATGGGTGAGGTTACAAAACTTATGAATTATCATAATGTGAAAATACAAAGAAGTGAAGCTGGAAACCATAGAGCTCAAGCATTTGTTGAAAGAGCAAACAGAATATTAGGTGAAAGATTATTTAGTCATCAATATGCACAAGAAATGGTTAGTGATGAAAGATCTAGAGTATGGGTGAAACGATTACCACATATTCTAAAAACTTTGAATAATACACCAACTAGAATAACTGGTAAAGAACCTGATAAGGTTATAAAACTGAAAGAGGTTGATATTGAACCCAAAAATTATCAGCGAGTTGTAGGCCTTGATGAGGATAGACTACCTCCAGAGGTTAAAGTTAGATATTTATTATCTCCTGGTGAACTTGAAGGTGGAGAAAAAAGGCGAGCTACAGATCCTATTTGGAGTATTAAGATATATTATATTTCAAGGAGCGTGATTTCACCTAATCAGCCGGTTTTATATTATTTAACTGATGGGCCCAGACGAGGTTTTGTAAGGGAAGAATTACAAGTTATACCTTATGATACTGAGCTACCTCCTAATTCTGTTTTGGTAAGATAATGCCCATATGGGAGAGTATGTTTTCCATCTTTACAAATTATTCTCTTATCATCATCGGCTGATAGTGCAACTTTATTAACAGTTTCAGTATAAACAAAATGTTTATAACTTCTTATTACTTGCATCTCCCTCATCTGATTTACTTTATTTTCTAAACATTCCTTGTAATCATCAAATCTTATACTATTTTCTACAACTGATTTTTTAATTCCTTTATCCTTTTTTGTCTCTTTACCATCATCTGTTTTGAAAGAGTATAGCTTAGCTCTTAGACCAACAAATTCAGTTATTATTTTACCGCCGGTTTCATCTTTAAACTTACCAATTACTTTTTTGTTTATGACTGTATAAATTCCTGATGGATGATTTTTTGGATAATTGCTAGTGTCAAACATTTCTTTAACATCAGGGCTTATATCCTTATAGAAATCCTCAGTTTCTATATCATATACAAGACTATCTGTATCTGTCATAAGTAATTTAGCTTTTTCACCATATTTTGGTTTAATATAATTATAATGAAAGTCATACATCATTGACTTGCTTATATCTAAAATACACATTCCTAAGTAAATGGGTTTATTGTATTTTATATGTGTTTTATTCATATGTACAGCCATAAGATTTTCAGAAAAAATAGTTCGACGATTATAGTTAGCTTTTGATATTAATTTTCTTGCTTCTTTCTCATTAGTTACTAATCTTATATCAACCCTTTTTCTAAGATTTTCCATTGTTTTACCAAATACAGAATTATTCATAAGTTTGAAAAAATCTTTTTCAAAATCGTTTTTCGCTTGTGCTCTCAATTTAGTATTCAAATCGATATAAGGTTTTAACCATTCAGACTCTTTAAATTTAATTCCTCTATGAATCTTTGTTACTTCTAATCCTAGACTTTCATATTTTTTTAGTGTTTCATGATGAACCACATAATTATTCTTATTGTTAAGGTTTGGTATTAATTTCTCAACCCTATTAACCTTAATTCTTTCTGGGGCAAGCGGGTAGTCACTATGTAAATCATGAAGATGCTGTGGATATTTTAAATCAACCTCTACTATACATGGCATATTTCTCCAATTTGTTAGCTCATTTTCAGTCATCCATTTTAAATCACGAGTTGGGAGTGATTCACTCATTGCCCCACCATATAAGTTGTTTGCGTCGAGATATTCTATATAATTTGTTTGTATGTTAGGATCATATTTACTCATGTATGGGTTATTAGCTTTAGCATATCTGTTTGATATCTGAGATATACCCCCTCTAACACCTTTCTCAATCATAATTAGCATATCAATGTCATTTATCATCTCCAATTTAACTTTAGTTAACTTTAACATAGCATCCCAAGCAAGTCCTGGTGCTGTATAATACCAAGCAGGATCCAAACAATAATGTGTTTGACAAACATCTCTAAAGTTTTCAAAAACATCTGCTAATAATAACACATCAGACTGGAGATATAGATTAAGGTAATCTCGCATTGTTTTCATATTAAAAGTTTCCCATACCTTTTTAGCATGTTTGTAATCATCTTCTGAAATATCTTCACCTCTAAGTTTTGAGTAAAAATCTTCCTTTGGCGGAAGTTGGGTTTCGTTTAATTTATCAAAATCATCAAGCCAATCATATGGGAATACCCCCTTTCTCAATAATAACTTTAATTCTTCGCCTTCAAAATACTTTGTAGTTTCGTTTAGGTTTTTATCTGTTGGTTCAAGGCACCTACTTCCTTTTATTACACCTTTACAAACGTCACACTTCCCACATTTAGTAAGATTACTAGATAAATTATCAAGGCTGGATTGCATAAATTTTAATGAATCTATGAACCTTATATCTCTATTAACATCCTTCATCTCACCACTTTTTTTATCTTTGTAGGTATCAACCACAATCTCTTTTGAGAAAGAAATATACTTTTCCTCATTATTAGGTATAAGTTTTATTTTACCTTCTGTTTTTACAAGATTATTAATAAATAAATGTGAATCATATCCTGATAAATTGTGAATTATAACAGGAAAGAATTTTGGGATCTTATAATTTAAATTACATTCCTTATGTGCTGCACCTCTATACTTTCCTGTAAGATGGCAATGATCTATTACCTTATCTTCCCCCAATTCTTTCTCACAGATATGACAGTAAGTAGCATTTTCATAATTTATTTTATCATCTTCCGTCATCATTTTGTTATTAAATTTTTTGAATCTTTTTTTATTATAACTTATGCAATCTTTATAAATTTTCTTAAATTCTTCTTCTATATATTCCACAAATTTCTGCGCCACATCATCTTCTGGCGATTCAGCAGTATATCTATAAAATCTGGATTTACATATTTTTTCATTAAAACTCTTAATATAACAGCCAAATGCAGCGGGTTTGTGGGTTTGATATTTATTAGTATAACTTTTATTTTTATCTAGCTGGCCTGTTTGTTTTATTTTATTCAAAATACACTCAAAGTCTGCATAGGCCACAAAAGGTATTCTCATTTTTTTAACAAAATTTCTAAAAGAAAGAAAACAAGGATTACCATCTTCATCTTTTAGCATATCAATCCTTGCTTCATTATACAAAAAACAATAACCTTCATGCTTTTCCAATGAGCTTTTTAAATGAAAATGGTGCAAACAATTATCACAAAAATACAACTTACATTTACGTTTAGTAACTTGTCTTCGTATAAGCGCACTAACATTTTTTATTAAAACAAAGTGTTTATTTGGTTTTTCATCTTTATTTTCTTCATTTGTTTCTTCTGTTAATAAAAGTAATCTAATCAATTTAAATCCTCGTTTACTACTTCTTTTTATAGGATATACCCCTATTTTCTCATCATATCCATATATAGCAATATCATAATCATTTTGGTTTTCAAAATTAACAATATCTTGTATTGCACTTGGAAAATTAATTTCATCCCAATTAAAATTCTTAGATTGTTCTATCAATTCTTTTGTTATTCTTTGTGGGTTTTTATCGGTTGGATAAACTGCCCGTGTTACACACCACTTGAAACATTCATCATCATAATTCTTAAGATTAATAAGTGCATTCCTGTTTAACAATTCTTTTGGTAGTGGGATATAAGATCCACCTAAAAGTGGAACAAAACGATCTATGAAAATGTCAAAGAATAGTACGCGTTCTAATTCCCAACCAGATTCCTTTTTTAAAAATTCTTCAAATAATCTAAGTTGTTCATTTGTTAATCTATCAAATAATTCTGATAAATCTGTTGATTCAAGAACAATTTCTGATTTTTCAGAAGGAAAGTTACCATCGCAGTATTCATATATTTTGTCTAAATTACTAAATAATTTCTTTTTGAATCTGCATGAAAATATAAATTTTGTCTTTAATGATTTTTTTTGATTTAACTCTCTGTTTAATTAGATCTATAACTTTTGGTTTTATTTTATGTAAGAATGTCTTTTCATCATTCTTTCCATTTCCTTCAATCCTATAGCTTATATAATTACCATTAATAGCTGATTCATATTCCCTTGGTGTAAAATCTTCCACAATTTCTTTTTCCTCATTTCTTTTTAATATTTTTGGTCTTGCACCTTCCTTCACATAATCTCTTTTAGGTGGTGGTTTTATTTCTTTGGGTTTATTTTTCCCTGACCGGGTTTCATTTACTTTTTTATATCTTTCTATAAAATTTTTAGCTAATTCTTCTGCTTTATTTTTTACTTTTTTAGGAATATATGGTTTTACAAAATTCCAAAACTTGTTTAATACATTTCCTAAAAAAGGAGTTTGTTTTGTTTTTGTATTTTTAGGTTTGGGTTTATTAATATTTTTGGGGGGTGGGCCTAGGGGCGTTCCTGGCCTAAATCTATCTGGCGATCCAGGCGGCGTGCCAGGCATTGGTTGGGGAATAGTTAAAGGTGGTAAATTTAGTTGGTTTCTTGGTCTCATTGGTGGTGGCTCAATATTCGGAATTGGAAGAGGTAAATTTGGTTGATTTATTGGCCTAATTGGTGTATTACGTAGCTCCCCAACAATTCCTGCAATATTATTAGTTATTTCTTGAATATTATTAGTTATTTCGGGTATATTAATCAATGCATTAATAAGTTCTGCTTTATTAAACGCAGATCGGCCTCGAATATTATACCATCTAACTAAAGATTTTAATTGCGACACATTTTATCTTCGTAATTGTTGTTCCATTTTGTATATTAATTCTTCTTTTTAAATGAGTATTTTATTTCTTTTGAAAATCATTTTTTAAAAATGTGCCAGGAGCCAGCTCCGCGCCGATTTCACATAGGCTTTGTATCGGCTTAGTATCCAGGCTAACAACAGCTTTGTATCGGCTTAGTATCCAGGTCAATAACAGCTTTGTTGTGGGCTTGTGAAAACTTTGTGGGCTTGTGTAAACTTTGTGGGCTTGTGTAAACTTTGTGGGCTTGTGAAAACTTTGTGGGCTTGATACAATTTAAACACCCTCCTTTTTATATTCGCACTCAGGACATAGTTCTTTCGCCGATGTTTGCGCTTTGCGCTCAGGTCATAGTTTGCGCTTTGCGCTCAGGTCATAGTTCACGCTTTGCGCTCAGGTCATAGTTCACGCTTTGCGCTCAGGTCATAGCATAGACCGTTTCGCGTAACTTAACAATTTCGTCCAGAGTACCCCCCCGCCCACCTTCCTAAAATACGTTTAATTTGTTAAAACTACGCGGACTTTTTTCGTCCTATTCAGACTTTTTTTGGCCTATTCGTACTTCATTCGAACTTTTTTGACCTATTCAGACTTTATTCGAACTTTATTCAAACTTTGCGCTCAGGTCATAGCATAGACCGTTTCGCGTAACTTAACAATTTCGTCCAGAGTACCCCCCCGCCCACCTTCCTAAAATACGTTTAATTTGTTAAAACTACGCGGACTTTTTTCGACCTATTCAGACTTTATTCGAACTTTATTAAAATCGTAATGAAAATGTGCCAGCATCCCCCTTTTATAACATCATCTTTGAATGTTACAGTGCGACTACTCAAACCAAGGCCACCCAAACAAATTTGCCTATAAATTATCCAATCACGATCGAGTATCTAAACAATAGAACCCCGACCAATGTTTTATTTTTCGCTTAAAATGCATACAATTCGCTTTTTAACTGTACAAAACATATAAAGATTGAAAAAGAATCAACTTAGACGGAAGAAACTCGCCAAAAATCTGTTGTTCAGCGTCAAAACAGACATTCAAAATTTGTATGAAAATTTATTTGGGTGGCCTTGATTCGAGTAGTCGCACTGTAAGATCATAAAAATAGCTGTTTCTTTCAGTTAATGGGCTTTTCCCAAAGCCGGTTCTAACAGGTGAATTAATACACACCGTGTATCTAAAAGTGTATTGTACATGCTGCTTGCAACTCGATCATTCATTGCTACGATCCAACTAGTATCCACAACCCTTACAGTCAGTTCAGTTCGAAATATGACTGAAAATATACCAAAATATCGAGTCATTTGCTGGAGGCTTACCGCACATGCTTGTACGCGCCCCCACCACATTAACACGTACATTGGGAATAATATCAAACAAAAATGACTACAAAGATAACCATGTGACTATCAAAAGATGTTTAAAGCCTTAAGCAGCCTGAAAAATTTCCGTAACCCATTCTTACCGGAACTCTCAATTTCTGGTCTTGGTGACTCGTCTGGTGAATCGTTAAGTTGAATATCGAGTCCACTCCCTTGTAAATCCGTCGCTACTTTTAACATTTCGTCCATTCTAGGAAACTGTTGCCCATCGTCTCCGTCAAGATCGATACTTGTAGTTGCACTAGTACCAATAGCACCGGAGAATAGATCGCCATTCAGATCAGTTTCTCTTATATGATCCATGTCCTCCCGTTCCCTACTACTTTCCGCCATGTTACTCAGGTGCTGACGTGCCTGCCTCATCCGGGAATTAGGACTCATATTTAATCACGTGAATGGCGGAAACCACAGTAGGCCCCAGACATTCTATTTTTGTATGGACGGTCAGCTAGTCAGTTTCGCTTCCCAAGTAAAGAGATAAGGCATGGGAACTTCCCCCCTTTGTAAACTACCGTAACAGCATACCTTACAATAGACGCATAGTAGATGGTATAAAAATCAAAGTCAACACTTGTGATGTACCGTAGTCCTCAAAACTTTGGATTTTAGCAGGATTTGGAAGTACGCAACTGCAGTTCAAGTGAGTACTTCAACTAGTCATGACATGCTCCCAAAAGAAACATTAATTGCTGCCCGCCTAGGGCAGAGAATTTGTTCTTAAATTGTCATGGCCACGCAACTTTTTCATTCATTTGGTCATAATATCAGAATACACGATAATTCCTTCTTACAATGTATAAGAAATTTCTAACTTTTCCGCCTGGTTTACTTGATTACAAGAATAAAGAAGCTCAAACGCATTTGAGTGGAAATACGCCTGTTGTCGTCGGTAAATATCCACTGCCATACCACACAACTTTCCGGTATACCTTTGGCTACTTCTCCATGAAACACGAAAATTGTTGTACAAACAAAACCTTATAATAAGGGCTGTACTGATCATTTAACCTTTTTCTGGCACGCTTCGAAAAATGGGAATAAAACATAATAAACGGCAAAATTTGGAGAAGTGCTTTGCTGTAGGGGGTAAACATATATTATGATAAACCTACCATTTCGGGTCCTGTCTGCCTCTCAGCCACGATTCTATTTGAACGAGGGCTGCGTTATTATTATTACTATTATCGTCATCATCATCGTCATCGTTATCGTTATTGTTATTATTTCCAGAAAGAAATATAAGGAACAACACGGCTTACAAACTTACGAAAACATTGTTGTAAGAAAACTGTAATCTCAAAAGCTTCCCTTTGTATCAACACAGCGGATGTATATTTCCATAGCACAAAGTCGCAGATTCAAGTCTGTCAATCATAAATTCACCCTACACAGCGGACCCTGGGAACTGTTAACAAACATCAGGACGAAAAACCTTTGTTGAAGTCGAGATGTCAGAACCAAAATAGGATGCTGCCCTATGCGGGCAGCAATAAGGTCGATAAGGAGAAAATACCAGGCATCCTCTAAACAATATAGTGCACGCATCGATAACATGGTGACCACGATTCAAGCAAATTATGTTGTAGCATTTGGTAGATATTGAAACCATACTGTACTACCTCGATAAAGAAGACTGAAGTGACGAAGACTGCCGTCAACTTGCTCTGACCAATCCCCTGAATTCAGTCCTTCAGGCCGTTACTAGGCCCGGTTGACCCCTGAGCGAAGCAGATGGGAAAATAGAATGGACCTTGATGCGACGGTGATAGACAATCCTTATACGAAGAGCAGCTTTTATATGTTTACTGTCTTATAATTATTAATAGAAACGGATGATAATAACAACAAGAACAGAAAAATGATATTGTCACTGAAAAAAGGTTACATAGAGAATGTTTAATTAAATGAATAAAGGTAAAAATCGTTTGACCATTCTGGTCCATTTTCTCGGTTCTGAAGTTTGTGATATTCGATATAGAATGAGCCATTTCTACGTTTATACAGCAGGCAGAAGTGTGCATGTTTGTGATGGTATCACGGCTTTGTATAAAGAATACAACGGTTTCAATTAGCTTTATGGGGAAAGATAAATGAAATTGTCTTATTTTGTTTTTGTGCGGTATTTCATGTTGTACGCTTGATTTTCAAGCCATTTGAAGGCGATTTCTGTCCATTATGCGGCTAGGTTTTCTAGTACACCAGAAAGTAGCAGAGGCCTCTGATTCTTATCTGTGAAATACTAATGAAAGATAAATTAAAATAATTTGCAATAATCCCCTTTTACAAGCTACACATGCACCATTGCTACGTACATAATGGTTAGGTAACATCCGCGCTATCCAATCCTGTACGTGATATCTCATGTCAAACACTAAGATGAAAAGGGATGAAGATCTTACCTCGTAAAACCCTGTTGAAACTTTTCTTTATCATATTATTAGACCAATCGAGTTTTTACTGTAATTGTTGAGGGAATCAATCTGGTATAAGTATTCATTGTTACTGCACCTTATGAGTGACTGACTGAACGACGGTAAATAACCCGGTACCTGAACCTACCTGTGTTACTTCTGGTGACCGGAAGTTACAGTGAGACTACTCGAACCAAGGCCACCCAAACACATTTTCATACAAATTTTTAGTGTCTGTTTTTGACGCTGAGCAACAGGTTTGTCGCGAGTCTCTACCGACTAAGATGATTGCTTTTCAATCTTGATATGTTTTGTACAGTTATAAAGCAAATAATTATTATGCATTTTAAGCGAAATATGAAACAATTGTATTGATTATATTGTTTAGGTACTCGATCGTGATTGGATAATTCGTATGAAAATTTGTTTTGGTGATCTTGGTTCGAGTAGTCGCACTTTAACAGTTGCATTTACATAAGTTAATTGAAGAATTCTACTTGTTTTGTTTTGGTAGCGTTTAATTTTATCTATGATGAAATAAAAGTAAAGCATAAGTTAAAGTAGCGATCGGTGATTGGAACTCAATCGGTGGTTTGATGGTTGCTTGAATGAATCAAATGAATTATGTTCAGGATTGAAATAAAAAGGTGCAGCATTTCATAAGATAGCCCTCACAAGGTATCCCCACCTAACCCCATAATTCTGACTAAGTTAGCCTGTCCCAGGTCCTAAGATGGTAAGGGGTAAACGTCAGGCCGAGCGAGGAATTAGTTAGGGGAGCTGGGGCTGGGGAGAGAGAGAAAACTCCAGAGCTCCGCACTTTTCCCCGCTCGACCTGAGGCTCGCACCTTACTATCTGAGGCCCTGGAGCAGGCTAACACGATAGAGAAAGTAGAAGTACTGTAGCTAATTATGCAGGAAAGCTAGCCTTAATCCCAGGTAAGCAGAAGTCGATTTCCTAGAGGTGACTTCAGACCGATAATACTGCACTGACTAGGATATACCTTCAAATTCCCAACTCCGCTGCACTGTCTGTACTGATCTGTGTCAGCCATGAATAATGCTCTTTCCATACATACTGGAATATGTTTCGTCCAATTACGAAGAACCTGTCAGAAGAACTGTGTTTTCGCGCCTTCTCCTCTATCTTCCTCGACTTAAACTTACACTTTAACACTTTTACACTTTTAATTATTATTTCAAACAAATATATACAGGTAATTTACACAACCCGCGTATAGCAACAGCTAATCTTGGCGGGTATTAGTAATGACAAAAATTGAGTTTAATTAAAAAATTACAATATTACTATAACATCGGCACTACAATGTAAGACTGTGAAAACGAAAACGAAAACACATAGCTATAAGGCACAATAATTAGCAGTAAACAAAAATTAAGTATTAGAGCTAGAAGACTACAATATTGCTACAATTACACTACAATATAAGACGAAGACATACAATATGAAACGAAACACGTAGCAAAACACAAAGCTATAGGGTACAATAATTATTAGCATTAATTTTCAATATTAAAGAATGGGCGTCAACATAAAAGTCCTCAATCCCAAGTACTTAACTTCGTCGTTGGTCGTTTAAACAATTTAAAATGGATTTCAAGTCGCGTAGTCAAGTTTATTTCGTAAAACTAGGGGTTCTCATTGAGAAGTGAGTGCTGTCGTTAGTAGCGTAGTTGTATGTAGGCTAATTCTTTATCCGAACCATCGATGGATCCGATCTCCATGAAATAATATGGCATCGATATCTGTTTGCTTCCAGGAGTCGACCGAATACGATCGATTGAAAAGCAAAGCTGAGGGTGACATAAATGCACACTGTCGGCTTCTAGAATGCTCACTGAAAGCTTCATGACCTTGATGAATGCTTCCTCGAATAGAAGTCATCGAAAGAGATCGGAAAACGCGATCAAAGACAACAAAAGAGCTGCAAAACTCACCTGGATAGGTCGCAAACGCTTTATCTTTCTTGTGAGACACGAAGGACGTGAAAACGGAGCACATGTGAGTTTCATCGATTATAAGGGAATTGCTGATTGGCTTCTGGCTAGTATTTTAAAGTGGATTGCTGACAGGCTAATTCTCTATCCGAACCATCGATCGAACGAAACTTCTCGAATGCTTTCAAGAATATGAAGGCTGCCTATCGGCAGCAATTAGCTTCTCGAGATGGACGAAACCGTAAGTCTACGATTTCCAGCGTTAGAAAAGCCCGTAAATGAGTTTATTTAGGAGCAACAAAACAAGAGAGCAACAAAACAAGAGTACATTATCAAAAACACGGAGGGACGTTGCCACTGTAAAGCCGTTTTTGAAAGAAAAGAATGAGGAGAGAAAACTGGAAGAGATTCTGCCTGAGCAGCTAGATGATTTCTTGAGTGAATTTTATAATAATTGTCAAGAGAAAAGACGGAGACAAATTCGACCCTTCAATCCTCAGAGGATTTCTTTCAAGCTTCAACTGCCACTTGAAAGCCTGTAAATATCCGAAGAACATAATGGTGGACCTTGAGTTTCGACAAACTCGAAAAGCTTTGGAGGCTCGAAACAAGCAACTGAACAAACGCCGCAGAGGCTATAACAGACGAGGTGATCAACACATGAAAAACCTGCTCGGAATCATGAGTTCATAAATCACGAACCAAGGCTTTGTTGAACACGTTGTGGTTTATGAACTCCATTCATTTCGGGTTGAGAGGCTGCGACGAGCATCCACAAATTTAATGGCTAGGGGAGATTTTCAATTTATCAGAGATGTGGACGGAACTGAATATTTAAAATATTCCGAAAGACAGACCAAAACACGAACTGGAGGGGAACTACAAAATATCAGATCAGTCAAGCCTAAGGCTTTCGCTACTCAAGACGGGGCAGATGAGAGAAACTCCGGGTTGTTTACAAAATTTGTCGCGAGAAAATGCAAAACTCAATGCTGACCGCCGAGGCTCCTTTCTATCTGAGTATCAAGTATTCAAAGGATTCCTGTGAATGTTGAGTTAAGACAAGTGTAGTGGGGGTAAACAAACTGAACTCGTTAATGAGAACTATGGCAAACAAAGCTGGACTCGGCGAGAAGGGGAGGATCCTGACAAATCACAGCGCAAAAAAAGACAATGATACAAAAACTTGACAGCAACATTCCCCTCATTCAAATCATGCAGCTTTCGGGTCATCGTAATGTGCAAAGTGTAAACAACTACAGCTCTGTCGGTATAAAGAGCAACAGAAGAATATGTCACTGATACTTAGCTCAAAGCCTACAACATGCAATGGCGCGAGCGATGCTAACAAGGCTTCACATACTACTTATGTGACCACCACACTGACGGCCGAAGTGGAGGCTTCGTTCACAAAAACGTCGATGTTCAGTGGAGCCGTATTTCATGTTGGACAATTCAACATAACTATAAACTCTGCAAACAAGACACCAGGAACTTGTACAGATGAATGTGTTTCTACGGTACGAAGCTACAAGCGAATCAAACGAATTCTTGAATCATCGGATGATGACAGCCCTAAACTGGAATAAAACACTGTGCCACAAATCGGCTCTTTTCTTATTCTTGAAAGCGATCGATTTTGATTTTCTCATGAACAAGAGGCCGCAATGGCCTTCACTTGGGCTTCCAAGTGGAAGCTACTAGATTTGCCGAGAGTGGAATTGAAGTAGTCAGCTGCTTGTGGAAGGTACAACCCTTTTTACATCCGGGAATTTTCACACGTGGGTCAGATGATCGGTCACATAGAACTGGTAAGAACTTGTGAAGGTGAATTAATCAACATGACACGAGCATGGGACAAAGGAAAAAATTCTGAGTCCCCGACAGGAATCGAACCCATGACCTCCCGAACACCGGGCGGGCGCTCTATCCACTGAGCTACGAGAACTCATGGAGAGCAAGGTTATTTAACTGAGTTCATATCTGACAGGTGTCCTGCATACTGCTAGGATCAACGCTATCGAAGTCATCGTGAGTTGTGATAAGTTAATGAAGATGGTGAATTTTAAGCTCGGTAATAAAATGTGAAGGTGAATTAATCAACATGACACGAGCATGGGACAAAGGAAACTTGTTTGACATACTCGATATGAGTTTCCGGAGCAACCCCTTTCTGAATGTAGGTTCATTATCTTTCAGTGGAGGTATTCCGCCAATGGCGTGGACGTTTGTAAGTAAATTGACCGTATTTGCCATGGCACCGTTTGCCAAACCTGTGTCCATGTCGACCTTCTGACTAAAAGTATTTCAACAGAATCTTCGAATATCGCGAGAAAACAAGAAGACAACCTTGTGGGCTGTATTACGCGCAAAGACATGCTCCTAGAGGGCCAAAAATAGCTTATTTTCGTCCCCAGAATCCACGCGGTTTTTCATATTGTTGGGACTTGAAAGTCAGCGCTTGCGCAGAAACGCCGGAAGTGAGTTTTGAGAGAAATACGACGACGACCAAAGTGTAATTTAAGACTTGGGCGTTCCTGTTGCACAGGAAGCCCAAGTAATAAAGCTTGCTTCAAATTTGGTAGATCTACTTGAACTACCCTGGGTGCCAGATGGTTTTTTTTTTTGTAAGCTGCAATTTTAAGCGGAAAAGCGTTCGCCACTGAAAAAACACTCTGGCACCCAGGGTATGCTTGAGCTAATCAGCTTTACGCATTTAGAGCTACTTTTGCAAGTGAAAGCAAGGTTTTCGTTTTTATTTGGACGATTTGTAATCTCATTTGCAACTAAAATAAAACAATAAAAAGACGAATTTCAATATGTATGGAATGTAAACAAACGACTTCTTGGGGGGGGGGGGGGCAATTGCACAACATTTTTACACTTGTTGATTTGTATCAGAAATCGAACGAGTGAGATTTCTGATACATCACCAATTAGTGCGAAAATGCTGTACGCGCGCCCTCCTATGAAGTAATCTATATATTCAATATTTAGCTCTTATTAACCGAGCAGGAGGTCTGTATGGGAGAATCTTGACCGAGGTATGCACACACGACCGAGGTCAAGATACTCCGATACAGTCTGACTAAGCTCGATTAATAAGATGTTTATTATAGCGGGGCTCCCACGCGCGCGAAGCGCGCGTGGGACAGAGCCCCATACTCATGGAATATGGTCAACCTCTTTTCGTTTGGTTGTCACGTGACTGACCGAGCGTACGTACGTACGCGTCTACAGATTGTACGGGTAGGGTAGGGGAGACTATCAAAAGGAAGGGAGGGGTATCTCAGGCGTGTCTTGGCAAATCCACATCTTATATATTGGACGTTCACAATATGGTCAATTGACAGCTGTCAAAACGGGATAGCCATTGACCAGCATCACATGACCATATTGTGGGCTCATGTGTCAACTCATCGAGGTGACGTGATTTATTTGGAAGCTGTCCGCTGATCAGTAATTGATTTATTAGATCGTGAGCTCAAGCCTCGAGTTCTGGTAGTCCGCGTGTTTTTGGCGGAAAATTGTGTTGACGACTGAAAACGAAATTTTCAGTTCATTGTCCTTTTGAGACACAATATTATTACTCTACACTTTTAAAGTTTTACTAAAGGATAAACGAAACAATTTCTGTTGCTATGTCAACAAACAATAGCAGAGAAAATATAATTTGCAGAACACAGGGTTCAGGTGAAGAACAACGGGAAAGAGAACGGAAGAGAGCAAGACTTAACTGGGGAAGAGTGAGCGAAGAAGGTCGCCAAAGAAGGCGCGCTCGGGCAAGAGAAAGGAGACGAAATTATAGCGAAGAACGCCGACAAGCAGAAAGAGTCCGGGCTCGAGAAAACAGGCAAAATGTTAACGAAGAACGCCGAGAAGCGGAAAGACTCCGTGCTGTGGAAAACAGACAAAATTTTAGCGAAGAACGCCGAGAAGCGGAAAGACTCCGTGCTGTGCAAAACAGACAAAATTTTAGCGAAGAACGCCGAGAAGCGGAAAGACTCCGTGCTGTGCAAAACAGACAAAATTGAAGCGAAGAACGCCGAGATACCCTGCTAAAAGCCATGCAAGAAAAAAACCTCGGCTCGTAGGGTAAAGCATGCGCAGAGGTTTTTTGCTCATGAAGGATTGAAGGAAACCCTGAAGTTCAGTAATAGATTCTTGAGTGCTTAATAATTTTACGATTTCATTTAATATACTCCATGACTTTGTAGGTAGAAACACCGTACTAATAGCAGGCGAAAGTTTAGACAAAAATCATAGCGAGTTAACCAACCTCGACACTAAACTATAGTTAAAAACGTTTGTGAATTCCTTCGCAATATTTTAGAATGCTTTTACAGTTTAAAGTGAAATGAATGTACTAAACGGGAGCCCCGCTTTTAGGCTTGGCTAAATCTATATATTATGACAAACAAGAACAATTTAATTCGTTTATTGTAACTGGTTTGCACTGGCTGATATTTTCCTTGCGAACGGGGATCAGCCGAACTTAATTCTGCCAAGGCTTGCTCGTCCTCTACACTTTTTTCTCATCCGGCTTTTTAGCACTTCCATATAAATAAATATCGTTAGAAGAAAATAGTTAATATTTTTACGTTTTAGTTTGCAACTTTTCGCAGCAAAAAGTAACCGGTCTAGATGCCGATCCAGATGGGAAAATCTAGACCGCTTTCAATATCGGTTTCAGCCAATCAGATTCGTGAATTCGGTAGTTACCAGGCCTTGTGAGACACAGCCATATAATAATTAAAAAATCTCCGTTTTTCTTTTGCCAGTGCTAAAAAGGCCACATAATAAATAACTATTAACCTCATCCGTTCGGCCATTACAAAGAAATCTCAAACCTCGGCTTTGACGTAATGACCTCGCTATCGCTCGGTCAATACATCATGGTCTTGTAGTTAGTGAGCTAACGTCGAGCTGAAAGCCTTGCAATGTCTTTTCTATGCAACGCAAAACATTTAGCAGATCTTCAGCCCTGGCCAAGCGCATGGCGTGGTAGCGTTAATGGTATTTTATTGGATAGTATGAAAGCCTACTTTGCACAAAAAAATTAATGCCTACGACATGACATCGCAAGAGGACGTTTGATAAGAGAGGGACGGCTGGGAAAGTTGGGGCTCCTGTAGTTTGTCAGTTAGTGTATAACTAAGCAACCGCTTTCGAAAAAAATGTCGCGTGCCTGTTACGTTATCGTTTAGTCAGCAGAGCAGATGTTAGGATTTCTCGTCAAGATAGTTTACAATACCGAGGTAAGAGGTACTTCCATATATTCAGCTTGTTATCTGTTACATGGGTTTCCTTAAAGTTCTTTGTCAATAGTGAGTTACAAACTGATGTTTTGTCGCGTACATTAAGTGTGTAAAAAGTACTTCCCAATTCAAAATAAACCTCTCCTCAATAATAAATATGCTCGTATTCCTAATATTTTGTCTCCTGAATGTGACAAATTATGCCCATGGCATATCTGAGAAACACGAAGGACTATTTTACGAGAGATGATAACCACAGTCTCGAGCGTCAAAGGTCAAAATGTCAATTTTAAAATTAGTGCATTGTGTTCAAGGCGCTCTCAAATTTTGTCCTTTTATTTACCCAAGCTAGTTTTCCGATAAAAGCCAAAACGAAATGATATTTTTATCGTTAATAATAGTTTTGATGGTAAAATTCATGTACCAAGATGGCTCGTGAATTTGGCCCAAATTTTGGTGTGACGCAAAACCGCTGAGGGTGTAAATTTCTGAAATAAGATAAAAAAAATTCAGGCTCACAATATATTAGTATCTGACAACTCTAAATAGACGTAGCCTGCGTAGCAGTCTTTTCCGTTTCCTCTAGAGCCAATGGGAAGTCGCACGAAGGCATGAGGCGAGAGCAAAAAGTTAGGAACGGGGGGGGGAGGGGAACGTTTGCCGAATCCAGTCGGTAAAGCCGCCAGAAAGTCTTTTCCGTTAAGGAGGCTCTTGTGGGTTTTAGATTAATTGATTCCCCACTCTTACAAAAAACTCTAGCAGTTTCCTGAAGAGCAAATTCGAAAGAATTATCTTCGACTACGGCCATATTTGATCTAATCTTCATCTAAGCTCGATCTAAATTCTTTCATATATTCATTGAATCATTCTTCTCCATCTACGGGTATATTACGAACTCACAACATGGCTTAATAGCTCAGTTTGTAGAGCACTGCTCCGTTATCGCAGAGGTCATGGGTTCGAATCCTGTTTAGGCCTGAGTTTTTTTCAGGCTTTAATTTCACAGCTGCGTGTACATAACTGCGATGATCAATTAATGTCATTACATAATTAAATTCTCATTGGAGCAATTACCCCAGACAATGCAACAGTACTCTAGGATAGGTTTGATTATGGCATTACATAACACCTTCGTACAATGAGTTGTTAAATAACATTTTGCACGCTTTAAGAGACAAATTCTGGAATTTACTTTACTAATTAGATAGTCAATGTGTTTGTTCCATTTGAAATGTTCATCAATCTTAACTCCAACAATCTTTTCATCAGTAGCTTCCTCTAGCCTGGTGTTGTCCAGGAACAGATCCAAAGAGTCTTTGTCTGCATGACAGAACTTCTGGGCTGTACCAATTAGTAGCTGCTTGGTCTTTGTTGTGTTTGGCATCATACCGTTAGCTTTGAGCCACTATCCTGCACTATCCAATGTATCCTGTAACTTCTGTTGGATCTCCTCACAAGTATTACCACTTGACCAGATTGTTGTGTCGTCTGCATAGATATCCACTGCGGCTTTCTTAAGTGATAGTGGTAGGTTATTGATGTAGATGGAGAAGAGAGTAGGCCCTAATATGGACACTTGTGTGACCCCTAGTTTGAGTTCTAGAGGGCTGGACAATGAACCCAGTGACACTGAGCATTGCTGTGAGAGGTTACAGAGGTATGAAGTGAACCAATCTAGGGGTTTAGGGCTAATATGGTCAAAGGCCTTACTGAGGTCCATAAAGACAGTTCCAACAAGTTTACTATTAACCATTTCTGTGAGCCATTTGTCGGTTTCTTTCGAGAGGTTTCGAGACAAAAATTGGACGATGGTTGCATTTTTGGTGAGTTGATTCTTTTTTGTGAACAGGAGTTACTTTGGCTTTTTTAAAAGCATCCGGGAAGATACCACTTGAAATACTTGCATTATAGATGTTTTCCAGACTTGGAGATATCGCCGCCAAGGCTGACTTTAGTAGGCGGATACTTATTTCATGGAGACCTATTGCTTTGTTGTGTGAGATCTTTCTGAGGTCCTGTTCTACAATATTCCTGGTGATAGGTGGTAATATATAGATTTAGCCAAGCCTAAAAGCGGGGCTCCCGTTTAGTACTTTCATTTCACTTTAAACTGTAAAAGCGTTCTAAAATATTGCGAAGGAATTCACAAACGTTTTTAACTATAGTTAAGTGTCGAGGTCGGTTAACTCGCTATGATTTTTGTCTAAACTTTCGTCTGCTATTAGTACGGAGTATATTCTACAAAAAACACAAATTATCAATGTACTGTATTCTATTCCTGATGAAATTAACCATTCTATTTGCGTAAATGTATTAAAAAGATTTGTACACGCAACTGGGAAATGCAGGACACAACTCTTGTCATTTTCGTGTTAAAACGAACACCTCGGTAAAATAAATGTTTACTCCAGACCAAGGTATGGCAAAATGTATGCAAAAGGGCTTAGATATAACTATCTATATAAAAACACATTTAGGCAGTTCTTGATATCGAGGTTCCAGTATATAGCCTGCATGGAAGCAAAATAATTAGAGATTATGCAAGGGCTGCTTGCAGCCTGAAGTATATGTATAATTGTACGAATAATAGGAGGCGAGATATAACAATGTAAATGCCTTTATTTTGCTTCAATGACAGCATTTTTAAAGCTTACAACTCTGAAAAAACAGCTTAAAACTCAAAACGAGGCCACCCTGCTATATCTGCCGCCGCCCCTTAGTACCCTCGCCTTTTTGTGGAGCGTAACAACTGGTAATGGCTAGCAATCTGTAAAGAAAGTAGAACATCAACATTAAACATACATAAAAGGGAAGCGGCGGGAGGGAGTTACATTGTTATATCTCGCCTCCTATTATTCGTACAATTATACATATACTTCAGGCTGCAAGCAGCCCTTGCATAATCTCTAATTGTACATCATAATACTCGTCTCGATATAACAATGTATGTTCAAAGCTTCAAGACCCTGGTTCAACTGCAGCACTAGCTAAAACAGAGCGGCCAACACTAGCATTCCAAACAGGACGATAATAAAACTTCGTGAAAGTGGTCTCATTTGTCCAATCAGCTAGGCGGACTATTTCTGGAATAGAGATGCCTGCTCTCAGTGCTGCAGAAGTAGCTGCTCCACGAGTGGAGTGAGCCTTGAACACTTTGCTATCAATTCCCGCTTCCAACAGACAGTTCTTAACCCAATGAGACAGGGTAGCAGAACTCACAGGCTTATGAGGGTTATTTACAGAGAGAAATAACCTGTTTGGTTCAGAAACTGATTCTGGCCTAAAGGCCTGTGTACGCGTTTCATACTCTTTAAGACATGAGCATGGGCATAGCAACTCATTTTCTGGGAAATTAGAGTGAAAGGAGGTCTTTAAAGGTTTTCCAACCCGAACCCCTTTAGTAAGTTCTGGGAGGTTAAAAGAAACACCTTCTGGATGAAATCGTTTGAAACGTAAATCATGGGCTATTAATTCAGAGCCCCTCTCCGCAGAAGTAATAGCAAGCAAAAATGCCAGTTTTTTACTAAGTTGCTTTAATGATAGTTGCTCATTCGAACCCAAACCTTCCAAATAACTCGTAACTTTGCTAACATCCCATGTAGATGTATATCTTGGTACTGGTGGACGGGAATTGAAAATCCCTTTTAATAGCTGAACTACAAGGGGATGTTCCCCAACATTGTAACCTTCAATTTGTGGGTGTGTTGCAGACAAAGCTGAGCGATACACATTTAGAGTACGATATTCCAGGCCTGCTTCAAATTGACTGGCCAGGAAGTTTAAAACTGAATCTATAGATGCTGAAAGGGGATTGACTTGTTGTTCACGACACCAACAAGTCCACTTTCTCCAGGCTGAAGAATAAGTTTTTTCAGTCCTGGTTCTCCATGCAGCCAGGAGCAGGCTTTGAGCTGGCAGTGAAACTGTTGTACCTTCGTATCGACTCCTGAGACTAGCCATGCGGCTAGTTGAAGGTGAGCAAGAGGATGTAACTCGTTCTCTCGTCTCAGTAGCCCTGGGAACGATGGGAGCAATATGGGATTGTCTATTGTCATTTCTAACAACAATGGGTACCATGGTTGGGTTTCCCACACTGGAGTCACAATTGTCAACTGAGAGACTGACTGTCGCAGAACTTGCTTTAGACACCGCCCTATCAGGGCAAATGGAGGGAATGCGTATCCCTTGAGCTGGTTCCAATCCAGAGTAAAGGCATCCACTGCCTCTGCCTCTGGATCTGGCTTCCAACTCACAAACCTGGGTAACTGTGTTGTCAGTCTGCTTGCAAAAAGATCTATTGTGAAGGGGCCCCATTTGTTGTTGATCCCCTGAAAGATGGACTTTTCCAGTTGCCAGTCGCTGGAATCTGGATGAGCTCGGGATTCGAAATCGGCCACAATGTTTAGTCGCCCCGGCAAATGGTGAGCTTCCACTGTAATAGCCCGTTCTAGACACCACTGCCAAAGGTCGAAGGCTAGGCTTGACAAGACCAGTGATGTTGGTCCGCCCATTTTGTTTATATAACTTATTGCTGTTGTATTGTCCATCATTAACTTTACATGGATGCTGCACTTGTTTTTTAGAAATGACTTCAGGGCAAAGCCGCCTGCTAGAAGTTCTAAACAATTTATGTGTAAAAGCCTTTCTGACTGAGACCAAAGCCCTCTGGTCTGGAAGTTTCCACAACATGCTCCCCATCCCACTGAGGAAGCATCTGTTTCGATTGTCAAAAGAGGAGGGGTTCTTAAAATTGCTCTCCCGTTCCAAGCAGAAAGGTGGTCTCTCCACCATTTTAGTTCCTTGAGGGCTTCCTCTGTCCAGCATACTGGGGACTCGTAGCCCCCATGAAGAGTTAGACTGCGGTTTTTGACTGCTTGGATGTAACGATAATGAAGGGGTGCTGGGAACACTGCCTGGATAGAAGCACTTAGTTTCCCTAGGAGCCGAGCTAGCTCCATGATCGTGATGTCTGGATTTTCCAGAACTTTCTGACACTCTCTTCTGATACTCTTTACTTTGTCCAAGGGAAGGCTGATGTTTAACGTAACTGAATTTATACGGAAACCCAGAAACTCTATTGACTGTGTAGGATTTAGCTGGGATTTTTGGTAATTGACCACAAACCCTAACATCTCTAGAAGGGTGACTGTCAATGAGACATGGTATGTTAGAGTTTCTTTGGTGGAGGACATCAGTAAAAAATCGTCTAAATAAATGATCAGACGAATTCCTTGCTTTCTTAACAGACCTATTACCGGTTTCAGAATCTTGGTAAAGACTCTGGGGGCACTTGCTATTCCAAATGGGAGGCATGCAAACTCCCACTGGGTACCCTTCCAAAGAAACCGGAGGAATTTCTGGTGACCTTTCCAAATTGGAACTGTAAAATAGGCATCTTTCAAATCGATCTTCGCCATGAAATCGTTTGGTTTCAGTAGGTCTTTGAGCATATGTATGCCCTCCATTTTGAAGTGTTCGTATTGGATAAATTGATTTAATTGGCGGAGGTTGAAGACTGGTCTTTGTCCGCCTCCCTTTTTGGGGATTACAAACAGGTTGCTGACAAATCCCACGTTGTAATCGTGTTCTGAAACCAGATGGATTGCCTGTTTTTGAATAAGCTCTCCTAGTTCTTTGTCTATCAAATTTTCGTCCTCCCCCGATACTCTGTGCGAGGGAAGAAAATCTTGGTGTGGTAAGATTGTGAAGGGAATATGGTACCCTGAAATAGCTGAAAGCACCCAAGGGTCGTTTGTTACTGCTTGCCAGTTTTCTATGAAGTGTTGTAAACGACCTGCTGTGGGTAAGTGGCTGGCTTCTATTGTAGAAAGGCCTAAACTGCTTAGAAACGACTTTACTAATGGAAGGTTTAAATTCTCTTTTAATGGTAGCATACCTGCATTTGTTTGGCTTGCAACTGCTACTGGGAACTTTGGGGTGGAACATAGTTCTGACCTGGTTGAGCAGTTGAGAACCTTCCCCTGCTCCGGCCCCTGCCCCTGAAATATGAGCTTTTTCCTCTGGTTGGGAAGCTTGGTAGGTGATTGGACCATCTTCCAGGAAACTGACCCCCTCGCCCTGGCCTGAATTGGGAGGAGGTCCCTCTTCGTAAAAACTGCATGTTTGGCTTCTTAGGGGCTGCCTTAGAAAGGATCTTCACTGTTTCATTCCTTTTCTTCACTTTTTCTTCAAAGGATGGACCAAACAGATTTTTGCCTGCCTCTGGGAATGGCTCAGAAGCTAATGAGCTCATCTGAGGGTTCAGTTTATCCAACACTTGTTTCCGTCTATGAACTTTATACTGGGCATTGACAGATCCCAGTAGAGTAAGGGCCTTGGACAAACATGTATACAGGCCACCTACATCTTGTGTGGATAGAATAACAGAACCTGAATTATCCTCGCTTTCGTCCCAGTTAGAGACGTGTTCAAAGGCCATGCTTACTGGGCCAACAATGTCCAAGAGCTGGTCTTGGAATTTCTTTGTTTCTTTGTCAACTCCTTTTGCTCCAGTAACAAGGGAGCCTAAATAGTCGTCAAGCACTGGAGTAAACATTGACTCAACATTGGGACGAGGAAAATCTTTCGTAATTTGTTTCTTGTCGTACACAGATAGCGGTTTATCCGCAAACATAACGTCTAGAAAGCTCGACAGTTCCTCGGACGCCTCCCAACGTCCAGCGGGAATTGTGAGATCATCACTGACATCCTCGTTTGCCTCTGACACCTTTGCTTTCTTCAAAGGTGGGTCACTGATTTCAACGTGACCATTATTTAAGCCTTGTGTTGACCCGGCGGCTAACCGGCCAGCTATAGAATAATTTGAGCCTTGTGTTGACCCGGCGGCTAACCGGGGAAGAGAATTTGAACTGGTGTTCAAAGTTTGTGAGCTCGAGGCAGTTCCCTCGAGGTTGTTCTTTGCAATCGTTTCGTGAATCATAGTGGGCAGCATCGCTGCTAATTGGCTATGAATCATTTTGGAAATAACCTCTGCTGTATTATTTCTGTCAGAATTCATGGATTTACCTTGAGATGACTCTGGATTCTGGGCGATTATTTGGACATCGGCTTCTGTTCCACCCGTTGCTGCCATGTTGAGCGAAGCAAAAAGGCGAGGGTACTAAGGGGCGCCGGCAGATATAGCAGGGTGGCCTCGTTTCGAGTTTTAAGCTGTTTTTTCAGAGTTGTAAGCTTTAAAAATGCTGTCATTGAAGCAAAATAAAGGCATTTACATTGTTATATCGAGACGAGTATTATGATGTACAAATGTAAATGTTTTTCTTTTTTGTTATATTATTATTAAATTGAGTTATGGATGCCACTCAAATTGAATTATTAAATGAAATCGTAAAATTATTAAGCACTCAAGAATCTATTACTGGACTTCAGGGTTTCCTTCAATCCTATAATTCATAATCATGGGCAAAAAACCTTCTCTGCTTTACCCTATGAGCCGAGGTTTCTCTCTTGCATGGCGTTTAGCAGGGTATCTCGGCGTTCTTCGCTACAATTTTGTCTGTTTTCCATAGCACGGAGTCTTTCCACTTCTCGGCGTTCTTCGCTAAAATTTTGTCTGTTTTCCACAGCACGGAGTCTTTCCGCTTCTCGGCATTCTTCGCTAAAATTTTGTCTGTTTTCCACAGCACGGAGTCTTTCCGCTTCTCGGCATTCTTCGCTGCAATTTTGTCTGTTTTCCACAGCACGGAGTCTTTCCGCTTCTCGGCATTCTTCGTTAACATTTTGCCTGTTTTCTCGAGCCCGGACTCTTTCTGCTTGTCGGCGATCTTCGCTATAATTTCGTCTCCTTTCTCTTTCCCGAGCGCGTCTTCTTTGGCGATCTACTTCGCTCATTCTTCCTCAGTTAATTCTTGCTCTCTTTCCCGTTGCTCTTTACCTGAACCTTGTGTTCTGCAAATTATATTTTCTCTGCTTTTGTTTGTTGACATAGCAATAGAAATTGTTTCGTTTATCCTTTAGTAAAACTTTAACAGTGTAGAGTAGTAATATTGTGTCTCAAAAAGACAATGAACTGAAAATTTCGTTTTCAGTCGTCAACGCAATTTCCCGCCAAAAATACGCGGGCTACCAGAACAGCTTCCAAATAAATCACGTCACCTCGATAAGTTGACACATGAGCCCACAATATGGTCATGTGATGCTGGTCAGTGGCTATCCCGTTTTGACAGCTGTCAATTGGCCATATTGGGAATGTCCAATATAAAAGACCCCTCCCTTCCTTTTGATAGTCTCCCCTACTCTACCCGTACAATCTGTAGACGCGTACGTACGTACGTACATACGTACGCTCGGTCAGTCACGTGACAACGAAACGAAAAGAGGTTGACCATATTCCATGAGTATGGGGCTCTGCGCTTCGCGCGCTTGGGAGCCCCGCTATTACAAAGGGAAGTGGTGTATTAAATGATTCGCTTTCTGTAAATTCGCTTAAGGGGGCTATCTGGTTGAAATTTTGAGTTGAATTGTGAACTCGGTCAATTTTTTGTTTTAGTCTCCGTTAGACAGAAAAATTATTTAACAATAACCTCTGAACATTTTTTTTGCTAAAAGTTACAGCGAAAAGAGAAAAGAAGCAGCATAAGAAGTACAGAGTTGCTCGAAGGCAGGCAAGACCAGGAGACGAGGAACAGCGGTGACAAAGGGAAGGCACAACATACAGCGCTGGTGCATTCAATGAACTTACTGTCACAAAGAACCGGCTAGGAAGAGAACAAAGAAATAGAAATTGTGACAGCTTAAAAAAAAATGATTTTTTGATACTGAAATGAGGCTACTTGTATGAATTTCTTAGTGGTAGTTTTCTTTATTGATGGTTTCACCACTGATGTTTAACCGCATTTTTCTCAAAATAGCATTTTTGCGTAAAATTTAGCTGCCCCCCGCTATGTTTTTTCCTTTATATTTATCCTTTTGCCATCAAATTTGGCTTAGTTACTCATGGGAGGCTTCTCTACAAGCCTATTGAGGCCTTTTTTATTTTGATTAATATTGCTGAAGTTATTTCAAGTTAAACTTTTTGTAGAATCATTTTGTGGCTATGGCAACGTAATTTGCCGAAAAGCCTAATTGCTCAATAGGTTTGTAGAGGTGTGTATGTAGTATCATTGCATGAAGTATTAGGCTTCCAATGTAAATAGTACTGAAAAAAGCATGGGGGGGCGTGAAATAAGTACAAAAACAGCAGTTCAAATAATTTTGTTAATAATTAACCAGGATTTACATATTATGGTATGTTACTCACTGTCATGATAGCTTATGTTCTACTTTAACTTCATGCAAAATTCTGTATCGATACATTACATAGCTAAAGTTTTATGAGCGTTACAATTTGATACACATTTGGGCTCAAAATCCAACCAGATAGCCCCCTTAATGGAGCTTCAAGTACAGTAGATGCTGTAGGGGCTGATATGAACGTGAAGTATTGATTGAAAGCGTTTGCCATTTCCTCAGGTTTTGATATTTCCGCTCCATCAACTTCGATGTACGCTGGTGACTTTTTTGTCGGCTTTGTTGGTGCGACGCGCTTTAAAATCTTCCACGGATTTTTTACATCGTGTTTATTTTCCATGATCTTTTGTTTGAAGTCACGGTTGGACTTGGCGTTTGCGATAAGCTTATTTGTTTTTACATTTTTCTAGCGAGTACATCAATTTGCCGCGTGATTTGAGTTGATCTCGGATGCATATCTGTTCCAAAATCTCTGGGGTCATCCATTCATTCAGCTCTTTCTTTTTTTTTTTTTTTTTTTCACTCTGCGAGTCACATGCAATGGGTGCGTGTTGATCCACTATGCTCATGAATAAAGAATTCCAAGTATCAAGTTTTTCATTAACATCATGGAGGACATCAAGTATTGACCAGGGAGCAGTGTTTAAATCATTAAGAAACGCGTCTCGACAGAAATGTTTGAAGTTTCTGTACGTTATTGTTTCATGGTGGTTTTTTCTTCGTTTGCCTCTGCCAGCCTTGTGTACAAAACACACTGGGTAGTGGTCGGTAAGGCCATACACAAGCACTGTTATATCAGTTATTCTATGAGGATGTGTACTGTAAACACGATCGATCAACGTCTCAGTTCCATCAAATATTCGCGTAGCACATTTAACAATCTGCTCTAAACCTGCATCTTGGAATATCTTAGATAGCCTTTCGTCCGTATTTTTGAGCAGGTCGATGTTGAAGTCGCCGGCTACAATAACTTTATTGTAAGGATACGATGCTGCTTGTATTAACTTTGTGATACTATTATAACAGTGCTCGGGTAAGTTTGGAAGGCGATATAAAACAATAAAAGCCATCTGTGGTCCACTACAGTGTTGTTTAACTTCCAGGCACACGTATACTCAGTGCTGCATGTGTCGTCTAAAAGAAAGATTATTTTACATATAAGAGAGTTCTTGATATATCGTGATATAGCGACACCACCTCCTCTGTTTATCCTGTTGCAGCAGAAAATATCATAACCATCAATATTGATTAGGTTGTCCTCCCATATCAGGTTAAGCCAGGTTTCGGTCATAAGAAATAAGCCGTTGAATTGTATAAGAGCTTGAATCTCATCAAGGTGAGCCGGGAGAGATCGTACATTGAGATGGTACACTTTGAGTCCCTTGTTATTGAGCTTGAAATTTATGTCTGTATGTGGTCTTTGCTCTTTACTTTGCTGTCGGTGGTAGGAGGTCCTGGATTTGTAGATATGTCCGCCGATCGTACAAGCCGCGAGATTTGAAATGTGGCCACGCAGTTAGGTAGAGGCAGGTGTCTTGATTTGTGGAAGCCATTACGAATTAAGACATTGAGCGCCTTCTTTTTATGCTTTGCAGTTTTTGTTTTGAAAAGAGCTTTGAACCTCTTGCTTGAGGGATTCTCACATGATTTCTCCTGCACATTCTTGTTTGAATATAATTACTATTAAGCAAAGGATAAAATTTTTCTCAACACTGAAAATGTGACGCCTTAACGCTCGATATGAGACCTTGCATACATTTCAATTGCCATAATCTTGCTGAATAAGTTCGCAATCTCGATGGTTCTCTACCACGGAGAGCACCCTTTTTAATACTTTAATATCCATGTACTAACTGCACCTTGTACTGCTTGAACACAAGAGGGTTTTTTGTTGGATATTACTAAGTGACGATTTGAGGTACTAATGTTTCCATTATTTTAAAATGATACGTTTGTAGCACGAAATTTGTGACCTCTATGAGAGGAAAGACCTATTACGTCATGAATATCATTGGCCAATAGTAGACGCTGTTATATACCATTACAGCCTATGCGTTGAAATAGAACCTCTCTTGGTATTGGCTATATCATTATATGACGTGTCAGGGTCACATATCACGGAGATATCGCTCACCTCGATGCACGCATGCACTAAATTCAATTTTCTTAGGTCTTGTTCGCAAAGGGTATTTAGTTTACGTGCAGTAGATTTTTAAAGTTTTGCGTGTGTTTGACTGAGTGCGCTCAAGCGATCTGCTTTAAAGCGTCCTGCAGTTCTGATTGAACAGGTACTTGACACAGTGGGTAATAGTACACCACAGAAACCAAGCAGGTGTTTACTAAGGAACAGGTATTTTAGCCGATACCCTGGTAACCAAATGGCCAAATATACGATATGATGTAAGGAGTATCCTCACCATCTTTTATCCCAGGTTGGAATTTTTATGGTTTGCCTTGGATCAATATTTGCATAAGACAATCCATCTGATCTTCCCCGGCTCTAGAGACGACCATGGTAGAAAGATGTGCCTTCATTGTACCGACTCTTATATCTATAAGTGCAATATTTCTATTCGTATATATAGCCAGAATTCATTTGGACAAGTCTGCTCCCACATCACATAAGCAAACGCGGACCTTGTACATTTTTACAGATGTGCACAATGACACGGACACTCGAGAACAAGTGTGTCAAACTCAAGAATGTTTCCAAGTCGCGCAGTATATAAAGAACTCGATTGATTCAACAGTCAATCCATGTGAAGACTTTTACACATTTTGCTGCGGAGGCTGGGCCCGACGAAATCCCATACCAAAGAGTTATAATGACTATTCAACGTTTACTAAATTGTCTAAGGTCATTGAGACTGAACTCCGCGACCTTCTAGAGAAAACAGATAATTCAGACAGGGATGCGAACAGCGAGGTCTTGATTAAAACCAGAGATTTTTACAGATCTTGTATGGCCGAGCACGAAATAGAGAAACTGGGCCCAGGACCAATGCGTTCCTTTATTCAAGAAATAGGATCATGGAGTATTTGTGATAATGGAAGCTGGAATAAGTCGGATTGGAATATACACAAAGTTCTACAACATTTACAAAAAACCTACTACCCTGCCACTCCCTTCTTCTCAGTCGAAGTGACAAATGATCATCTCAACTCGACCAGGCACCTTATTAAAGTAAGTCAGTATAATTATGTCGGAAAAGGCTCTATATGACGAGTTAAAAATTCGAGAGCTATTGCAGAATGCCCGGCCCACTCATTTACATGTGTAGGAAGCTTTTGATCAACGAGGCTTATAACAATGGAGTCTATTGTTATTCATCAGTATGTAAATGAGTGGACCGGTTATTCCGCAATCTAGCCAAACTTCGGGTCATACACATTGTCAATACAACAAGACATAAATCCATCGAGGCAAACCAAGAAACTCACAAACTGATATAAATTAGAGTCGTGTAAGAGTTGTTGGGTTGCTCTAAAATATCATTTTATAACTTGGAACTGATAACTGATAAAGGTTCAGAATTTACAAATATCTGTAACAGTTCGAAATGATATACTAAACATTCCTGTTGCTGACATAACATTAAATGTTATCCTTATCTATTTTTCAAATCACTTCAATTCTTTATCTGCCAGTTTCTACCATTACACCATCGATGTAATTCGTTAATTTGTAAAGAAAATTATTGGACGATTGGAATCACGTAACACTGGCTTTCAATAGGGTGAAAATGACTGAAATTAGGTTTGAAACATTAACCATGAAAGAATGTGCTGAAATAATTGTGGAATAATAAATATAACAAGAAGTGCATAGTCAGGGTAAAAACGTGAAATTTATCAACGAGTGAACGATTGGCAACAGTTTTGTGATAATTCAACTGAGAAGCCAGTGATAAAACTAACAAACCATACGTTCTGGCTGTAAATGGCTTGAATGAATCATAGAATAGTTATTCGATCCGGCTTTGTTATAACAAACTATAATGAAAAACGAAGCTAGAGATATTCACGGGAATAATAGACAACAGATCAATAACCTTGAATGGAAACAGAGGCAGTGTTAAGGGTTACACTGCCTATACTGCTATACGTGCCTGCTATACTGGCTTCACCCCTAATCCGTAAACAAATGTGGCCAATCCATTTCTGTTTTCTTGTCATAACTGTTACTTTAAGCCCCATCATCGATTAAGCGCCCAAGCCAGGGAAATCGAGGTGCTAATAGGTTTATACTTCTCTCCTCGAAGGTTGACCAGTCCGGTCTAAGCTTGCAACGAGAGATCTACTTTAAGCATCCTGAGGCAAGTAGATTAGCTTAGTTTGCATTAGACTAATGTAAGGATCCTCTATAATGCCAACAGTGGATTAGCTGTGATTTAACTCCACGGCCAACGTTCACTCTTACGAAAACAAGCAGCGCGTTTCTCCTTTGGAGGAAAAAGATATGGCCACCAAATCTCAAATGGTATGTTTTGCCGTGGGCTAATAAAAATTTCAATTGAGCTCATTAGAGCGGTTGTAATCTTAGCAAATTAACAATAATGTGTTTAATAGTCTATTCTACAATTCTTCTCTGAGAAATATGGACTCTCTCGAGACGTTTGAAAGGTTCATGCTCCATGAAGTTGTAATCCTTGTTGTGCAGATACTATTTATGCGATGTTGTAAGTACGGTAAGGTCAACTAAAATCAAGAATTTGGGCAAATCAAACGAGTTGATTAAGTAAGTTATACCACCGTAAGGCAAAAGGGAGGTGCTGACGTTTCGAGCGTTAGCCCTTCGTCGGAGCGAATGGCTAACGCTCGAAACGTCAGCACCTCCCTTTTACATTACGGTGGTATAACTTACTTAATCAACTCGTTTGGTTTACTCAATTTCTTGTGTTTCAATTTCCCACCGACGCAGCACCAGTTTCTTTAGAAACTATACCCACAATACTTAAAATCAAGAATACTGCGTTCATCTGATCGATAAGGGATTCGGCTCATTTGAACTGGTATTGGCGTTAGGCCATGAAAATGAAAGTTGAAATAAGATCGACTGCTCGTTACCGTTAAAAGAAACCAAAGGACAAGAACAAGATTTGAATGATTTCTTCCCTGAAAAACTTTAGCAGGTGTTACATGCAATCAATCAATCAATCAATACTTTTAGTTATACACGTAACGCCTAGGAGCTATATAAGCTCGTTCATAATACGTACGTGTGTGAGATTACATTCACAAAGGCCATACCACAACACCGGGAACTACGTCCCCTACTCTTTGCGAACAGCGTGTGGGTTCTATATAACGTCCCACGAAGTTATTACAACCAAGGATTGTGAGACGAGACCTACGGTTTATCGTCCTTATCCGAGAAGACTAGAAAGTCTAACCATTTGCAGATGTCGTTACAAAGGCAGCACATTTTCCTCAAATAATTTAAAGACCCTGAGTGATGGTCCGGCCGAGGTTCGAACCCACGACCTCCCGCACGATAGTCCAGTGCTCAACCAACTGAGCTAACTGGTCGGCGGATATGCGGATTAATCTTTAGCAGACTATTTATACTAGAGTTATATAATTTCCAGTTGCACACGAATACTAGAGTATTGTGCAATTTGCTCTCTTCAGATGGTGGACATATACGTCGAATACATGGCTACAATTACAAGGCTGCTTGGTACAAAATGCAACACAACAGCTAAAATGAGAGAAATCATGGATTTTGAGAGACAGTTGGCTGAGGTGAGCGAAACTTTTATAAGCTAGGCTGGCAAACGTGCAACAAACCAAATAAAAGATTTTTCACTTTATCCATGAGTTGAGTGTAGTAGTAGATAGCCTTCAGCCTGCTTCATATTGTGCTCAGCCTTATGATGGTACCGATGGTGGCCATATGTTCTTTTCAGTTTACAACATCAGCTGAAGACAAGGCAGAAGGTATTTACCGCCGTATGAAGCTTCGCAGCCTAATGAAACTGGTTCCAGAGGTACTATTTGTAATAATTTATCCTTCTGCATATAGATTTGAGAGGAGGTAGATTAGAGACTTGGTATATATAACTGCAATACAGGGCTACAATATTATCCCCGTTATTAATATTATCAACTCGAATAACCATTAGTCATTATAACTCGAGAAAGGTTAGCCCTATAGAGGGCATCTACCAACAATATAAGAAAAATAGATCATTGTAGTAAAAGGTACAAAAAGATGTATAATTATCAATTTTTGACAGGTTTAAAAGCCTATAGCTACGTTGAACAATGCAGCTACTGCCTGGCTTAAACTGTGTTTCCAGAGCTCAAATATGACTTAAACATTTCTTAAGATTCTCCCATTTATAATCCTGACTAAAAAGACTACTTATAGGGGTTGATTTATTGCTGACTTAATGGTGGAAGATGCTCATTTTGATGGGACAACCACTTGAATTGTCTTTCTCACTGACGTCTTTTAAATCGAAAGTTCTCTAGAAAGGAAAAAGTTATCCTCGTAATTCACAACTCACTGGAAAGGCTCTTTAACGGCTTACATAAACTTGACTTCTTTTCTAGTTCCCATGGTTAGATCACATGCGCACCATCTTCGAGGGGGCAAACATTACTGAGACCGATGTTGTGCTGGCCACCTCCCCTTCATACTTACGAAAAATGACGTCACTTATAACGAAAACGTCTAAGGAGTAAGTCGTTTGCGTGTCTTGTATAGTCAATAGAACGAAATGACTAAAGTAATAACTGACTAAACTTTGTCCACCCGAGTTTGCTTCTCCCCGTTCCCCCCTTTCAATACAAACTTAGAAGAGACTAACTTCTTATAGTATAACTTATCCTGTGCTTTGATTGGCTTGTGTATTCACTGTCTTTTCTGTGATCGATAGCGTGTAGGGAAAACGGCCTCGCTTGCAACAAAACAATGTACCTCTCAATTTAAACTAACCTATTACGTCCAATAAATCCAATACGTCACTACTGGAGCGTGGCCGAAAAAATAGGTTTCCAGGGCAAATGCCGGCGAGATTGAGAGGAACATTTTGAGGTCGAGGTCTATATTACTTCACAGTCCACGATACAGCAGTGTTTTATTGTTGGTAGAATCATCACCAGAATTTTTGTCCTTTGTATTGGTTGCGGACGGCAGTTTGTAAACCGTCAAGATAAAAGAATCATCGAAGAGACTAAAAAAGTAAAGTACTTTAATTTTGAAGTTTGCTTTTCTTTCCTTCAAAACCACGTCAAATTACAGCTACCTCCAATGCAAATATTATGGATGTTTGTAGAGTGGCTCGAACAGCGACTTCATTGGGGGGAGTTTTTACAATTTGTTTTCCTTACTTGAACTGTTATTAATTCTTTTTCCTCAGTGACAATTTAAATCGTAGTCTTCCTATGGCCAGACATGTACTTGCCACTGTTTAAAAAGAATTAATAACAGTTCAAGTGAAGGAAAGCAAATTGATGAAAATAAATGCAAGAAGCCGAGAGAGGAATGCCATCATGGGAACAGACATCGAAGGTGTCTACAAGTTTTAAGTAGGAGCTATAGTCTGCAAAGAGGAAAGAGGGATGAGAAAGCAGACTCTCGAAAGCCTGGGATGCATTTGTCCAGCTAAAATGGATCTGGAGCTCCAGCAGGATCACAAAGACAACGAAGCTGAGGTTTTATGGGATACTTTCAATACGATTCAATACGATAAACGAGCATGTTAAAAGGAGAAGGTGCAAGATCATTGGTCACTTATTGAGGCAACATCAAACAATGACAACAACGTTGCACTGGCATGGGCACTGAGAGGGGAGAAGGAAACGGGGAAACCCTAAAACCACATGGGGGCGAGGAGTAGAGAGGGACAAGAGAGAAGCAAGACGGAAGTCGTGGGTGGACACAAGATCCGCGAAAAGCTTTGACCAGACTTTTCTGTGTCAGAGGGCGCGGAGAAGATAGTAACTTACTTAAGTCAAGAATAAACTGTGAACAAACAAAGAAATTCTATTCCACATTTACCCAGCGGACATTACGAGTTCCTTCACTGGGCGTTATTTAGTAAATAAACCCCTTCTGGCGGCTGGTATATCGGAGGATAATGCCCGCGGCTGAGAGATTGTCCGAAAAATGAACAGTTGGCCGAGAAGCGAAGCTTCGAGGGCATATGTGAAATTTTGAGGACAATCTCTCAGCCAAGGGCATTATCCTCCCATATACCAGTAAGCCAGAAAGGGGTTTATTTATTTTATAACCCTCCGCGATCGCGAGTTGATTCTTCTTTGAACGTGTTGAAGAAAAAGAAAAACAAGTCGTCTGACTATGATTGCGACTGACGCAAACACTGCACTTACATTGATTGGTTAAAATTGTTTTACGTAAACTGTGATTGGACCAGAGCTTGACAAGCTGTCATGTCAAACATACTCTCGCAACACCCCTTACATGAAAATCTCGAAAACACGGCACTTCGGTTTATTTTGTCAACTGCGTTGTTCGAGGACAAGTCAAAGCGAAACGTTTCCAGTGTATTAGAAAAGAAAATTCAACAATACCACTAACACTGCGAAAGAAATTCCCAAGAAATTGCACCCATGAAAAGGAGAAATTGGAAAATCTCGTGTTGTTGGAGGATTTACGTTAAAAGTGGATTGTTCGCAAACTTAGCTTTGTTGTTGAATGGCGGGCGCTGAGTAGGTCGAAGAAAAAAACAGGTAGAAGAACTATAGTTCCAAGAATAGATTGAACTGACTGAACTGAATCTTGTTGAGCTATTAATCGACCGATATTTGCCGATGACTCGAACAGTTTTTCTGTACTTGGCTTTGCATTGTTCGACTTGAGGGATTCATAATTATCTCTTGCGTAGTTTATCGTTTTTGGCTTGGAAAGTTTTCTCAACTGGCAGCTTTAAAGACAGTGGGAAGTGTAGCTTTGTGCAAAACCAGCCTTTTTGCACATTTCAGTGGGGAGATTTTCAAGAATTTGATTGCCCAAGGGTTCGTAACTTTTGCTCACCTCGAGGCCAAAAACACCAACAGCTTATTTTGTTGATTTTCTGTTTTATCCGGAGCTATAGCTGCGACTAACTACTTGACTACGATCACTGGATTCTACAAAACGAGTTTGTTTAAAAAGAGACTGACTTTGTTGTGTTTTCTTGCGACTGAAAAATCGCCGGGCAAATATCCACGCGGCCGAGGTATATCGCCTGATACCCGTCCAGCTATTTGACACCACGTGACCCAAAATAACCAATAAAATAGCGCTAAAATTAATCAGTGGGTTATAATGCCAGATAATTGCCCAGAAGAGATGTAGCTACGTGATCATTTTTGACCAATTATACAAGTCTAACGATACGTATCGGTATCAAATCACAAGTACAGTAGTATGCTAGCTGGTGTTTACTCAAACAATTACACTACTCGTACCGCTTTACTGTGAGTCAATTATAAGACGGAAACGAGAATTCTAACTGTTGAAAATACAAAACTTTATGAGTAGTGTGAAGTCGTTCTAACGAACCTTGACACTATAAACCCTAGATGCAGAAAATGGACCACCATGTTTCCAGGGGTGTTTCTTGTGCGTTGATAAACCGTGACATAATCAGCAAGTAAAATAGCAAAATAAACATCCTTAACAGAGACGATACTTTTTACTCCACTTGTAAACAAGCGAGCTTGACTGATTACCAGTTGCAAGTCAGCTCTGTCTTTTCATGATCCTGAGTACCTTTAGTCCCAATTTATTTTCAAAACGAGTACAACTACGTGGACGTATAGCATCCAAAAATACAATTAATATACAGTGAATACCCAAGCCAATCAAAAGTCAACCTCTTTAAGGATATGAGTGTAAAATAGTTATCTATGAAGGAATCGCAAAATCATTTTTTCTCAGGATTTTTATTTTAAGCACTACATTGTCTTAAAAAACCCTTTTGAGAAAGAGAAAGAAATGTAGATCCCTAATGCTCCATGCATAGGCCAAAATGGTAGACAAGAAAAACACCATCTTTTTAATTATGCAAGTGTAAGCAAAGCCTCAATGAAACGCCAAAAAAAGTAAACAAGCATTTTAGGGCAGAGCAAGCTTGGCGTACAGGTCACACATCATAATTATAGGTGTGGTGTGATTGGAAATGCACATTAATGGTCTGTATTTCACTTCCTCTCTCTGTAAGAAAAGGCTAAAAAGCTTACCCCTTGAGTTATTTTTTAAATTGTTTGAAGCTTCGGTAAAGCGGAAAGGGATTAGACCACACCAAGTGTATGGTACATGTCACCTCCACCTTTTTAGAATTGCAATGGTCTTATTCAATTCCCAGATTGCTGTCCAACTACGTTGTGTGGCAGATGATTCGTGACAAAATAAGTCTATTGTCCAGTAAATTTCGCAGAGCCCGTGCTCAGTTCAATGAGCGAATATCTGGGGTAAAAGATACGGACCCAAGATGGAGGACATGTACAGGAATCACCAACGATAACATGGGTGTTCCTCTTGGCTCACTGTATGTCAAGAACTTCTTTGATCCGTCGGCGATCAGCAAGGTATGTTTATCCAGTCACTGAGGAATAAGTGCTTCCTGATTCTTGAAAGAAATAGTGGATATCTGATAGCTGATTGGCTAGCTCGGAAGTGACTAGCCAAGTACTATTCACCTCCGAGCAGCCGAAGAAAAAACGTTTCGCTTCGGTTTCCGAAGAGGAAATTCTTTCAATGAACGAGGAGGCTGTACCAAAAAAACATAAAAACAGCAACAAAGTTTGGTGTAACAGTATTCAATGGTACGTTATTTTATCTCTCCAACCTCATATTCTAAGGCGAAAATCAAAATATAAAGCGTTGTTTACGAAAACCATCGAGCACCAATGCAAAATTACAATATAACCAATGAAACATCTAATGTTTTTTTTAGTATAAATCTACTAGCGTTCTATCACAAATGCCGCGCTCTGATTGGCTACGCTACCCACTATCTATTCTGTGATAGATAGTGAGTAGCGTAGCAGTGTGCCCTTGCTAACAAAATTGCGGCCGCTTCTTCACGTTTTCAAAGTGTCCGTGAAGAAGATTTAGAGAGTTTACTGGTCGAGACTACCAGAAAAGACAAAGTTTTGAACGACTAGTAGATTTGTACTAAAACAATTAGATTATTCGATCTCGATTTCTATACGTGATAGTTGACTCGGGCTGCGCCCTCGTCAACTATCACGCGATAGAAATCTCAAGCTCATAATCTAATTGTTTATTATTATATCTGCAACCCCTGGATATGAGCAAACGCGCACTCTGATTGGTTCCCTACTCACAGGCTATCAGCTCATAGACCATTAGTACGGAAAACGGCCATCATGGAGGCATGATTTCTTGAATTAGACGGGGAGAAATTCAAATCTTGCTCAAAAAGAATATACCAAAAACTACTTCCGAAGCAAATAACTATGGGATGAAATTATTCGACGGTAAGTGAGCAAATTATATCAGCGAAATTGTTTATTACGAACTAAAATGAGACCGTCTTACACGTACAAACAGAAGCCATTTTGAAAGATCTGTGGAGCCCGTAAACTGAGTTTTTATTATATTTCTGCCTAATTTTTCCAGTTTTAATTCTCAAACTAATTGGCTAACTCGAACAAATTCGACAATTACATTAAAGAGATGTTTAAGAACTGACGAGTCGGACTCATCAGGGTCCCAAAGGGGTTTAGGCTCCAGGGCTCCGGGCTTAAAAATGCAAGGCTCCAAGGCTCCAAGACGAAAATGTCAGGGCTCCAGGGCTCCATATCATCTGCTTTACGGCTCCGGGCTCCACTCCGGTCTACAATCTTGATTTCTAAAAATTCTTTTGCAACGCTAAATCAAATCCGCAAATTAAAACGTCCGCAATTCCAATCAATGTTTTAAACCCAATTAGCCGGTTATCGTGCCTCCTATTATTTAAAAGTGGATTAAACATTAATTCTGAATAGTACACCGTACATGGTTAACCCTAAGGTCATGGAGCGGATCAGATTTCTATGCGAAGTCTCACCTTGACATCTTTCACGTGGCATTGAATTGACCGTCGGTCAAGGCCAAGATGTAGTTCGCCTTGCTTACATATTCCAGATATTCTGAGATATTCCGAGATGAGTGAATCAGGCGGGTTTAAAGAGGCCGACCTGCTTGATGCAACTGCGAGCTTCTATAAACTGGGGGCAGACAAGGCCTGCCATCGTTGGAGTTTTATGTTAAAACGTGAAAGGACGGCAACATCAATCGCCGAATTTAAGAATCATCTTACTTTAAATCATGGCTTCAAGGAGGTTGCTACAAGCTTTGGAATTTTGAAATTCAACACAACAATCTCGATTCACAGACATAGGAAGGAGCCTCAGTTTCCGAATGGAAGAATCTTTTTATGCAACACCCAGGACGAATGGCTGATTTACCGGGACTTTCTTAATAAGTTTTTGCATATCATTATGAACTTACGATTATCGTGTATGCTTGTATTATGTACTGTCCTCTTTTCCGATTCTGTTTCTTTATGCCAGTAAGTTAACACGCACAAACAAACACGAAAAATCTGGGAACTCGAATGATCAAATTTCAAAACGCTGGGCTCCAGGCTCCGCGGAAAATTTATTCGGGCTCCGGGCTCCACAGCCAAAACAGGATCAGGGCTCCAGTCAGTAAAATGATCGGTCTCCGGGCTCCAAAGCAGAAATTTCAGGGCTCCAGGGCTCCAGGGACCCCCCTCTTTGAGACCCCGACTCATGTTTGAAACTTTTATACACATCGGCTCGACAACAACATGGTTCTGTTTACAAACAATAACGAAGTTTATTCTTGTCATACAAACTAGTTCCAGTGTCTCATAAGCGAGGGTTTAGAGATATAATAAAACAATTATTCCACTCAATCTCGTCGCACATGAACTACAGCCAACTCGGCGCTACGCGCAACGTTGGCTATTAGCTCATGTACGACTCGATTTCGAGGAATAATTGTTAACTATCTCTACATCGGTGAATAATTGTTAATTGTTCGTTTCTCAGAGCCAAAGCATGATCGATGAAATTAAGAAGACGTTTAAAAACAGAGTAAAAGAACACGAATGGATAGATGAAGAAACTACCAAGCACGTGTTCGAAAAGGTAAGTAAATCAGTTCACAGTTTTTGTCTCAACTGTTTATGATTTCTTTCATTGTAAATGGCTTAGTTACAGCACATTTCTTGATTTAGGAAATTTTTTACTTAAAGAATCCGAAAAGAAACATCTTAAGTTACCATATGTGTCAGGCAGTAAATGCTAGTGTGCGGTCTGCTGTCTGGTTATCTAACTATTTTTGAATCAGATATAAGGGATCGGCTTGTTGACCTTGTGGTCACTCTCAATCTCCATGCTGAAGTGGACGGTTTGATGGTGATTTATCCGTTCCTGGAGGATTTACATTGTAATAGACAAGTGAAAGGAAGAAATGAAAGCCTATGAATATAGTTATACAAGTTCACAGCGACGAAATCATTTGAATTTACGGAGTGAATTAATCCCTTTAATTAGTTAATCGTTTTACGTGCATTGCTAACAACACTTCGTGTTCTCTTATATTTTCACGGTATCACCTTCAAAAATCCCAAGTATTAAAAGAGGCTTTTCTTACAGATTTGTGATTTTAAAAATGAATAGAGCTCGCGTGCGGTATGTACAAGTTAAGATTCTTCAATCTTATTTATGCCTCTTTAGTAGTCACATATCGAAGACGAATCCTGAGGCCCCGTCCCAAAATTCCTCTATCAACAGGACCCGGACTCAGATTTGGTCCGTTCTAGATTTTTTTTCAAGAATGCTTCAGTGCTCTCAATTTCATCCGACTTTGTCTTTGTAGATATATGTATATACAGCCAAAGCTCTCCTTGCGACCATTCCATGCATAAATGACCGGCTCTAGTTACGACCACTTTCACGAATACCCTAGCTGGTGGTCGCTTACGAGAGCCGGTCTGTGTAGTGAAAAACTGTAACCGAGGTCCAGATGGCAGTACAGGCCTCATATAGCATTTTTACATGTCCGAGTTTTTCTCTACATGGATCCCTCAGCCGGGAAATGTTTTTTTTCTTGATGCTTGATTTTTTTGTCGAATTCTTAGGATGAAAAGTAGTTTCTTTAAACGGCTGGTACTCTGGTTGTACATTTAAAATTCCGCTACTTTTTTTCCAATGTTAAGGCAGACACTCTAGGAAGCAAGATAGGGTTTGCTAAATACGTGGTTCAACCAAAGGACCTTAAGACCCGTTTTTCCATGGTGAGTCGTAACCATTTATTGTCAATAACAACATTACATTCAGTCTCTGCACGATTTCCGATGATAAAAAAATTCTTAAAAGGCTTCCCTAAGTCAAAAAAAGAAAACTCCTGGGCTGATACAAAAATCAATAACCAAATAAACTGCTTCAGTAGTTGCAAAAGGCCGATTCTGGGCCAAGTTGGGCGTGGTCAATTTTGTCGGGGGACAGGTTCGGCTCGGCCAGAATTTTTTGGGTGTGGTCCAAAATTTTTGTGCATATTTAATTAGTTGGGTTTCAACTTGTTCGATTTTTGATCGATGATTTTCTTTAAGGGTGTCAATTTTTCAGAGTGGATAGTCGGGGGTGTAGTGGGGTTGGAAAAAGTAAATTGAAATTTTTGGTTGGGGTTGGGAGCGAGTGTGTATACAATTTGAAAATGAGCAACATGGCAATGTTAATGGGTGTTATTATAAATGCAACAGTTTTTATAATGAGTGATATGTTTGATACTACTACGGTTGATACTATTGCTCATAATTATGAAAAATGTGACTGTATTGAATGTTGTAAGTTACGACATCAAGATTATTTTTATTTTGAAATTGAAGACGATTTAATATATGAAGCTAAAAGACGAATACGTAAGCGTATCTACAATAGTTTCTATGACGAGTTAATGTCTGTAGCATCGCATCCAAGTCGAGCATGGGATTGGTGTTTTGATAATAAACAGAAGGTAGATGCTGAGAAATTGTGGAGTGGTTAGTCGTTATATGAAAGGAAGTATATTTTGTAACATGGATCGTGTTACAAAAAGATGGAATTGATTGTTGATGGTCTTACTTTAATCGGTATACAATGGATTGTGATCAAACTAAACGAATAAAACATTGTCCACATGGTAGACAGAGATATCGTTGTAAAGAGTGTGGTGGTGCAGGTATCTGCTTACATGGTAAAACAAAATATTATTGTAGAGAGTGTGGTGGTCTAGGTATTTGTATGCATGATAGGCGTAAAAATAGGTGTAAAGAATGTGGTGGTTTAGCTTTTTGTATACACGATAAACTAAAATATTATCGTAAAGAGTGTGGTGGTTCAGGTATTTGTCTACATGGCAGACAGAAAACTTATTGTAAAGAGTGTGGTGGTTCAGGTATTTGTTCTCATGGCAAACAGAAAGGTAGTTGTAAGGAGTGTGTAGGTCTAAGTGTTTGTCCACATGGCAGAAGAAAATATCAATGTAAAGAGTGTGGTGGTGCGGGTATTTGTATACACGGTAAACAGAAAAACAAGTGTAGAGAGTGTGGTGGTTCAGATTTTTGTATACATGGTAAGCGAAGATGTATAGAATGTAAACCTCATTTGTATTGTATACATGACAAATATAGATGTAAAGAATGTAAACCTCATTTGTATTGTAAACATGGTAGAATTAAGACTAATAATAAGAAAAGAATGTGTCATATGTGTAGTGGAGATTATATTTGTCGTCATTATAAACCAAGAAAGGATTGTGAAGAGTGTGGGCCTTTGTGAGGTATCAAAATACATTTGTAACGCGTTTCACGTTACAAAAGTTCACTTAATCACTACACATAAACGACTATAACCTTTCTCTTGTATTTCCTGGCTATCGTAATGGCTGATTTAGTACCTGGTGAGTAGTAACGAGAAGGTAAGGCCAATACATGCGTCACACACTCCATGATAGCTCTATTGCGAATTGGCCCAGCCGCCTTGCCATAATAGTCCCATTGAGCCACCTTGAATGGGATCTCCTTTTCAATGGCAAAATCTCTGGCCAGTTCATCAACCCCTTCTGCACCCCCAGATACAATCAATTGAATGTCTGAGAGATCCAGCTTCCATTTCTTGAGGGCTTTGTGTATTTCTAGTTTCAAGAAAATATAGTCAGTGAAGTATCTACTGCCAACGATTGCCAATGATGTCATGATTTAAGAATTGATGTGATTTATGGATTGGGTATCTCAATTTTTATCTGAATAGCATCCAAGCTATAGTTCCAATTCCAAGGATTAATAGTATCAGGTTGGTTTCATGATTACTAGTTGTTTCTTCTGGTGAAGATCCTTTGATTTTAGGTTTAGGATCAATCTTTGTTGTTGGTGTTGTTGTTAGTCGTTTAGTTTCTGAAACTGCATGTGGCAACTTGACTTTTGAAGACCCCAGATTATGGCTGATTCCCACAGTCTTAGTCTCCAGGTTTATGTTTGTGTTCATGCCAAATTTCATCTCATCTGTAGCCTTCATGAGGTTGTTGTTATACCCAACTACACTCTCTGTGTTTATGACCATGTTACTCGGCATCAATCACACTCCAGGAGCAATGGCCAAATCAAGCCTTAACTTAGCTTCTTGAGTGGCCAGTTGATACCTTTGGATCGAACTTGAAATGTCGTTCTCAATCACACTACTCTCAAACAGGGCCAAGAATTCTTGTTGAGTCTCGATCGCTCCACCACCAGTACCCACAATCGAATTTCTAGTGTTGACTTGAGCCCCCAATACACAGTAAACAAAGGCTTCAGCAGATCGATTCAATCTACCAAGTCCAGCTTTAGTGAGTCCATAGCCACTGGTTGGTATGAACCAGGCATACTTGTAATCAGCAAAGTCATCATTACGGATGAATGATATGAGGTCACCCGCTTCCTTCTTACCCCCATCATCAGTAAATTTACCACCTTCACCAGGCCATTGATCAGCCTCTTCATCGTAATTTCTCACCATATGGACATTTTGGTATCCTCCACCTACTCCATGGTATCCAGAACCATAATCGATGAATATGTCACCCAAACCCCCGTTTCTTCCACCTTTCCATCTGAAATCAGAATTGTTTGAGATGCCAAATTCAGCGCACAATCGTTGAAAAGCGATCTTACTGTAAGGGTTGTTGTTGATTACAAAAGGTTGTTCATCGGGTAGTGGAAGACTCAGTTCATACAATATCCGTCTTATGGTGAAGTATACATGAAATTTAATGAAGCTGCTCACGACTTTGGGGTAGTTGAGGCTCTCAAAGGGGCTTATTCCACAACCAGAGGTCGCACACCACACTGCAAAGTTCAGCTGTTGAGGCCAATAGTTCATGTCGGGGGCGTTCAACCACTTTCGACTTTGTTTACCAGTCTTGAAAGTCACAACTTGGGAGGTAAATACGTTACGCATCTTGGCAGTGAATTTTTTAGTGCTGGATACGTATATGTCCAATGACGTTAGCATGCTTGTCGTGTTGCTGGTGGGGTTATCAAAGTCAACGGCTGGTATCGGGTAGTATCGTTTGGTCATTGTTAGGCTCGTTGGGAATGAGTTTAGTGTGTCATCATCAGTCAGTCCAAGATCAATCCAGAGTAGTAATTTCAAACCTGGTCGTAGTCCATCAGTCCATGTCTTTCCAGAAGGGTCATCATAGGACATGATTGTCATATCGTTATGTTTCCATCTGATGTAACCTCCATATTTATCAGTCACAAATTTGAATTGGTCAAGGTCAGCCTTTGGATACCTGTTTCTGAAATCATTTAGTAAGCCCATCTTCTATCCAGAATTTGGGTAGAAGGGTTCAAACTTTTAAGCCATTAGTTAAATGTAACATCATCAATCAAATCCAAAATTTTTACGTTCTTTTTCATGCCAAAGTTCCATAGCTTTATTGATTTCTTTGTCATTTATTAAAGAAGAATACATAGACTTATATTCTTCTTCAGTGATTTTTTGATCTTTTTCATTCACCATGTTCATCACCTCATACATTACAACAAAATCTAAAGTTTTGAGTTTCTCTCCAAGTTTATATTTTAGAGGTTGGTTGTTCATGAGATCTGTAATAGTACGTGCCAAGGATTTGCATTTCTCTTCACTGGATTGTCTATTAGCCATGATTATGTTCTTAGTATATCCACCTTTTAAGTTTGTTTGGACTAGTATCTTCTTTGTTCATAAACTAAAGTTATGGTCCTCCTTTTAGTTCTTTGAGGATTTCTTCGCGTACTCTCTGCCTCAATACCAATGGGTCCTCTCCACTCATATTTTTTTGAGCTTTAGCCCTTATTTCAGCCTTAAGCTTTTCAAAGTTCTTGAGTTCTTCTATGATCAATGAGAACTGCTCATCAGAGATCTTATTGTCACGAAGGGCTTTGGAAACCAGGTCTTCAATGGTGTTTATTTTGGATTTGGCCAGTGTAATGGTGTTTTGATGCTTCACAGCTTTCTTGGACAGGTTCTTGGATATGTGTTGACAAGCTATGGATGCGCACACAAATACACCACTCACTACACCCAATGGCATAGATGCGATGATTCCGACTCCACTAAGAGATGTGCCCAATCCACCAGCTGCCAAAATGCAAGATAATATACCACAGGTCGAGCTTGCGTTCATTAATACACCCTTGGATCGGTTGTATTTTTTGAGTACTGTCTCATAGTGGCTTAATTCAGACTTTAGCTTATTCAAAGCATCCCAACATTGCTGAAGCCTGAATGATGGTCCATCAGTGGGGGTTGGAGGAGGTGCAGTAGCCTCTAAGTTGAGATATATTGATTTATATTCATCCATTTTGGAATGATTATCACTTACTTTTAAGATGTTATCTAAATCTTAAACTGAAAGTGATGGGGGAACCCTTCAGATCAAGTTTCTTCCATCCAATGTCGAGGATGCTTAAATCGAAGTGGTTTATGGGGCTCTTATGTTTTTGAACTGGAATGGCTGGGTAATCCTGGGATGGTATGTTGGCAAGGAGGTGGGAAGGGGAGAGTTTCACGGGTTCCCCGGATTGAGTCTTATTCATATATGACGACTTATTGTCCACTATACTACACATAAGTCTCAGTGGCTCCTTAATCTGTATATTTATGGGGTACAGCTTTCCAGGTGTTATGGTTTCAGGCACCCCAAGAGCAACTTGTAGCCCTCTTGTAAGTTTAATGTTGAAACTCTTGTTGGAATACAGGTAATCAACAGTGTCAGTCTCAATGATCGATAGCTTGGCATTATCCGTATCGTTCAGAAATATTGCGTGTATATCACGTAGAGAGTATGTACCGGGTTGAATTATTATGATGGGTCGATCCTCCTTGAGAAAGACCTGTCGATCCTTGAAGTTGACCAATCGTTTGGGTATAATACAGTCAAGGAGTTGTATTTCCCGAACCTTTTCCAGTGGGGGATCCAAATACACTCTGGTTTCAGACTCGTAAATAGTAATGCTCAACATTTTGTTTGGTTACTCCTTCTTCATCTTTAAATTTCTATAATCACCATCTGAGAGGAATCGAGTTTTGATGATGCCACAGTTGGAACATTTACACTTCATCATCGGCCTTCCTTTGGATGTTTTGGCAAAGGTTTCACTACCAGGCACACAATCAGTCAGCTTTTTCTCTTTGACACAATAAGTCTTCATTTGATTCATTTACGTTTCCTTTTTAACTCTTCTATGAAGTAAAGCACAACCGCCATTATTAATAGCCAAGCATGTTTACCAAGGAATGAAATGGCCTCTCCAGCAGTCTTGAATAGAAAACTTACAATAGCGCCCACCATCCCAGGTAATATCTCACCAAGTTTCTTCCCAAGGGTTTTTAGTCCATCACCAACCCCTTTGCCCAATTTCGAGAGCCCTTTGGAGAGATTGGAGACTATAACGCCAATGACCACTCCAACGGCACTAATGACAGCAAAGACTGTGAATCCGTATTTCTTGAAGATGGCCTTCACACGATCACGAAGAGGCATCTTATCACGTATTTCATCATTTTGTCTCTCTAGATCGCTTATTTGTTCTTGATTGGAAATGATTCTATTCTTGGCTAGCTCTTCATAGGTGTTAACCCTTTTGATCAAGCTATCTCGACTTTGTTCAATCTTCTTCAGGCTGGCCAAGTCTTTCTTGTTCTTATCAATCTCATCTTTGTATACTTTCAAATCATTCAACAAAGTTTCTGCATATAGTCTTGCATCAACCTTTTCTTTCACTGCAGTTTCGAGATAACTCTCACTTTCAGCGATTCTAGTTTGATGTCGTTCAATTATACCCCTCAACTCTTTCTCAAGTGTAACATATCGATCAATTTCGAATTGACTTGTTTCCGTGACTGCTCTTAACCCGTCTAATGCATTACGTAAATCCTTAATTTCTTCATTAGCTTCATTCAAATCAGCAATTAGTTTATTATTATTCAGAACAAGATTCTGAGAATCCATGCCAATTGATCTCTTGATTGTCTCAGGAAATCGGTCATATTTTACCAAATCCCCCTTGGAGTCAATAAGTAGATGCTCCCTATTGTTGCTCCGATCAGTCAATCTAACCCATACTCCCTCATCATCGATTCTTGCACTGAATGGTGAATTTAGTGGATCGAAATTGAAGAACTTCTCTTCTATCTTTTTGAAAGCGCGAGTCCTATTGTCTTCTTTACTTTCCACAATCAGTGGAGATTCTTCATCAATTGGATCTAGGTATATAGTGTCATCACCATCATCACCACCTGCACCACCAGGCTCATTTAATATAGTTGGATCAAGGGTATCGTCGGTGTCCATATTAGTGTTCAAATATAGTAGTTGGATTGTGGGCATTCTGGCGCAATTTCATTTTCGATCGATTTTTTTGCGAAATCGTGGTTTTGGGTGTGGTCGATTTTTTGATGTTACGATTTTTTTGCGAAATCGATGTTTTGGGTGTGGTCGATTTTGTCAGATGGGCGTGGCCAAAAAAAGTTTGTGCATAATTAATTGGGTCGAGTCGAGTTTGACTTGTTTGATTTTCGATCGATGACTTTTTTCGTCGAGTGCCAATTTTTTCGTTTGGATCGTCGATGTCCTTTGGGGGGTGGGGTGGGGGCCGAGTTGTTAAAGTGGGATTTTGGGTCGAGGTTGGTACCGGCTGGCATACGATTGCGAAAATGTCTTACATGGATGATATGAGAATGCCAACGTTATTTAGCTTTCTCTATGACAACGTGGACTGTTTAGGAGTTTATGATTTTCTGGAAGAGTACAAATCAAGCATATTATATAGAGTGTCTAGTTTCAACCCATGGTTGGTTGAGAAGGTTCGTCTTGTTTTTACCATGGCTCATTTTCCCATTGACGATAACGAGATAGTATTTGAATATTCGAAAGACTTTGACAAGTTGTCTGTAAAAGACATCGCCGAGAACTTATGTAAGGGCGCTGAAGATTTAACTCTGTTTGGGATGGTGGATCCTGATCTCGAACGGCCATATTCTGTCGACGACCTTCTTATCGGAGATCTTGTAGTTAACGTGTACATAAGTTTCAAAGATGAGTTGTTGCATGAGGTTTGGAAGGGCGAACAATGGCGTATTTTCCGAAATGATATTTGGGGAGAACTAATGTCTGTAGCATGGCATCCAAGTAGGTTTGTATATTGGTGTCTTGATGTGGAAGAGTTTCAAGAGTTGAAGGAGCGTTGGGGGACTCATTGGTAATCATGCATGATATTTTTGTAACATGGATCGTGTTACAAAAGTGTAAATGGGGTTTGGGGCTGGGAGTGAGTGGTATGCGATTTCAGAGCAAAATGAAACCAAGGAAGTTTAAGAAGTTGAATTGTGTTAAGCTGAGGCTTATAAACAAAGAACGGTTGAATACTAAGGATTTCATTGAAAGTAATAAGGTTGAAATTGTATCTTTAATCAAAAATTACGAAGACTTTATAGATGAAGTTAGTCAATTCAGAATTAAATTTAATGGTCGTAAAAATCATGTATATATTAAGAATGACTTACCAATTGATGAAATTTGGACTAAAATAAATAAAGTTTTTGAGGACCATTATACTTATAGAAGAGGTTTTTTGGGAATGTTATTATTTGGTGAAGATTTAAATCAGACTCATGGAACTTGTTTAGTTGATGAATTACTTCTTATTATAAATACCAACCCATATAAGAGACTGCATAAGTATATGTTTGATTATTTGAGTGAGGAATTAATAGCTGTGGCATGGGAGCCAAGTAGGTTTATGGATTGGTGTCTTGATTTCGAGGAGTTGAAGGATTTGAAAGAGCGTTGGGGAATTGATTGTTAATCGTAAAGATTTTCGTTTGTGTGTGTGGTCAAAAAGTTTCCGGTTCAATTCCGGTTCAAAATGGTTTTACATTGACGTCATTACATTCCTGAGCGACGTTAGAAACGGGCCTTTAGAAAGTAAACATCAAACCCACTTATAGAATTGCTGGTTGCCATGTCGTAAAAGTATGAATGGAATGCATTTATACTGGGCGTGGTATTAAAACGGAAGTTTGGTTTTAGCGTGGGAGTAAAATAGAGAGGATGTGTGACATTTGTAACGCGCTTCACGTTACAAAAGTGTAACTGATGGTCGATGGTTATACTGTGGTGGTATACACACAATGGATTGTGCTCAAGTTAAACCAAGAAAACGTTGTCCACATGGTAGACGGAAGTTTTATTGTAAAGAGTGCGGTGGTGCAGGTATATGTCAACATGGCAGACATAAATATCATTGTAAAGAATGTCCCGGTGCAGGTATCTGCCTACATAGTCGACAAAAATCAACTTGTAAAGAGTGTGGTGGTGGAGGGATTTGTCAACATGGTAGAACAAAATATCATTGTAAAGAGTGCGGTGGTGCAGGTATATGTCAACATGGCAGACATAAATATCATTGTAAAGAATGTCTAGGTACAGGTATCTGCCTACATGATAGACAGAGAGGTCATTGTAAAGCGTGTAGCCCTCATCGTTATTGTAAACATGGTAGAATTAAGACTAATAATAAGAAATGGATGTGTCATTTGTGTAGTGGAGAGTATATTTGCCGTCATGTTAAGCTACGAAGGGATTGTGAAAAGTGTGGGCCTTTGTGAGGTATCCAAAGACATTTGTAACGCGCTTCACGTTACAAAAGTTCACTTAATCATTAGACATAAACGACTATAACCTCTCTCTTGTATTTCCTAGCCAACTTAATAGCGGATTTGGTACCTGGTGAGTAAATACAAGAAGGCAAGGCCAATACATGCGTTGCACACTCCATAATCGCTCTATTGCGAATTGGCCCAGCCGCCTTGCCATAATAGTCCCATTGAGGTTCAAACGCTTTGAATGGGATCTCCTTTTCAGTGGCAAAATCCATGGCCAGTTCATCAACTCCTTCAGCACCCCCAGACACAATCAATTGTATGTCTGAGAGATCCAGCTTCCATTTCTTGAGGGCTTTACTTATTTGCTCTTTCAAGAAGAACATGTCATTGAAGTATCTACTGCCAACGATTGCCAATGATGCCATGATTTGCGAAGCCATGATCCATGGATTGGGCATCTCAATTTTTATCTGAATAACAGCCAGGCTAGAGCTCCAGCTCCAACGATAAATAGTATCAGGTTGGTTTCATGATTAGTATTTGTTTCTTCTTTGATTTCAGGGTGAGGATGAATCGTTGGTGTTGGCGTTGGTCGTTTAGTCTCTACAATTGCATGTGGCAACTTGACTTTTGAGGACCCCAGATTATGGCTGATTCCCACAGTCTTAGTCTCTAGGTTTATGTTTGTGTTGACACCAAATTTCATCTCATCAGTGGCCTTCATGAGGTTGTTGTTATACCCGATCACACTCTCTGTGTTTATGATCATGTTACTGGGCATCAACCACACTCCAGGAGCAATGGCCAAATCAAGTCTTAATTTAGCCTCTTGAGTGGCCAGTTGGTACCTTTGGATCGAACTCGAAATGTCATTCTCGATCACACTACTCTCGAACAGGGCCAAGAATTCTTGTTGAGTTTCGATCGCTCCACCACCAGTGCCTACAATCGAGTTTCTAGTGTTGACTTGTGCTCCCAATACGCAGTAAACAAAGGCTTCAGCAGATCGATTCAATCTGCCAAGTCCAGCTTTAGTGAGTCCATAGCCACTCGTTGGTATGAACCAAGCATACTTGTAATCGGCAAAGTCATCATTACGTATGAATGAGATGAGGTCACCCTTTTCCTTTTTACCCCCATCATCAGCGAATTTGCCACCTTCACCAGGCCACTGATCAGCTCCATCGTCATAGTTTCTTACCATATGGACGTTTTGGTATCCTCCACCTACTCCATGGTATCCAGCCCCATAATCGATGAATATGTCACCCAAACCCCCGTTTCGTCCACCTTTCCATCTGAAATCAGAGTTGTTTGAGATGCCAAATTCAGCGCACAATCGTTGATATGCGACCTTGCTGTAAGGGTTGTTGTTGATTACAAAGGGTTGCTCATCAGGCAGTGGAAGACTCAGTTCATACAATATTCGTCTTACGGTGAAATACACATGAAACTTGATGAAGCCGCTCACGACTTTGGGGTAGTTGAGGCTCTCGAAGGGGCTAATCCCACAGCCAGAGGTCGCACACCACACTGCAAAGTTCAGCTGTTGTGGCCAGTAGTTCATGTCGGGGGCGTTCAACCACTTTCGACTTTGTTTCCCAAACTTGAAAGTTACAACTTGGGAGGTGAAAACATTACGCATCTTGGCGGTGAATTTCTTCGTATTGGACACGTATATGTCCAGTGATGTCAGCATGCTTGTGGTGTTACTGGTGGGGCTGTCAAAGTCAACGGCGGGTATCGGGTAGTATCGTTTGGTCATGGTTAAGCTTGTTGGGAATGAGTTCAGTGTGCCATCATCGGCCAGTCCAAGATCAATCCAGAGTCGTGATTTCAAACTTGGTTGCATCCCATCAGTCCATGTTTTTCCAGAAGGATCATCATAGGACATGACTGTCATACCGTTATGTTTCCATCTAATGTAACCCCCATATTGATCGTTCACAAATTTGAATTGGTCAAGGTCAGCCTTTGGATACTTGTTTCTGAAGTCATCGAGTAAGCCCATCTTCTATCCAGAATTTGGGTAGAAGAGTTCAGACTTTTAAGCCATTAGTTTGTAGACTCATCAATCAATCCTAAATCTATCCATAATAGTCTTTTCAAAGAGGGTGGCAAATCATCAATACATGTTTTGTCAGTGGGGTCATCAGACATGATTGTTTTTCTATTATAGTCCCACTTAATGCAATGTCCAACAAAATGATTAGTATGAAGACTGAATTTATAACGTTTAGCCTTTGGATACTTGTTTCTGAAATCACATATTAAGTCCATCGGTATTGCCATGGTTGTGTTACTAGTATATCAACCTTTTAACTATATTTAGCCTAGTAGATGTGTTGCTCATAAACTAAAGTTATGGCCCTCCTTTTAGTTCTTTGAGGATTTCGTTGCGTACTCTCTGCCTCAATACCAACGGGTCCTCTCCACTCACATTTTTTTGAGCCTTAGCACGTATATCAGCCTTGAGCTTTTCGAATTTCTTGAGTTCGTCCATGATCAACGAGAATTCTGAGTCAGAGATCGTATTGTCACGAAGGGCTTTGGAAACCAGGTCTTCAATGGTGTTTATCTTGGATCTGGCCAGTGTGATGGTGTTTTGGTGTTTCACAGCTTTCTGGGACAGTCTCTTGGATATTTGTTGAAACGTTATGGATGCACACACAAATACACCACTCACCACACCCAATGGCACAGATGCGACGATTCCGACTCCACTAAGCGATGTGCCCAATCCACCAGCCGCCAAGACGCAAGACAGTATACCACAGGTCGAGCTTGCATTCTTAAGTGCACCCTTGGATCGGTTGTATTTTTTGAGTACTGTCTCGTAGTGGTTTAATTCAGACTTTAGCTTGTTCAAAGCATCACAACATTGTTGAAGCCTGAATGATGGTCCATCAGTGGGAGGAGGTGCAGTAGCCTCTAAGTTGGGGTAAATCGTCTTATATGCATCCATTTTGGACTGAGGATCACTTACTTTTAAGATGTTATCTGAATCGTAAACTGAATGTGATGGGGGAACCCTTCAGATCAAGTTTCTTCCATCCAATGTCGAGGATGCTTAAATCGAAGTGGGTTAGGAGACTCTCATGGTTTTGGACTGGAACGGTTGGATAATCCTGTGATGGTATGTTGGCAAGGAGGTGGGAAGGCGAGAGTTTCACGAGTTCTCCATACTGAGTCTTATTCGCATACGACGACGCACTGTCCACTAGACTACACATAAGTCTCAGCGGCTCCTTAATCTGTATGTTTATGGGGTACAACTTTCCAGGGGTTACGGTTTCAGGTACCCCAAGAGCAACTTGGAGACCTCTTGTGAGTTTAATGTTGAACGTCTTGTTGGAATACAGGTAGCCAACAGTGTCAGTCTCAATGATCGATAGCTTGGCATTATCCGTATCGTTCAGAAAGATTGTTTGTATGTCACGTAGAGAGTATGTACCGGGTTGAACTATTAAGATGGCTCGATTATCCTCTTTGAGAAGGCCCTCTCGATTCTTGAAGTTGACTAATCGTTTGGGTACAATACAGTCGAGGAGTTGGATCTCCCGAATCTTTTCCAGTGGGGGATCCAAATACACCCTAGATTCAGACTCGTACATAGTAATGCTCAACATGTTGTTTGATTACTTCTTCGTCATCTTTAAATTTCTATAGTCAGCATCTGAGAGGAATCGAGTTTTGATGATGCCACAGCTGGAACATTTACACTTCATCATCGGCCTCCCTTTGGCTGTTTTGGCAAAGGTTTCACTACCAGGCACACAATCAGTCAGCTTTTTCTCTTTGACACAATAGCTCTTCATTTGATTCATTTACGTTTCCTTTTTAACTCTTCTATGAAGTAAAGCACAACTGCCATTATTAACAGCCAAGCATGTTTACCCAGGAATGAGACGACCTCTCCAGCAGTCTTGAACAGAAAGCTTACAATAGCGCCCACCATCCCAGGCAGCAATTCACCAAGTTTCTTCCCAAGGGTTTTTAGCCCATCACCAACACCTTTGCCCAATCTTGAGAGCCCTTTGGAGAGGTTGGAGACTATGACACCAATGACCACTCCAACGGCACTCATGACAGCAAAGACTGTGAATCCGTATTTTTTGAAGATGGCCTTTACACGATCCCGCAATGACATTCGTTCCTGTATCTCTTCATTCTCACCCTCCAAATTGGCTATCTCCTCCTCCTGCTCACCGATTTCCCTCTCCAGAGTCTCTATGTTACTTTCTTCTTCTGGGGTCTTCAGCGGCTTATCTCTTTGGAATCTTAGCGTCTCCTTCATTTTGGTGAGTAATCCCTTTTTCTCAGCGATCACACCATCATTGGCTTCCACAACTTCTTCTGCTCTTGGGCCTAGACTGTTTTTGATGGTGTCTGGCAATCTATCATTCAATTCATCGTCACCTTTGAATAACACATAAGGTTTTGATCCTTTCCTAAACAATTTGACGAATACTTGTTTGAATTCATTAAGTCCGGCTGTAAACTTCGAAGTATCAACTTTGGGGAATCTTGATCTAATCTTGGCCCAGGCTTCATCTTGTTCTATTTCCATCTCTTCTATCAATAAGGGCCGAGTTTCATCAATACCACCGAACGAGGTTTCCTCCTCTTCATCAGGGTCAATTGGACGAGTGGTGGATGTCTTTGTGATTGGGCTCAAGTAAAGTGTATCATCCCCATCATCACCATCACCCTGCTCATTTAGTGTAGTCGGATCCAAATCGGGATCATAAGCAGTTGCCATATTTGAAGTTGAATATGGAAACTTCTAAATTATTTTATATCCACTTGCTGGCAATGTATCCCAAGGCTAACATCCCACCAGAAACGTAGATCATTTCCCCGGTCTTTTGATCTGAATTGGGTCGGTAATAGTCTGAGAATTTAGGGGGATTGCCCATTTGATTGTACAATCTTAGCGCTTCATCCGTCTTTGATATGTTCTCAGAGGCTTGATTCTCATCACCCTTCCTACGATTTTCAAAGTCAATATAAGCCATTCGTTTCTCTTGATAAGCAGCATAGTCTTTCTGGTACTTCTCCATGGCTTGGTCGTGCCTCTCCCTTTCAAGTTGGAGATCGGTCGAAGACGAGCCGCTAATGACCTTTGCTAAATAATTTCCACCGATGAAGGCTGTTGCATTGAGGACTGCCCCTCCAAGCATGATTGCTATAGTCGCCATTTAAGAATTTGGTGTACTATTCTTAAACAATTTCAGCCATGTCACTCTATGGTGCCACCAAATCACCATTTCTATTCTTATAGTCTTGGACAGTTCTATAGAATGTATATCCAAATAAACATCCAACCGTTGTCAGCGATCCAAGCATAAATGGTACTAATGGGTGTGGGCCTCGTTGTGGTTGTTCTGTAGCCTTTTCTGACTTTTTGTTGGTCTCATCAAGATCCTTATCCATATCTCTCAAAAGATAACTTACCAGTCTGGGCTCCTTGGCATAATGAAGTTGTCTATTTCCAAGGTTGAAGTACCATTTGATAAGATCTTTATTACTCGGCATGGGGTCGATTTCAACCTCTGAATTTCTCTCAACAGAGAGATACTCAGTTTCATGTAAAGCATTAACGTATGATTGTCTTATGTGTCTCATAAGATCAATAATGTAATCAGTTTGAGCATCTTTAATTGCTTCAGTGAAACTCAAAGGCATTTTTCAAACACTTGTGGGTAGTATCTTCTGATCCTCTAAATAGGTTTTGACATACATAGCTATAGTCAGCACACCTACCCATTTAATATAATTCATTGGGAAACTGGTCGATGGGTCACCGATGAATGATTCCTTGAGAACCTTTTTGGCCAGCCAGCCCATCCCAGCTGACAATCCAACGAGCACTGCAGAGCCAGTAACTGTCTTTACGAGCTTATTCTCCGCCATTTTGAATCACAACAGATCATCTTTTAAATCGGTTTCCTCTTTGGCGGGCTGACTTTCTGTGACTTTGGGCTGTGATGGTTTCGATTTCAATGTAATGGATGGAAAATGCAAGTCAGGTATCCTGTCTCGATAGTTGGTCCATAGGCTATAGGCGGCGAGGCCAATTGCACCTATGGCTAGAAAAATAGTTTGGGATGGTATCCAACCACCAGTTCCACCAACAGAACTACCCTTATTCTCTTCCTTTTCACTCTCCTTCTTCTCCCTTTCCTCTTCACGTTTCAAAGCCTCTCTGGCCCTCTTGTTCTTTTCCGATAACGTTTTACCAGCCTGAACTCTCTTGGGGTCTTTGACCTTTGTTTTGACAGAAGGCTCTCTAGTGATTTGCTCAACCTGACTTGTTTCTTCAGACATATTGTTGTTGTGAGTTAATCTACCGTAAGCTTTAAGTCTCCTAGTAAGTGTTATACTAGGAAAGCAAAAGATTTCACGCATTAGTATCTGGTCAGTAAATTAAACCTTATCACAGCTGTGACTGTTACCAAACTTATGGTAGAAGCTGCTACTGCCTCAAATCCAACTATGGATGTGAGAGTTGCAATTGACATGATTTCAATGGCGGTCAATAACACTTTGGCAAAATCTTCATTGGTTATAACTAGTAAATTCATGTTGTTGTGATGTAAACTACCACTATCTTTAAGTCTCCTAGTAAGTTGCATACTAGGAAACTGCCAGATCCCACCCAACCCCTAGTTATGCTCAGGATCATATCCATCCGCGTCTGATTCTTCGTCTGAATCGTCTTCATATTCCGAATCATCATCAAGTACCGCCTCTTCATCTGCCACCGGTTCGAATTCAACCATTGGTTTACTCAACTTAATATGTTGAACCACTAATTTTGCAGAAGCGATAGCATCGTTTGTACCATGCGCTCCATAATACACAGACTCCCATCTCAATGCCATATGTGAGCATGCTCTGGTGCTGGTTTCAGGATCATACAAGTAATTTCTGAAGGTCTCATGCCTTTTGCGACCCTTGAAAACAGTATGACACCTTATTTTGTCTATACCAACACCACTCGTCTTGAAATTCAAGTACATCTCCAATGGCCTCGAGGTGTCAAGATCTTTGGTGTCCTTGTTTTTTGGAAACGAGTAAGGCATTTTCACCAAATCGCTTGGGGCGGTTTTCAACAGTGCCTTTTTAGCATCACCGATATTAGGCAACTCCTTTCGGGTATCTTTGTTCTTGTAGAATCTTTGAAGATTGGAACCAACGATTTCTACAATCTTGTCAATCCTATTTTGGGTTTCCTGTTCCGAAAGAGTTGGGGCATTCCTAGTCTCAAATGATGTCAATGGATACTTCACTTGAATCCCATTAATGTTAGCGGAATCCTTTTTGTTCATGTCTTTGTAAGACCATGACAAGCCCCATATGTCCTGTTTTTCCACTTCAAAAGACACGCTCTTCTTTTCACCACCATCCATCACAAAGACTTTGGAAAAGGCACAGTTGTACCTTCCACTCTTCTTGGGGTTATCCACGACTATGGAATCCCAATCAAAGTCAGTCTCGGCAAGTGGTACAAAACATGACGTCATTGAGCCATTTGAGGAAGTTGAGTTTGTTCTCTGTGACATGTTTTCGATCTCTTTCGAGTATGCCTTTGCACCTACACCTTCCAATCTCATTTTCAATTTTTTCACCGAACAGTGTCAACTCCAACAAGTTCATCCGTGTTAGCCATGTCGTACAATGTAGCTGGGGGACTAGGCTCTTTTAGTCTGAAATGCTTGAGAGCGGTAATGGCTATTATCAATAACGTAACAATCGCACCACCGTGTACTACTATTGAACCAGAATATTCTGACAGCGACTGCTTGATCAACTGATTGTTCTTCCAATCCTTTACCAAAGCATCTGGCTCATCTATTCCACCGTAACTACTAAGAGACCAGTTGACTAGTCTGGCCAATAGATGTAAAGGAGGATCAATTAGTCCTTCAGCCACATTCTTACCCGACACCATCTTGTACCTATTGTAGTACTTCTCGACATCCTTATCCGACAATCTGTGGACATCGCCTAGAGCCATTTGAACGCCAAGATACTCCTTGGACGAGCCTAGAGAAGCTAGTATTGCCAGCTCTTCTCTTTTAGCTTTCAAATCATCGCTAATGGTTGGTGTTGGTTGTTCCGCCACTACAGTTTCACCATTCATGATTTCTTCGGGAGTTGTCATGGTTGTGCCGTTAAAGCTGGTATCTCTAAATAATTTTGGAATGGATGTCTAAGGGAGAAACACAGCCTGGCATACTTTTCATTCATAAGATGCTTCTTGAGTTTCTTACACGTTTCAGCATCCAGGTCCCCGCCGTACTCCTCGAAAAGCATCTTCATCGCCGTTTGTGATGGATTGTGGAAGGAGACCACACAAGCTACATTTTCACGGAATGGTTTGGCTATAGATGTCAATTGCTGAGTGAGAACCCACACTGATATCCCTACATGTCTCCCAGAGAAGGCCAAACCGATGAATTTGTTGGACCTATTCTTCAGATCCTTGGAAACGGTACAGTCGTCTAATATTAGGAGCGTATTGGTACCTGAGAAGAACGACTCACAGTCCATCAACAAATTGTTGATTTCGTCATGATCACTCGCATCTGGCGACAGTACAAAGAATCGTTTGTCCCCCTTGGCAAAGCCTCTATAAGTCTTGTTATGGGCATATGTTGGGCAAATCAACACAATATAATCAAACACTTGCCTATAGTGACCTCGAAGCTGCTCCACTATGTATTGGGTCTTTCCGCAATTCGTGGGACCAGTGATGATGCAATTGAATGGAATCATATCTTTGAGCTCGTTCATCGTTACTCACTACATTAACCCCTTTAGATTGATGTTTCTTCTCATGACACCGTGAGAAGAAAACCATACAGCGGCTTAATATCTAATCTCCTTTAGACCACCATTAACAATGCTCATGATGGCGTCAGCAATAACAAACATGTGACATGTAAGAACTCTAGTGCCTACCTTTTCTCTCTTAATTTCCAAAGTCACCCCATCACGAGTAGCGTGAATGTACAAACCACTTCCATGGATGTCGTTGTCTGGATAAGTCCTCAGGTCAATCCACAAAGCGAACTTATCTGTATAGAAATCGGCTTCATCGATTGAATCACTAAGGCCAACCCGCTTAATCACGGATTGCCACAAATCAGTCGCCATCATACCTTTCAAATAAACTTGGTTGGGCACTCCATCTATGTCAATCTTGACTGACGTGATCTTTGGGTTTGGAAAAATCTCAGAGTCCCTGAGGCCTTCTGCATGAGGAGCGGTGAAAAGACATAGTATACCAGTCATAGATCTCCTCGGCACATTGACATGCTGATTTATCACAACATCGTTAGCCTCAGAGATTGTAAAGGTTTTGTGAAGAAGTACCTTTTCATACGTGAACCCTTTCCCATTTCTGTAGGACGCAACAGCCTGACTTGCCAAAGGATTGCTTGATATGCACTGGTACTCCATCTCCATGTTTATTAATTTATAGTCAGGTGGTGCTTCACGGTTTGAATAAACCACAACATCAGAAACTTTGGCCAAAGTCAATTCAAATCTAAGTGGATGTGGTAATCCTATTGGATAAAACACTCCATGATCTTTGAGGATTGTGTGATCCAATGGAATGGCATATCTTGTGTTATGAATCACAGCTAAAGTATTATCCCTTGCTTTTGTTGTGTCTTTGTTCCCCGCATTGGTCCTGATCTTCCTTATGTTGACATTGGATATGCCCTGTCTCAATCTATTCTCACGATCTTCAGTTGTCAAAAACAAATCGTGATAAGTCTTGAACAAATCAAATCTACTAAGATCCTCTACGATTTCGCCACCAAATAGTACCTTATACTGTGAAATCAGATTCCTTCCCAAATTATTAACAAGAGTGTTGTCTTTGTGCCCGGTTACAACCATATCAAAGGTTATGTAGACGCTACCGGGCACAATCACAAGATTTTCACTCAATCTTGGTATTTCAATGTACAGCGTCTCACCAGGTTCGGCTGACGATGGGTTTAGTGTGACCCTATTTAATGACGTCATAGCCTTCAACCCTTCGCGAGTCCTTGGAACGCGATTGACATCAAGAATGCTTGGTATAGAAGCCATTTTAAATGCTTGTATTCTGTTTGTAAATGACTCATGCCAACGTTTTAAATCGATTATATTACTCCACTGATGGATACTGGAAAGGATACTCGGCCATACCCAAATTGGCCAAAGCAGCCAAAGTTAGTGAAAAGGTCGCTAAAGAGTGGTTGAAGAAGAAAGCCTTGTGGCAAATTTACCTCCCAGCCCCCAAGTATATACCCAGGCCACATTGGAGTGTGAATAAGCCTAATCAGATTCATCAGGCGGACTTGTTGTTTCTTCCTCACGATACAGTGAGAAGAAAAACATACCGCTATGCCTTAGTCGTGGTTGATATCGCGTCAAGGTACAAGGATGCCGAACCATTGACCTCAAAGGAGAGTGGTGAAGTTGCCAATGCCTTTCAACGGATTTATTCCCGTAAGTTGAAGTGGCCACAAACATTAATGGTAGATCCAGGAACAGAATTCAAGGGTGATGTAACAACTCTTATGAAAAAGCATCAAGTCACAATCCAGCGTAGTGAAGCTGGAAATCATAGAGCTCAAGCTTTTGTGGAGAGGGCCAACAGGACTCTCGGTGAGAAGCTATTCAGCCATCAATACGCTCAAGAGATGATTAGTGATACCCGATCCACGGTTTGGGTGAATAGATTGCCCGCTATCATGAAAACCCTCAACAGTGAGACCACCCGTATTACTGGAAAAGAGCCCGACGAAGCTTTGAAAATGGACTCGATTGTCACCAAAACTCTAGACTACAAGCGACCTGTGGGATTGAATGAGAAAAGATTACCTCCAGATGTTCAAGTCAGATATCTTTATGCCCCCGGTGAAGATGAAGGTGGGGACAAACGAAGGGCTACTGATCCCATATGGAGTCTTGAAGTCTATGATTTAGCTCGAACTATAATCGAACCGGGTCAACCAGTCTTGTATTATTTGAGTGGAGGTCCAAAACGAGGATTCGTTCGTGAAGAGCTTCAATTTGTACCTCAAGACACCGAATCACCCCCTTCCAGCGTTCTGAAATGACCATGTGCATACGTATTTACCCCGTCTTCCATTATCACACGTTTATCGTCCTCGCGTGATAATGCAATCTTGTTGATAGTTTCAGTGTAGATGTCATGGCTATGACTCCTTATGGTGTTCATCTTCCGTCTCTGGGATTGTCCGCTGAAAAGACAAGTCTTGTAATCTTGGAAACTTATGCTTTTACTGACCACTGCCTTGTTAACACCCTTACACTTCTTGACTTCTTTCTCCTTGTCCGTCTTGAAAGCATACAGTTTGGCCCTCAGACCCACAAATTCCGTGATCTGTTCACCACCAGCCTCGTCTTTGAACATTCCTCCAACCTTTTTGTTCACTCCGGTCTCAATCCCGGACGGATGCTCCCTGGGGTAATTGCTGGTGTCAAATTTAGCCCTCACATCTGGACTAATGTCCTTGTAAAAGTCCTCAGTCTCTATCACATAAGCTAAAGAATCCGTGTCTGTAAACAGCAACTTGGCCTTATCCCCATACTTGGGCTTTATGTACCTGTAATGGAAATCGTACATGACAGTCTTGCTCAGATCCAGAATGGACAACCCCAAGTAAATGGGCTTATCAAAGACCAATTTCGTTCTCTTCATGTGGAAGGCGGTCAGATCCTCGCAAAAGATGTTCCCATGATGGAAGTTTGGCTTCACAATCAACTTACGCGCTTTCTTCTCCTCAGTAACCAACTGGATATCCACCCTCTTCCTAATGTTCTCCATGGTCTTGCCAAACACTGAGTTGTTCATCAACTTGAAGAAGTCCTTTTCGAAATCATTCTCAGCCCTGGCTCTCAAACTGTTATTCAAGTCAATGTAGGACCTCAGCCATTCCGACTCCTCGAACTTGATCCCTCTGTATACCTTGGTTAACTTCAAACCCAACGACAAATACTGTTTCAGAGCTTCGTGGTGTAGAATGTACTTCTTCTTGGCTCTCAAATTGGGAACCAACTTAACAACCCCATTAACATCCACCCTCTCTGGAGCCAATGGATAATCATTGTGAAGATCGTGTAACTCCAATGGGTACTCCAAGTCCACCTCTAATATGCATGGATGGTTCCTCCAGTCTGCCAACTCTTGATCACTCATCCACTCAAAACCGTGGGTTGGTAAAGCCTTGGTCATTGCATAGCCATAGAGCCCATTCGCATCCAAATATGTGATGAACTTTGTAGGCAACCTGGGGTTATAGTTCTTCATATATCGATTATTGGCCTTCCCGTGCCTCGTCGAAATCGTAGAGATACCACCTCTGATACCATTCTCCACCATAATCAGCATATCGGGATCCCTCAAAAGCTCCAACTCAACCTTAGTGATCTTCAACGTAGCATCCCAAGCCAATCCAGGCGCAGTATAATGCCATGCTGGATCCAACCCGTAATTCTTCATACAAACCCCTCTGAAGTTCTCAAACACATCAGCCAACAGAATCACATCTGTTTTGAGATACAAGTCATGGTAATCCCTGAAACTTCTCATACCAAAGGCCTCCCATACGTTTCCGGCATGTTGATAATCGTCATCTGTTATGTCAGTGTCGTATAATATCGAATAGAACTCATCCTTGGGTGGTAGGCTTGACACTTGTAACTTGTCAAAGCCATCAAACCAATCATAGGGGAACACTCCCTTCCTAGCCAAAAGATTAAAGTTTGCCCCTTCATAGTATCTCGAGAGGTTTGTCAAAGACTCTCTCGGCAAGTTGTCAGCCAATCTAGCCAAACCACTTGCCATGAACCTAAAACTGTCCACAAATCTAATGGTACGTTTAATCTGAACCTCCTTCTCCTTACCATCATCCTTCTTCATGAACTTTTCAACCACAATCTCTTTGGTGAATGAGATGTACTTTTCATCGTTGAGTGGGATACAATCAATCTTACCCTCTGACACTCCCATTTTCTTGATAAACAAATGGCTATCGTATCCAGACAAGTTGTGGAAGATGACTGGAAAGAACTTAGGTGTGCTAAATTCCAGGTTACATTTCTTGTGGGCTGCTCCTCTGTACCTACCTGTAAGATGACAGTGGTCGACCACCTTATCGTTCCCCAATTCACCCTCACAAATATGGCAGTGAGTAGCCTTTCCATGCTTCATATAATCGCTATTCTTCATTACAAGCTTCTTTTCAGACTTGAACTGATCATAGATTTTCTTGATGTCCTCCTCCAAACTTTCCTGGAACATTTGCGGTATGTCATCCTCCGGTGAGTTGGATGTTCTCATCACCAACTTGGGCTCAAAGATACTATCGTCGAAACACTTGATAAGGTAACAGAAACCTGATGGCTTGTGCTTCTGATATTGATTCGTGAAGCTATCCCTGTCATCCGGGAAACAAGTGTCCAACTTCTCCGTGAAACACTCGAAATCCGCATAGATCACAAATGGCACTTGCATCTTTCGTCTGTGGTTCTTGAAAGTAATGTACTTTGGGCTGCCATCCTCTTCCATGGGCATCTGGACTTTGACTGATTCGTTGTTTAGGCAGTACTCCATATGGTCATCCAACGACTTTTGACAATTGAACGAGTTTAGGCAGTTGTCACAATAGAAACGAGTGCCGTGATGTTTATTATACTCGACAAATCTTGACATGTTTTTGATCCAACAGTAATGATTTGTCTCTTCGTCTGATATCAAGAGTAGGTTTATCTTTGTAACCCCTGACTTTTTACTACGCCTGATTAGGGTTGGCTCGCCATTCTCATAACCAAGGATGTTGATCCCATATGGGTTCTGCCTTTCAAATCTATCTATCTGGGTTGTACTGAGTGCTGCCACTGGAAACTCTATCCCTGACCAATCGAGTTTCTCTGAGTTTTCTCTCATCTCTCTGTTTAGCCTTCCAGCATCCTTCTCCCTTGGAAAGACAGCGGATGTCACTGCCCATTTGAAGCACTCCTGATCCTCATTCTTGACATTGATGATTGCCTTCTTGGCAGCCAATTTGGGTGGTAATTTAATATATGAAGTTCCAGAAAACGGTTGAAACGGGTTCAAATGGATACGAAAGTCAATCACACTTTCAAATACCCATCCAGAGTGCTCATTCTCGTATTTCTGCACCAATTCAACCAGTTTAGCTTTGATGCTATCAAACAAAGCGAGTGTGTCTGTTGAAGCTGTCACCGTCTCCATCAGTGAATGAAAATGACCTTGACTCCGCTCAATAACACGATTATCCTGGCCGTTCCTCCTCGCGAATCCACACGAAAGAATACACTTCAACTTGAATGGCTTCCTGATTCCGTCCAACAAACTACGAAATGGTGTTCTAACCTTGCCAAGAAATGTAATTGGATCGTACCCAGCTCTTCCCTTCACTATGTAAGTCCTCAAAAATCCTCTCAGAGCCGTTTCATGTCTTTCAGGGACGAAAAACTCTGGTTCCCTCCTAACCGCGGCAGCTGCCCTTCTTAATCTCCTGGTGATGGCCCTCCTGTTTGGATCTCTAACATTGGATCTTATCCAATCTGTGGTCTGAATGATTTCACGCCTGGCAGCAGCAACAGCCCTTCCATACGAAGCCCGGGCGGGTCTTGTTCTTATGGGCCTAACTGGACCAGGAACTGGAACATTAGCTTCAACCACCTGTAAGGATCCGACGGCATTAATGAGAGCCTCTTTACGCATGTTGCCAGAACCTCGAACGCCAGACTTCTTGGCCATGGTTCGTAGTATCTTCACTGTCAAGTTTTCGGGGTGTATATCGGATAACGCTGTGAGCATTTCAGCCTTTCTGAATCCACGAACACTCACACCAGCTCTTTTGGCTATTGACCTCAAGTCTTTCACTGTCAAGTTTTCCATAGCATCAATTGTATACTGACATTGTAACTCTTAAACCATCATATTCAACTTTTGTGACACGATACATGTCACAAATGTGTGCCCTTAACATACCTACTCAATAAATTCATTCAGAACGCTTTTCTCGTCTTCGTCAAAACACCAATCAATTGCCCGACTTGGATGCCAAGCAACACGCATCAATTCATCGGACAAGTCCTTGTAAAAGGTTTTCTTGTGAGATCTCCAATCTTCATCGTCTTCCAATACAACCCTCATGGAATAAACATGCTCTTTACCTCCATTGTCTTCAATAATGATCTCGTGTAGTCTTTTAATAATGTACTCCAAATCGTAATCAACAAATCTTTCAATGTATATATCATTAGCCATATCATCCATCATCTTTAAACTCTTGGTCTCATCAGACTTCAAAAAACACGCTTTTGTAAGAGGCCTTAGACACGGGTTTTTAGAGCAACAAATATAAAACCAAATTGAACCTTCATGCCTGTAATTTCTACGAATCCATCTACGCACCTCCCATTCATCTCTCTTAATCAAATCATGAACATTCAACTCTTTTTCCGGTCGAAAAATCATTAACTCCATTGATGGGTAGTGACCAGTTTCATCACGATTGTAACTCTCAAACTGAATTCGTGTGTTTGCCATTTCTCAAAGCTGTACCCGATGGTAAAAACCTCGACCCAAAATCCCACTTTAACAACTCGGCCCCCACCCCACCCCCCAAAGGACATCGACGATCCAAACGAAAAAATTGGCACTTGACGAAAAAAGTCATCGATCGAAAATCAAACAAGTCAAACTCGACTCGACCCAATTAATTATGCACAAACTTTTTTTGGCCACGCCCATCTGACAAAATCGACCACACCCAAAACATCGATTTCGCAAAAAAATCGTAACATCAAAAAATCGACCACACCCAAAACCACGATTTCGCAAAAAAATCGATCGAAAATGAAATTGCGCCAGAATGCCCACAATCCAACTACTAATATGGAAACCTCTAAATTAATTCAGAAGTCTCGTATATTCATATCATTTGGGTTCCATATTTCATCGCGGAAACCAGTCTTTGAGTTACAGTCTGGGATCTTTCTAATTATAGCAATGGGTAAAACGCGCTGTTTGAGTTCACTCTTGGCAATGGCTATGGGATTGAAATCAAATGGCCACTCTATCACTGGTTTACTACCCATCTTCAACTGGTCAGCTCTAAATCCTACCAAACGAATATATTCATGGGGTGTTATTGTGTCATCTGTTATTTTGTCAGCCATTATATCCACTTGCTGGCAATATATCCCAAGGCTAACATCCCGCCAGAAACATAAACCATTTCTCCAGTCTTTTGATCTGAATTGGGTCGGTAATAGTCTGAGAATTTGGGGGGATTGCCCATTTGATTGTACAATCTCAGCGCTTCATTCGTCTTTGATATGTTCTCAGAGGCTTGATTCTCGTCACCCTTTCTACGATTCTCAAAGTCAATATAAGCCATTCGTTTCTCTTGATAAGCAGCATAGTCTTTCTGGTACTTTTCCATGGCTTTGTCATGCCTCTCCCTTTCAAGTTGGAGATCAGCTGAAGATGAACCACTAATGACCTTTGCCAAATAATTTCCACCAATGAAGGCTGTTGCATTGAGGACTGCCCCTCCAAGCATGATTGCTATAGTCGCCATTTAAGCATTTGTTGCCTTAATTCTTAAACAATTTTGGCGCATGCGTGGTGACATCAAATCGACACTTTGAATTTTTCAGGCTAATTCTTGTTCTTGAAAAGTTTCAAGATTGGATATAGTAATGCGATCATTGACAGCATTCCAAACGTAAATGATACTAATGTGTGTGGTCCTGGTGGTTTTTCTGTAGCCTCTTCTTCTTCTGGCTTGTTGGTCTCATCAAGATCCTTATCCATATCTCTCAAAAGATACAAAGGTCAGTTTAGGCTCCTTGTCATAATATTCATGTCTATTTTCTCGTTTGTAGTACCATTTGATAAGCTCTTTATTACTCGGCATGGGGTCGATTTCAACCTCTGAGTATCTCTCAACAGAAAGATTCTCAGCTTCATGTAAAGCATTAACGTATGATTGTCTTATGTGTCTCATAAGATCAATGATATAATCAGTTTGAGCAAATTTAATTGCTTCAGTGAAATTCCTAGCCATTAAACTCTTGTGGGTAGTATCTTCTGATCCTCTAAATAGTTTTTGACATATATAGCTATAGTCAACAAAACAACCCATTTGACATAGTTCATGATATTGGTCGTTGGGTCGCCGATGATCGACTCCCGAAGAGCCTTTTTGACAAGCCAGCCCATCCCAGCCGACAATCCAATGAGCACTGCAGAGTCAGTAACCGTCTTTACGAGCTTATTCTCAGCCATTTGTGGATTACATCCATCTCCGTTTTAAGTTGGTTTCCTCTTCTTTGACGGGCTGACTTACATTATTATCAACTTTAGGTTGTGGCGGGTTCAATACAATAGTTGGTGTTGGTATATGCAAATCAGGTATTCTATCTCGATAGTTTGTCCATAGGCCATAGGCAGCGAGGCCAATTGCACCTATGGCTAGAATAATAGTTTGGGACGACATATATTTTGGTATCCAATCACCATTGCCACTAACAGAACTAGCCTTCTCCTCTTCCTTTTCACTCTCTTCCCTTTCCTTCTTCTCCCTTTCCTCTTCACGTTTCAAAGCCTCTCTTGCCCTCTTGTTCTTTTCTGATAACGTTTTACCAGCCTGAAATCTCTTGGGGTCTTTGACCTTTGCTTTGACAGAAGGCTCTCTAGTGATCTGCTCAATCTGACTTGTTTCTACAGACATGTTGTGAGTTAATCCGTTGTAACCTTTAAGTCTCCTAGTAAGTGTTGTACTAGGAGAGTAAAAAGATTTTACACATTAGTTTATGATCAGTAAATTAACCCCAATTACAGCTGTAACTGTTAACAAACTCATAGCAAAAGATACTAATGCTTTTAATCCAACTATGGATATAACAGATGCAATTGTTAAGATTTCCACGGCTGACAATGCGGCTGTGACCATTAATACTTTAGCAATGTCTTCATTAGTTTGAACTTGTTTAGTCATGTTGTGATATAAACTACCATTACCTTTAAGTCTCCTAGTAAGTTGTATACTAGGAAACTGTCAGACCCCACCCGCCCAACTCTTATCTGATTACTTAATTACTACCATTTTTGGTAGAAAGCCCAAGTAGCACTTCAGGGAATGCATCGGATCCGGTAAGCCACTTAACAGGTTCTTCTTCAAAGGTGGCATCTTTGAAATCATTACCATCATTCTTGTCCTCGTCGTCTTCTTCAAATTCAGCATCCTTGAAATCATTCTCATCATCATGCTTGTCTTCTTGTGGTTCAAACTCCTCAAATGGTTTGGTGAACCTGATTGATTTCACAATAATACCTTCGCCAAGAAGGGCAAGGTATTCACTCCTTGTTGAAAAGTATACACTCTCAAACTTTACCGAAATTTGCAAGCCTATCTTATTTTTGGGATCAAAAAGTTGATCAGGATCAATTATAAAGTCACGGAAAGTCTGGTTTCTTTTCCTTCCTATAAATGATGAGTGTAATTTGAAGTTTGCACCAGTTCCACTGCTGTTTAGTTTAATGTACATTCGAAATGGTTTTGCATAACTGGATTTGGATTTGGATTTGGATTTGGATTTGGATTTGGAATCATCTTCTTGTGGTTTTGAGTATGGAGGCTTCACCAAATTGATTGCCATTCCTTGCTTCATCAATTCATACTTCGGACCACCTTGGTTCAATTTAGGCATAGGTTTTCCTTCATTATAGAATTTAATCATGTATTTAGCCGTAGCCGCACTTACCAAATCAATCCTTTTGAACGTCTCTTCCTCTTCTTCAGTTGGAGAATCTTGAGTGTAGAATGACGTCATAGGGTAATTGATCTGTAGCTTTTTGAGTTTGTCACCCGGCTTGTAACCATATTCATGATTAATTCCAAACACGTTTTGGTCTGCCAATTGGAATGATAGAGTCTTCTTTACACCATCCTCCATCACAAATACCTTTGATTTGTACCCAGACCTTGATTTGACAGGATCCTCCATAATAATAGAGTTCCAATCAAAATCAGTCTCATCAATTGGTACAAATCGATTTGGCAGAGATGGGTCTGGGCCCGAAGAAGCATTTGAGGAAGTTGAGTTTGTTCTTTGTGACATGTTTGCGTATGCCTTTAGACCTAAAAGTACCAAATCCAATTTCAATTTTTTCTTCACCGAACAGTGTCGACTCCAACTTGATCTGTATTGGCTAGATCATAATATGTAACAGCAGGAGCGGGTTCTCTTAATTTGAAGTGTTTGAGGGCGGTAATGGCTACTATTAATAATGTAGCAATCACACCACCATGTACTACTATTGAACCAGAAGCTTCTGACAGCCACTGCTTGATCAATTGATTGTTCTTCCAATCCTTTACTAAAGCATCTGGTTCATCTATTCCACCGTAACCACTAAGACACCAGTTGACTAGTCTGACCAATAGATGTAAAGGAGGATCAATTAGTCCGTCAGCCACATTCTTACCCGACACCATCTTGTACCTCTTGTAGTACTTCTCGACATCCTTATCCGATAATTTGTGTACATCGCCTAGTGTCATCTGCATACCAAGATACTCCTTGGTAGAGCCTAGACAAGCTAGTATTGAGAGCTCTTCTCTTTTGGATTTCAAATCATCATCACTAGTGGTGGTTGGTGTTGATTGATGACTATCCACTACAGTTTCACCATTCATGATTTCTTCGGGAGTTGTCATGGTTGTGCCATTAAAGCCGGTATCTCTAAATAATTTTGGAATGGATGTCTAAGGGAGAAGCATAGCCTGGCATACTTTTCATTCATAAGATGCTTCTTGAGTTTCTTACACGTTTCAGCATCCAGGTCCCCGCCATACTCCTCGAAAAGCATCTTCATCGCCGTCTGTGATGGATTATGAAATGAGACCACACAAGCTACATTTTCACGGAATGGTTTGGCTATAGATGTCAGTTGTTGAGTGAGAACCCAGACTGATATCCCTATGTGTCTCCCAGAGAAGGCCAAACCGATGAATTTGTTGGACCTGTTCTTCAGATCCTTGGAAACGGCACAATCGTCCAATATTAGGAGCGCATTCATACCTGAGAAGAACGATTCGCAGTCCATCAACAAATTATTGATTTCTTCATGATCACTAGCATCTGGCGACAGTACAAAGAATCGTTTGTCCCCTTTGGCAAAGCCTCTATAAGTCTTGTTATGGGCATATGTTGGACAAATCAACACAATATAATCGAACACTTGCCTATAGTCACCTCGAAGCTGTTCCACTATGTATTGGGTCTTTCCACAATTCGTGGGACCAGTGATGATACAATTGAATGGGATCATATCTTTGAGTTCATTCATCATTACTCTCTACATTAAACCCTTTATATTGATGTTTCTTCTCATGACAACGTGAGAAGAAAAACATACAGCGGCCTAACATACTATCTCATCTAGATTACCATTCATAATACCCATATTCGCATCCGCGACCACGAACATGTAGCATGTAAGAACTTTAGTTCCTACCTTTTGTCTCTTAATTTCTAAAGTCACACCATCACGAGTATCATAAATATACAAACCATTTCCATGGATATCATTATCTGGATAAGTCCTCAAATCAATCCACAAAGCGAATTTATCTGTATAGAAATCAGATTCCTTAACTAAATCACTAAGACCAACTCGCTTAATTATGGATTGCCACAAATCAGTTGCCATCATACCTTTCAAATAAACTTTGTTGGGCACCCCATCTATGTCAATCTTGACTGATGTGATCTTTGGGTTTGCAAAAATCTCGGAATCCCTAAGGCCTTCTACATGAGGGGCAGTGAAGAGACATAATATACCAGTCATGGATCTCCTTGGTACGTTAATGTGCTGATTTATCACAGCATCATTAGCCTCAGAGATTGTAAAAGTTTTGTGAAGAAGTGCTTTTTCATACGTGAATCCTTTCCCAGATTTGTAGGATGCAACAGCCTTTCCTGCTAAATGATCATTTGATATGCACTAGTATTCCATTTCCATGTTTATTAATTTATAATTAGCAGGTGTTTCATTGTTTGAATAAACTACAACATCAGAAACTTTAGCCAAAGTCAATTCAAATCTAAGTGGATGTAGTAATCCTCTTGGATAAAATATTCCATGATCTTTGAGGATTGTGTGATCTAATGGAATAGCATATCTAGTGCTATGAATCATAGCTAAAGTATTATCCTTTGTTTTTGATGTATCTTTATTACCTGCATTGGTTCTAATTCTCCTTGTATTAACATTAGATATACCCTGTCTCAATCTATTCTCACGATCCACCTCCGACAAAAACAAATCATGATAAGTTTTGAATAAATCAAATCTACTAAGATCCTCTATGATTTCACCACCAAATAGAACCTTATATTGTGAAATTAGATTCCTTCCCAAATTGTTAACAAGAGTGTTATCTTTGTGCCCGGTTACAACCATATCAAAAGTTATGTAGACGCTGCCAGGCACAATCACTAAATTCTCACTCAATTTGGGTATTTCAATGTATAATGTCTCACCAGGTTCTGCTGATGATGGATTCAAAGTGACCCTATTCAACGACGTTTCCGCCTTCAACCCTTCAGTAGTCCTTGGAACACGATCTGTATCAAGAATGCTTGGTATAGAAGTCATTTTAAATGTTTATATTCTTGTTTTATAAATGAGCGATGCCAACGTTTTAAATCGATTATATTACTCCACTGATGGATACTGGAAAGGATACTCAGCCATACCCAAATTGGCCAAAGCAGCCAAAGTTAGTGAAAAGGTCGCCAAAGAGTGGTTGGAGAAGCAAGCCTTGTGGCAAATTTATCTCCCAGCTCCCAAGTATATACCCAGACCACATTGGAGTGTGAATAAGCCTAATCAGATTCACCAAGCGGACTTGTTGTTTCTTCCTCATGATACAGTGAAAAGAAAAACATACCGCTATGCATTAGTCGTGATTGATATTGCTTCGAGATATAAGGATGCTGAGGCATTGACCTCAAAGGAGAGTAGTGAAGTTGCCAATGCCTTTCAACGGATTTATTCCCGTAAGTTGAAGTGGCCACAAACATTAATGGTGGATCCAGGAACAGAATTCAAGGGTGATGTAACAACTCTTATGAATAAGCATCAAGTCACAATCCAGCGTAGTGAAGCTGGGAATCATAGAGCTCAAGCTTTTGTGGAGAGGGCCAACAGGACTCTCGGTGAGAAGTTATTCAGCCATCAATACGCTCAAGAGATGATTAGTGATACCCGATCCACAGTTTGGGTGAATAGATTGCCCGCCATCATGAAGACCCTCAATAGTGAACCCACCCGTATTACTGGTAAAGAGCCTGAGGAAGCTTTGAAAATGGACTCAATTGGTACCAAAACTCCAGACTATAAGCGACCTGTGGGATTGGATGAGAAGAGATTACCTCCAGATGTTCAAGTCAGATATTTATATGCCCCCGGTGAAGATGAAGGTGGGGACAAACGACGGGCTACTGATCCCATATGGAGCCTTGAAGTCTATGATTTGGCTCGAACCATAATCGAGCCGGGTCAACCAGTCTTGTACTATTTGAGTGGGGGTCCAAAACGAGGATTCGTTCGTGAAGAGCTTCAATTTGTACCCCAAGACACCAAATCACCACCTTCTAGCGTCCTGAAATGACCATGTGCATAAGTGTTTATCCCATCTTCCATTATCACACGTTTATCGTCCTCGCGTGATAATGCAATCTTGTTAATTGTTTCAGTATACATGTCATGATTATGACTCCTTATGGTGTTCATCTTCCGTCTCTGAGATTGGCCACTGAAAAGACAAGTCTTGTAATCCTGGAAACTTATACTCTTACTGACCACTGCCTTGTTAACACCCTTACACTTCTTGACTTCCTTCTGCTTATCCGTCTTGAAAGCATACAGTTTGGCCCTCAGACCCACAAATTCCGTGATCTGTTCACCACCAGCCTCATCTTTGAACATCCCCCCGACCTTTTTGTTCACTCCGGTCTCAATCCCGGATGGATGGTCCCTTGGGTAGTTGCTGGTGTCAAATTTAGCCCTCACATCCAGACTGATGTCCAGACTGCTTTCTTCTCATCAGTAACCAACTGGATATCCACCCTCTTCCTAATGTTCTCCATGGTCTTGCCAAACACCGAGTTGTTCATCAACTTGAAGAAATCCTTTTCGAAATCATTCTCAGCCCTGGCTCTCAAACTATTATTCAGATCAATATAAGACTTCAACCATTCCGATTCCTCGAACTTGATCCCTCTATGAACCTTGGTTAACTTCAAACCCAACGACAAATACTGTTTCAGAGCTTCTTGGTGTAGAATATACTTCTTCTTATCTCCCAAATTGGGAACCAACTTAACAACCCCCTCAACATCCAATCTCTCTGGGGCTAATGGATAATCATTATGAAGATCATGTAACTCCAACGGGTACTCCAAATCCACCTCCAGTATACATGGATGGTTCCTCCAGTCTGCCAACTCTTGATCATCCATCCATTCAAACCCATGGGTTGGCAAAGCCTTCGTCATTGCATGACCATAGAGCCCATTAGCATCCAAATATACGATGAACTTTGTAGGCAACCTGGGATCATAGTTCTTCATATATCGATTATTGGCATTCCCATACCTCGTCGAGATCGTTGATATTCCACCCCTAATACCATTCTCTACCATAATCAACATATCGGGATCCCTCAAAAGCTCCAACTCAACCTTGGTGATCTTCAATGTGGCATCCCAAGCCAATCCAGGTGCAGTATAATGCCATGCTGGATCCAACCCGTAATTCTTCATACAAACCCCTCTAAAGTTCTCAAATACATCAGCCAACAGAATCACATCTGTTTTGAGATACAAGTCATGGTAATCTCTAAAACTTCTCATACCAAAGGCCTCCCATACGTTTCCAGCATGTTGATAATCCTCATCTGATATGTCAGTGTCGTATAATACCGAATAGAATTCATCCTTGGGTGGTAGACTGGACACTTGTAACTTGTCAAAGCCATCAAACCAATCATATGGAAACACTCCCTTCCTAGCCAAAAGATCAAAGTTTGCCCCTTCATAGTATCTCGAGAGGTTTTCCAGAGACTCTCTTGGCAAGTTGTCAGCCAATCTAGCCAAACCACTTGCCATGAACCTAAAACTGTCTATAAATCTAATGGAGCGTTTAATCTGAACCTCCTTCTCCTTACCATCATCCCCTTCCGCCTTCTTCATGAACTTTTCAACCACAATCTCTTTGGTGAATGAGATGTACTTTTCATCGTTGAGTGGAATACAATCAATCTTACCCTCTGATACTCCCATCTTCTTGATAAACAAATGGCTATCATATCCAGACAAGTTGTGGAATATGACTGGGAAGAACTTGGGGGTGCTGAATTCCAGGTTGCATTTCCTGTGGGCTGCTCCTCTGTACCTACCTGTAAGATGGCAGTGGTCGACCACCTTATCATTTCCCAATTGACCTTTACAAATATGGCAATAAGTAGCCCTTCTATAATGCATGTTATCGGTATTCATCATTTTAAGCTTCTTTTCAGACTTGAATTGACAATAGATCTTCTTAATGTCCTCCTCCAAGCTTTCCTGAAACATTTGTGGTATGTCATCCTCGGGTGAGTTGGCGGTTCTCATCACCAACTTGGGCTCAAAGATCCCATCATCGAAACACTTGATAAGGTAACAAAATCCTGATGGCTTGTGCTTCTGATATTGATTCGTGAAGCTATACCTGTCATCCGGGAAACAAGTGTCCAACTTCTCCGTGAAACGGGCATGCTCGTTCTTATTATACTCGACAAATCTTGACATGTTGTTGATCCAACAGTAATGATTTGTCTCTTCGTTTGATATCAAGAGTAGATTTATCTTTGGAACCCCTGACTTGTTACTACGCCTGATTAGGGTTGGCCCACCATCCTCATAACCAAGGATGTTGATCCCATATGGATTCTGCCTTTCAAATCTATCTATCTGAGTTGTACTAAGTGCTGCCACTGGAAACTCTATTCCTAACCAATCGAATTTCTCTGAGTTTTCTCTCATCTCTTTGTTTAGTCTATAGGGATGATCCTTGTTTGGAAACACAGCAGATGTCACTGCCCATTTGAAGCACTCCTGGTCTTCATTCTTAACATTTATTATTGCCTTCTTAGCAGCTAATTTAGAGGGTAGTTTAATATATGAACTACCAGAAAACGGTTGAAATGGGTTTATGTGGATACGTAAATCTACAACATAGTCAAATACCCATCCAGATCGCTCATTCTCATATTTCTGCACCAATTCAATCAGTCTAGCTTTGATATTATCAAACATAACAAATGTGTCTGTTGAAGCTGTTACTGTCTCCATCAGTGAATGGAAATGACCTTGGCTCCGCTCAACAACACGATTATCCTGGTTGTTCCTCCTTATGAAGCTGCATGAAAGAATACACTTCAACTTCAATGGCTTCCTATGTTTACGCATCAAAATATAGAATGGTGATCTAACCTCGCTAAGGAATAAAGTTGGATCAAATCCAGCTCTACCCTTTACTATATAAGTCCTCAAAAAGCCTCTCAGAGCCGTTTCATGTCTTTCAGGGATGAAATAATCGCGTCCCCTTCTAACTACATTAGCTGCCCTTCTTAATCTCCTTGTAATGGCCCTCCTATTTGGTTCTCTAACATTAGATCCTATCCAATTTATAGTCTGGCTAATTTCATTCCTGGCAAAAGCAATAGCCCTTCTATATGAAGCTCGGGCGGGCCTTGTTCTTACAGGCCTAACTGGACCAGGAATTGGAACATTAGCTTCAGTCACTCGTGGGGATCCGACAACATTAATGAGATCCGCTTTACGCATGTTGCCATAACCTTGTATACCAGTCTTCTTGGCTATGGTTCTTAATACCTTCACTGTCAAGTTCTCAGGTTGTATATCAGATAACGCTGCGAGCATTTCAGCCTTTCTGAATCCACGAACACTCACACCAGCCTTTGTAGCTATTGACCTCAAGTCTTTCACTGTCAAGTTCTCCATGGCATCAATTGGATTTTAAAATTGTAATCCTTAAACCAACCACTATGTTATTGATAAGCTTATTTAACTTTTATACTTTTGTAACACGAACCATGTTACAAATGTACTTCCCTGAGATTACCAATAAGCACCCCAACGCTCTTTCAACTCCTGAAACTCTTCCACATCAAGACACCAATATACAAACCTACTTGGATGCCATGATACAGATATTAGCTCTTCCCAAATCTCATTTAGAAAAACACGTCTGTGTATGCTCTTCCAAGCCTCATGTAATAACTCGTCTTTGAAACTTATATACACATAAACCGAAAGATCCCCGATAAGTAGATCACCAGGAGAATGAGAATAAGATTCTTCACCATCAGAATCTACAATCAGATCACAGGCTAAATGATCGGCAGCCCTACACAAATTCTTAACAATGTCATCAGTACACAACTTATCAAAGTCTTTTGAATATTCATATTTTATCTCATTATCATCTATAGGAAAATGCGCCATAGTGAATAAAAGAGAAACCTTTTCGACAAAACATTGATTGAACCTCGAAACCCTATACAATATATCTGATTTGTTTTCTTCTATAAAATCATGAACTCCTAAAAGATCTCCATTGTCATAAAGAAAACCAAATGACGTTTTCATTCCAAAATTGTCCATTTCTCAATCGTATACCACTCACCCACAACTTCAAGCCCAGATCCCAATTTCACAATCCCAACCCCAAACCTAAATTTCACATCCCCCAACGCTCTTTCAAATCCCTTGACTCTTCGAAATCAAGACACCAATCCATAAACCTACTTGGATGCCATGTCACCGACATTAGCTCTTCCTGAATTTCATTCAATAAAATACGCTTGTGTATTCGCCTATTAGCTTCATATACCACACCATCAAGACAATTAGTAAACAACTTCACATATTCAAACTCTATAAACATTTGAAAAGATTCAATCTCATCATCATCAGGATCAACTTCAATCCTTCTATAATCCTCATCCAAATAATCAATAGGATCAAAATCGCATTCTTTCATCCTAACATCTCTATTTATTTGATTAAGAAGTTCATCATTATACAACCCATTCACAATCTCATCTATTCCAAGATCAATATGTATACTACCATAAGCAACAAATACAACAAATGGAATAAATTTATTTTTGTAACAAACAAGAGTTGTATTTGGTCCAATACAATTTCCATATAATGAATAATATCGTACTAAATCTGGTTTAATACTATCAATGAATTCACGTCTGCCTAAATGACCTATATTAAACCATTTCAATTCAACACCCAATACATCATCATGATATCTTCCACATTTAAATTTAATCGTCATGTTCTCAAAACTCATCGTGTTCGCCATTTCTCAAAGCTTATACTCTCCCCTTTTAAACTCATCCAAAAGTTTCAATTTACTTTTTCCAACCCCACTACACCCCCGACGATCCACTCTGAAAAATTGACACCCTTAAAGAAAATCATCGATCAAAAATCGAACAAGTTGAAACCCAACTAATTAAATATGCACAAAAATTTTGGACCACACCCAAAAAATTCTGGCCGAGCCGAACCAGTCCCCCGACAAAATTGACCACGCCCAACTTGGCCCAGAATCGGCCTTTTGCAACTACTGCTTCATTTTGCTCGTGCAAGTACCATATTGCCATTGAGCTCCAGCTTCTAAATAAGGCCAATGAGTAATGCGACATAGTCCGTTTCCTAGCACAAACTGAACGGGCCAACAAAGGGATAAAATACTACGTTTAGTCCTTTACCTTGATGAGGTTCTCATTTTCTTCATAACAGGTCGAATAATGGATGCTAGTTATTGATAAATAATAGATAACAAGAATGATCGTTAACACTTATTCGATGACTCATATAAATGATAAGGTTTCACTGATCGATTACAGCAAGACTAACAGTAATGTGTCATTTGCAACATTGAATAGCTTCAAATCAACAGCAAGGAGTTTTTTAAGAACAACATCGAAGTGGACAAGTGGGTGAGGCACCGTCTGTTTGCTAAACTTCGGAAGGCAGTAGACAAGGAAAAGTGAGTATTAGACATGGATTATATATTGCTGAACTGCACGGTCGAGCTGGATAGATATTAGCCGACTCAACCTTTTTTGCCATTTTATGGACCAAGAGGCAAGACAAAAACGAACAATTTAAGCCAATATCTAGCCGGCTATCTCGCCTGAATTTATTGAATAGGCAAGAGTATAGAGTCTGGAATTCTTTACCCTTGCCGAGGTGGTGGCAAAGCTTCCCGGGGCTGTACTCCCATATATGGGCTATATAGGTACGTGCCGCGAGATAGGGTATGGTTTTTGAGGTTCTCGATTGTTGAATTAATAGGGTATCATTTTTGCCCATGTTGGCATAGTGTTTCCGGTGTGATCCGTAGATTTTGTAAAGCTTCAGTCGGATCCGGACAGTTAAATTCACCCCTAAATGGAGGGAAAGCTCAGTTGGTACCACGGCTTATAGTCATGACTTTTAAAGCTTCATTCTCCGACCCTATAAGGCCATATTTCGTTTGAAGATCGAATAAAACACAATTTGTCTTACATCCATTTCATCGCCATGAAAAAACAATCAAATATTCTACTTGAGTCTCCACAGCTCGCAGGTGACGTCATTGTTAACACTTATATAGGCAATCTTGCGCAAGAATGCAATTTTCTAACAGGAGAAAACAGGAAAAAAACCAACCTCATTTTAAGACTGGGATTGCCACCGGCATCCCATTAATAGTTGCAATGTATCTTCTGGACACAGCAATGGTCTGTATCAGGTGTATCAGGTTTTTAAAAATTATATTTGAGTTGAGGCTGATACGCGCAACAAAATTGCACATTAAGATAAGTCTCTCGCTTAAACAAAAGCTACAATTTGTGTCAGATGCCAAGGTGTTGCACGATCCACCAGACGGATGCTTGTTTCTGTATTATTACGCACAATCATGCCCCTATTGCGCTAAAACTCCAAATACAGCCTTTCATAGCATTTGACGCACTAGGTGTTATAATCACCCCCAGACATAGTTAGTCCCCCACTACTAACTGTGCTCCCAGATAATGTGCAAAGAACATGTCACCATCCTTGAATTACAACGAAATAAGTAAATAATGTTAGTGAAATGCTTAACCATCTATTAATGCGTACTTTAAGGTAAATAACATTTTAATATCGACTTAGTTTTGCATACTGCGACTTTTCTACCTGGGCGTTTCACCCGGCAGTATAGGGATAAAAGAGGACGGGTGCAGATTCAATGTTAGGTCGCACAAAGAATTCATGATAATTTAGACCAAACTTCAAACTCTACTTTGGTTGCTCATATCTTTAAACTTAAGGTGGCCAATGTTTCCTCAGACGATAAATGCCATGTACCAGTTCTATGAAAATGAAATTGGTAAGTAACTAAAAGCTCAGATTATCTATTAACCCTTATCACTATATTAAGCTACTACCTAGCATGCATGCAGACGTCTCCTATTTCCATTGTTGTATGCAGAATAAGGACGTCAGCGTAACAGCGGCGATAATCGTGTTCCAGCATAGTGTTCCTCATCGTGTTCCTCTACTAACTATGGTTCCAGAGTCCTGCTGTTTGAATTTAAATTTCGCATAAATTATGAAAATATTATCCACTGACAAGAGAAATTGCGACCGCAAACAGTCCGTAAAAATGGCGCATTTTCCCGCTGGTGTCAATGAAGCACGTTTGCGAAGTATTTAAGTAATGGTCCGCGTAAGAACTAGGCAAAATAACAATAGGCTAGTGCAATAGCTCTAACTTTTGATTGGCGCATAGAACAATGCTAATATTTGACCGTGAGGTAGACAGGAGGGACCAGGGGAAAACTAAGGAGAAAAATGTTGTTTATGTCGGGTTTTTCATTGTTTTTTCGGCGATTTTTGGCCGTCCACTAATCAGATTCGTCGATTTAATTGATATTAACAATTAAGAGTTCACACTTTTGAATCGATTTTGCGTTTGACCTGCCTAGTTCTTACGCGGACCATTACTTAATGTTTGTACGCTTTTTCCCGTGCTGGAAAAATGCTTAAAAGCTGTATGTAATGGAAAAAATGTATATGTATATAATCCTTGAAAATTCCTCGTCGAGTTTACGCAAGTTGGTGCGAAGTCCACGTCGCTTTTGAAGTTTTCGAAGACATTGTTTAAAAGCTGATATGGCATACACAGAGAGCTGTAAGGAAAGAATTTCCTCGTAAGCATAGAATACTTCGCGGCCTTGCACGAGATTTCTGTCGCTGCAAAACACAACAAACAATCACACATGTTTAGTTTTGTCTGGACATGCTTCATAATGTATACATAAATTATAACCGCACTTTTCGATGACAACCAATCAGAATTCGCTTGAACAATACCAACTCTCAGGCAGCCAATCACGCTTCTTTCCCAAGATCCTGGGAAAACAGAACACGATCAGCGACGCCATTACGCAGACTTCCCTTTTCCACGTGCAACAAAGGAAATAGGAACACGCAGCTGTACGCAGGCTACCTTCTACCTTGTTGTTACTTATTTCCGCGGGAACTTAATTTTACTAAAATAAAACAGGCATATTTTGCGGGACTTTAACTCCGCAATTTTTTTAAAAATTGCATTTTAAGGGAACTAAATTTCGCGAAATTTTCTACGGAATAAACTAAGAGTCTCAGAATTGGTACGATTGATTTATTTTTACACAGCATAAGTTTCCATTACACTGAACAAAACCATCAACAAAAAAACTGAGAACAGTGTAGAGTACCACATAACACAGTCGAATTGCGCAATTTGAAAGAAAAGTGCACATTGCTACCAGGTTGACATGCAGTCAGACATAATTTGATCGTACGCTGGTTTAAAATAATGAATTTAACGTAAAAAGTTGCAATTCACTGACTCGACACTTCGATCCTCATGTCTAGCGTCTTCCTCAGGGGTGAATAGGCTGGTTAGGGTGTGAAGCTCCTCTTGTCCCTGCGATGAATGGAACACGGGCGCCATTGGTATGCCAAGCTTCTAGGCCACGTCAAAGACGAAAAAAATCAGAACATGTATAAATATCAGATACTTGGCTTATCAATAGCGGCCCTGCTCCATTGAACCGCGACGATGGCGGGTTATTACTCTACGCTTATTTACTCCTTGTAATTAAGCAACGCCATTCATCACTGGTATAAAAGGAGCTCACAGCCTAGCTTATAAGCCCATGGAGACGTTATACAGAAGCCTCGAAACGTCAGGTTGGTTAATTGTCACCAGTGTGGCACCAAACTATCCATGATATAGTACGGTATAAAATCTCGCGTAGTTAATATTTGTGAAAACGTTTTCTCGCGATTTTTGAAAATCGTGATTAAGTCCAGTGAAACAAAGTAACATAGTAATTAACGCCCGTGTTTCATTGGGAATCCAGGGTGCCCTGTAGCACTGTATTGTTCATTCAATAGAGATAGTCAATGGATATCGGTGTCGTCAAGTAAGGGTCTAAAGTTTACACTAAATTCAAATACACGCCTCGATGAGATAGATTATAAAATCAATATGTCGTTAGTAAATAAAGTTTCTGATAGTTGGTTGTTACCTTTAAGCATTCTATCTGCAACTGGATTTGACCTTAGCAATGTTAAACCAATGTCAGCTGAAAACTGGGCGTTTTATTTGATTCGCTTGATTACAATCTAAATTTTTCTCAGTGGAAATTCTCATAGTTTTTGGCGACGAAAAGGGGTATGCATCCTCTTATTGCTTAAAGCCGTGTTGTTTATGTAAGATTAGGTTGGGTAACTCGATGCGGAAAAAAATTGTGTCCTCAACATCTCATTTCCCGGTAGAACGATCAATTCCATATTCTCGTCTTCAACAAGAGTGAGTGATTTAGTTCGATTGTACAGAGTTCTGGTTGGCCAAAAAACCCTGCTGTATCTTTATCAGTCATGCAATGCTCTTGAAGACATCATAAGCTTGGTTAACCACCCTTCTAGAGTTTATGTAGTCAATATCTAATAAAACGATTGCCAAGTTCAATGTCTCCCTCCTCTTGGGTATCGCATGGTGTAAAGTTCTTCGATGCAGCAGAGTCCAGTAAGTCAAATGGGAGCGGTAGAATGCTACCCTCCTCTGAACAACTGGGTTCAGTGACGTTTCTCTGTAAAAAGCAGCTATAGTTGCTAGTAGATTAAGAGTTTTTGAAGCGGAAAATACCTCTTAGCATTCCAACATCTGTGGTATCAAGAAGGGATGAAAACAGAAATTCACAAACCTACAGGTTGATAATCTTTGTTTGTTGATTTTTAGTTATCCCTGCTGGTATTTTACAGTCTCCATTTTTCTACTCGGGTGAAATTCCAAGGTAAGAAGTACTTTGCAGTTAACTCCATTGTCATAATCCTTCTTTTCGTACCATTCTTTTATGTGGCACGAAATGAATTAGGACGCGCACAATTCAGTGACCTATGTGATATAAATTTGCAAGTGCGATATAGATCACTTTTACATTCTTAGAGTTTCACTCAATTAAACAGACTGCCATTTGTTAATTCTTGATCAAGTGGCCTTTACTAAAATCAAATCCTTGTTGTTGTAGTGGTAGTAGTCGTCGTCGTCGTCGTCGTCGTCGTCGTAGTAGTAGTAGTAGTAGTAGTAGTAGTAGTAGTAGTAGTAGTAGTAGTAGTAGTGGTGGTGGTGGTGGTGGTAGTAGGACTTTATTTAAGTGTCGCGGTATTTAGCTTTTAACAAACTAATTGGGGACACTAATAAAATCGTAAGTGATATACATTAGAGGTAGCAATCTTAAAAGTAAGAAAAGTCTTGAAATAAAAAATGAATAATGAGTGTTTACCGAGGCGAACAGTTCTAAACCGTGGGATATTAAAGTCCGCGTTTCTTATCCCTTGTGCGTCGCGTGGAAACGTTCGGAAATGTACTGAGGTACAAGGTCGTTTTTAACTTTGTACATCAAGGTGGCTATGTTTCGTAATCTTCCTTTATATAAAGTAGGGAGACAGGCTCTTTCCAAGAGTTTATACCGTAAGATTTAGAAATTTACTTGGACACTGCTCCCAGTGCACGCTCTTGCACTCGTTCAAGTTTGCGCTTATCACACGACTTATAAAAGAGCCATACAACGTCGCAGCACGTAAGGTGGAATGCCAGACTTATAAATTTGCAGTTTGGCAGAGCAAGATATGAGATTTCGCAACCTCACAAACACTCAAGCTTTTTTACTGCTTCTCTCGCTAATGTCTGATATGCTCGCTTAATGTTGATTTATCTCAATCTTTACTCCCAGAAATATAAGTTTGTTAGAAGACTTAACCACCCTTGAATCAATTTCAAGTTATACTTCATTTACACACTCTTTATTTGAAGACTTTGGGCCGATGGCGATGATCTGAAATTTGCTGGGATTGGCATTTAAGAGGTTTTCTTTGTACCACTGCGTGGTCTTCTCATTTTCTCTCTTAAGCTCTTGGGCGGCAATCTCGATGGAGTCTCCGATCGTGTGCATTTGGTGGTCGCCCGACCGCGATTATGAAACTTCCCGCCTAAGATCTTACCAGAAATCTCAGTTGGAAACCTACCGTTGTAACTCGGTATCCCGCCAAAATTGTATGGGATCCCACCAGGTGGGATCCCACCATTGTAACCTGAGATCGTGCTAAAACTGTACGAGTTTCCCTCATTCTAGTAAAGAATCCCAACAGAAACTGTGGGAAATTTGGATATGTGATTTATGATATAGAGATTATTTCATGCAAAGTGCGCACGAATGCTTTTTATTTACGAGTTACGATGCGTAAAAAACGAACGAGTGAATGCGTGAGTATTTTGATTCACAAAAAAGTCGTTCAAGCACTTTTCATGTATGATGTTTTTGTTTTATACATACTGAGATTTCACTTACACATACATTGGAAGCCATCTAAGTGCAAGAGCAAATTTTATTTATATAATCACCACCCAATCCGCAACGTGGAGCGATATTAAGTCTCTGTTGACAACTACATATTCTTTATTTTGATGATATTAGCTTGACAGTTTTTTTGTTTGAGATATCGTTCGAAGCTGTCAATCATCCCTCGAAGTGATGAGACCTTGTGGTCATTTCCATCTCTGTTTGGTTCTGACAATGAGTACGAAGTCACTCAGCAATGCATTGAGCTGAGTAGGAGGAATTTCTTCAACTTTCCTGAGCTCTACCTTCCTTTGAATAAAGGTTTAACAGGCTTACGTCTCTTTCGGTCTTTGTTCTCGTGTTTTTGTTTTCTTGCTCATCAACGAAGTCGCCTGTTGTTCCTTCAACAAGAGCAAATTTTGGCGTTTCCTCTTCCATTTTGTTGTTTTTTTTTTTTACCGAACGCCTTGCGCTTGTTACCCTCCACTGTAAAGTACCATCGTTCGTGTCTCTGATTGGACGAAGGATGTATTATCACTGTCCGAGTTCGCTTTTCTGATAGTTTAATTGTGTATTTCATACGAATTTTACGCGGTTTTTTTTTGTTTTGTTTTTTTCATGTGTAATGTCATTATGTATGAAATTGTTTTGCCAGTCGCCGCTAATACTGTTAGCAAAGACAGTTCATTGTTTATTGAAGTAGACTACTTGTTAGCTACAGTGTCTTACATTGTATTACAGGATTTTAGAAAGTAAATACAAATTAACAATGCTAACTGAAACGAAAGCAGCCAATACTGATTCTAACAAAACTAAGCCGGTGCCATCTTTCTGACACTGACTAACAAAGCGTATAAGCTTGTATAGAGGTCTTCTACTTATGAAAATGCCGTTTCAACCCCTTTACACAGTTTTTACTAAGACGCTGATGAATGATTTAGGCTTACTTGTGATATATAAAAAAACGTGCGAATTGCACGCCTATTTGTCACATTACATTCAACTCTGCTCTTGCTTGAAGTGCCATTATTTCGTTCTTAATGAAACAGGATTAAATACAATGAAGACCGGAACCAAAAGCTCTGTTTTCCGAACTTTACTGATAACAATGCTCTCTCGAATGCAATTCGCGACTTTTTTGAGCACAAGATCTCAAGAATCAGTGCTGATGTTGGTCACGCTGATGCTATGGTCCTTAACCAGTCATCACGTGACCTGGTACCTGAAGATACAAGGTCATCACTCACCTGATTAACTCTTCTTTGGCCAATGGGTATTTCTCTGAGGACGGGAAGGAGTTATTAGTTAGGCCACTTTTGAAAAAAGCAGGGCTTGAAGCGCTATTTGACAACCTGCGACCTATCAGTAATTTACAGTTTATCTCTAAGCTGGCTGAGGAGCTGTCTGTGAGCAGACAGATTCACTTGGTTTTCATGATCTTCTTCGTGCATAATGATATCCTCTTGAATATGGACCGCCAGCATGTGACACTACTCGTAATGTTGGATCTCAACGCAGCATTTAAATACCGTCGATAATGCTATCCTTCTCCGTCGTTTGGAGGCATCATTTGGAATAGCAGGGAAGGCACTAGAGTGATTCTCTTCTTACTAGTCCAACCGTTCACAGCGAGTGGCGTTTGGTGATGGTCTCTCGGAAAAGTTTCAGCTGTCATGCGGTGTACCTCAGGGTTCCTGTTTGGGACCCCTTCTCTTCAGTTTATATCCAAGTAAGTTGTTTGAGGTCATCAAAGGACATCTGCCGACCGCACATGAGTACGCAGACGACATGCAACAGTGTATTGATGCCGTGGAGAAATGTATTAGGGCTGTCCGGGCCTGGATGGTCCAGGATAAAATGAAATTGAACGACGGAAAAACAGAATTCGTTATTATGGGGACCATCCAACAGCTTAAGAAAATTCAGATTAACTCATTATTTGTGGGAGACATCAGCATAACGCCTTGAACGGCAAAGAACTTAGGAACTTACTTCGATTACAATATGAGTTTAATTCCTCATATTAATAACCCTTGTAGAGCAGCATTTTTTGATAGGCATAACATCAGAAGAGTTAGGAAATAACTTACAACAGTTAGAACTAAAATTTTGGTTCACGCCTTTATTACAAGTAGGATAGAATACTGTAACAGCCTGCTCTACGGTCTGCCCGCTAAGTCAATCGGCAAGTTACAACGGATATATGACGCGGTGGCTAGTCTGGTAATTGGGACACCTACGCTCTCTCACATTACCCCGGTTTTGCACTCCCTTTGCTGCCTGCCAGTCATAAAAGGAGTGCATTTTAAGCTCCTGATTCTAACTTTTAAGACTGCTTATGGGCTGGCACCATCCTATATTTCTAATTTGGTTCAAGTAATGCAGCCTAGTACGTATTCATTATGTAGAAATAATGATATTTTTATTAACCCTCAGAGTGGTATTACCAAGAAAATACTTGGCGACAGGGCTTTCGCAGTAGCAGCACCAAAGGTTTTTAGTGCCCTTCCTCGCGAAATTACACTCGAAAAGAATTTTAATATTTTTAAGACTTAAGTTAAAAAGTTTGTGTATGGTTAATATTGTTTGTACACCAGCAATCTCATTTTATTTTCTTTTACCATACTGTAATTAATATATATATATATATATATATATATATATAAATTTTTAAGATCATTTTACTTTATTCTTATGAATATGTAAGCTAGATCTCGTTGTAACGTGCATTTGATCATACTTGAATGTTAATTTGCGCGCTTTAAGTAATAAAATTATTATTATTAACACAGAACACGGCTGCCTTTTACTCCTGAGCAAGATAAAACGTATTTGTTATGAAAAACTTATAGCTTTTAAAATTTTCCCATGTCACAGAATCATCCTTTTTGTTGCCCGTAATATAAAACCCAATATTATTTAACAATTATTCGCCGAACGCGAAGTGATTATCGGTGAATATTCACCGAGACGATGTCGAGGTCAATATTCACCGATAATCACTGAGCCTAAGGCGAATAATTGTTTTAGTATAAATACACAAGTGATTATTTCAAAAAAGAAAAGAAAAAGCATTGTACAACACGAAAAGAATTTATTTCATCAAAAGCGCGCGAACGACTGGCAGCCATTTTGTTCGTCGAGGTGATTATCGGCTGAAAATCCGAGATAGCGAACCAATCAGAGCGCGCAATTTTGTATAATCACCTGAGTATTTATACTAATAATTGTTAAGGATATGGAACCATGATGCAAAATGAAAACTAAATCTTTGAAAATTGTTACTGTTGATAGCTTAACCATCATCGCGACTCTTTTTTCTTTGTCACTTGTTCTCTGATTAAGATGGCAGCAGCTTTATTCTCGTGCAACAAGACTTTTATTAATATGTGACTGGTCAGCTGTTGTTTCATGACAACATTGATGACTTTGGTGATCATAGGGCATTATAATTTAAGAATTATCACTCCCTTAGAACAACTAAACACCTATTTCGCTTCTCTCCGATTGAAGTCTTCCTTGGAGAAACATAATTATTCTTAACCATTTACAACGATCAACAAAACATGCCCTTGTTGACATAGTTTAAAATCAAATCGCAATCTAACTTTGACAAAGAAACGTACTCGTGTGGAATCTTTATAGATCCTAAAAAAGCACTCTACACGGTTGACAATTCCATTCACCTACAAAACTTTCATCACTATGTTATAAGAGGCAACATTAATGATTGATTCCGTTGTTATCTTTCCGACCGTGTCCGCTGAATCAACTCCAATTGGACTAGCCATCTCTAAAAACAATCTGTCTGGTAGCGTCCCACAAGGATCTGTCTTAGGACCTTTACTTTTTGGGATCCCACCTAGACACTCCATGCCCTTTTAACTGGGCAGGGCCAAAATTTTTGTGAGCGGAGCAGAAGCTGAAGTGAAATGAAAACACTCTACCAGAAGCCGAATACCAAAACCACTGAAGCACTCTGCCTTTCTGCCCGATTCTTTATCAATAGGCCAGGTCTTGACCTCCACAGTATTAATGTGAATACCTGCCATGTGTGCTACGTTCCCTTGCTTCCAGTCTTCTTAGAATCAGTTCGTTTTTCTTTTACACTGTAACACAAATTCGCAAACTACCCTCTCAATAAATGGAAGGGAAAAGACAAAGTGTTTAAATTTCGAGAGCCCACTAGCGATTCGTCTGGTCTACTTCGTCAAGTTGGAGTCGATTTTCCACGAATCAAAAATCTTTTCGCTAAATGCCAAGAATTCTTAACTTGTTACCGAGTCGTTGAGATAAGAGTATGTAAATATAGGACGAATATATACCGCATTTCCAGAACAGACGGTGGCACGATACTCCGAAAAAAGAAAGTACGTGTCGTTCATAGAGGCTTCCATAGCTTTATCACAAGACGAGAATCTCTGGGTTTTCTTAATATAAATTTGCGTTTGTCGTCAAATTGAAACGTTGCAGCTTACAGTTGTAACAAAGAAACTAGTGAGTGGCAGCGAAACATGCTCGGGAATTGTAGCGAACTGAATTCGTACTTGCAGTGGACTACTTGTCGCAAAACGACTTTATAGCGAAAATACCGTAAAGAGTAAAATTTGCTCCAGAAATCCCAGTGTTCCCGGCCTGCTTTAAAGTTTGGTTCAAAATAAGGTTTTCGTACAACAGTTAGTAAGTAATGTGTGGAACTTCGTATTTGGTGAGTTTCACCCCAAAAATACTTACGGTCAGGTCCTTCAGAAAACCAGGTGTTTTTGTGTACCTTTAGGACCTGACATTTTGTGTATATATTATGAAACAGCCCGCAGCTTTCTTGTCCTCTTACTTTCCAGGGAATAAGGGACGTCTGCCAAAGAAAATGATTCGTCTTAAGCAGCCCATTATGCGTATAGTTAACAAAACATTGGAAGGAAACAACTCTCTTACTGTATGCTTATTTGATTCTGTCTTCGTTAGGTCGTTGAGCTTTGGTGCCTTAGGATCCATCATTGGACACGAAATGACACATGGCTTTGACAACACTGGTTAGTAGACATATCCATTGTCCTTATGCATTTTGGTCTGTATTGGTACATCTTCCCTGATATTCCTATCGTACTAATACATGCCACAAGAAGTGTAAAACGTTTTAAGTATTACTGTTGAGGCATAAAATGGAGTTTACTGAATCGGAATATACCTCGAGAATTATACATTTCTAGCAAAGTTCCCTCAGAGAAGTAAGGGGATAAGGCAGGGTCCACAATGTTAAGTAATTATTTCAATTCATTCACAATATTTCACAGCTTGGATTCCCTCTCATTACCAACAACTTGACGTTAATCGTCTTTTATATTTTTGATTACACGGTCAGCGTCATTTACCTAATAATGGCTATGCTGATGTGCTTAAACGTTTCTAACACGCTGAAACAAACGGTAGGAGAGTGCCGCCAAATGGACGGACAATGTAAGCGGATACTCAATGCAATGGCTCCCTTATAACGCTAAAATAAGATTTTATTGAATCAAGTGATTGATGCTGTATTTTTTAACTTCAACATAGTTATAAGCTATGAAATACCATTTCTTCAGTGCCTAAACAGAAAATTGTAAAACCTTCTACACAAGGCTAATAGCCGATTCCTGTATGCGGCTTTATAAAAATATTTTATATCTTGATGTTTTTGCCAGAGATGTTACAGCAAAATACAATGAAAGACATTAGGCATTGTCAATATCAAAAAGCCCTCTTCAGAGGTCCCAACCAAGAATAGGTTATTGCCATACAGTTTTAACTCCAAGAAATAGACCTACCGTCAGATGCACGTGAAAGACGAATGTATCGCGTACCTTGATTCATCTCTTCGAGCATAACCACGTGTTCCTTTTGTCTTTGATCGTACCCGCTAACCACAATCTCTTGTCGATTGGAGGGCCGCCTTCTTCGTTCACCGCGCCCTAGACTTTCGTCGATTTTGCTCGTAAAAGTGGCATATTATGCTTCTTGCACTGCTCAGAATTTTTTGGGAATTTATTACATTTAGTTTCTCTAAATTATGCTTCCTAAAATTATGCCAGTTAGTTTTTAATCGAATTAAAGATGAAGCAGATTTAAGGGAACACAAGGAACGAACAATTTGTTAATGATTAGAGGTTCGCTTTTAATAAATATCTCACAATTAATATTTCGTTAGATGTTTTATATATCCTCTCAAATCATTTTTTAGAAACAGCAAAATTGTTTATACTATCCTATGGTCTGTTTCAATAAACGCTTCCGAAAGATCACCGAGCACCGTCAGCTCACTTCCGAGCTGTACGCAAAGGCCCGAGCCCAGAAACATCACGCCGACTAGCGAGCTAGGGACCAACAGGTCAAGAGAGCTCTAGAGAAAGCGTACTGAAACACTAAAATCCTTCATAGCGGTAAGGAAATGGCAAGATGTACATCAGCATAATGAAAATGGGAAACTGAGTGCTCTGGAAGTAATCACTGGAGTGGCTTTCGTTTCATATGAAAAATTAAGCGGATCAGATGGGATGTTACCCATCTCAGTTAACATCTCCTTTCTTCAAATTTGGTACACCAAAAAGCAGTGTTTCTTGCAACAAAAAAAAAGGAAAACCCTGCCTTAGCGGAACACGGGTGCCTTGGGTGGGATAATGCTCGAATTATTACCACCAATCGCCGGTACCATCAAAGACGTATTTTAGAAACTTGGCACAATTTATTGATCCGCAACGATGGCGGGTTACTATCCGACTCTTATTTACACCATTCATCGCGGGTTAAAAGGAGATAAATTGTCTAGCCTACTTACCCCTGAAGAAGACACTAGAGAGAATGGCGAAAAGTCGGGTCCATCGCTTAATTGTAACACTGTTTCCTCAGTGCTCGGGTCTAGCAGTGCAATGACCAGTGTGTGCATGGCAGAGCGACATGGTGATTTTTGATGGGGCCTGAAACGAAACGCAGCGTAGTATAAAACTATGTCTGATCTTCCACTTGGTTAGCAGGACTGGGCCAGGTATGGAGTAGAGCAGTCATGGCTGCGTGAGCTCTAAAAAGGAATTTGATGTCTTTATTTTTTTCATATGGAATTCCGGTATGTTTTGAAGAGGAAAGGTAGAAGTAACAGCAGCGATACCATTAGCTGCGACTCGCCTGATTTCAAACGCAGAAAAGAGCACGCTCTGGAAGAGTGGTTGGAAGTTGAATACGAGCAATCTGACGAAATTCTTACGGCACTTCACATGGCTGAGGAACTCGTTTCTAATGCCGATGACATTTTGACTAAGTTATCAAAATTGGATTTATTAATTCACAAATCCAACTGCTCCAATGTAAGATAAACGCCCGAAATAAACGCTACTGTAGGCACCTACAAATCGAAGTAGCTCTAATTAAAAATGATTTGAAAGACGCGTCCAGCAATATGAACGATCTAAGTGTGTCTAGTCTAAATGTAAGAATGTCGAGGATGAAAAGTCGACTTTAAAAAGCCTAGTGGAAAAACACGAACAGGATCTTCAGAAGCTAAAGTTGAAAGTACGAACTATACAACCGTCGCCGAAACCTCCGCTATTATGGGATCCCAGAACAGGGCACTGAAGAGAATACGGTGGAAACTCCATACCAATTCCTGAAATCAAAAATGGAAATACAAGGTCCTCGCAAAATCGAGTTCCAATGGGTTCATCGCTGTGTTCTTCAGTCGATCGTCTTAAGCCGACACTCCTTGGCTAGGTATTGCCCCGTTTTGCCAAAAGAAGTAGTTGATTTGCGGAAGAAACTAATACTGAAAATTTTGGAAAATATATATATTGTTAAATATATATATATATATATATTTTTTTTTTCTGTTGTTGTACATATAATTTTTTTTTTTTTTAAACATCCATTCCAAAATTAAGTAGCCCACCTAGAATAGCTATGCTAATTGCGGGCTACTATGGTCTCTGTATTCGTTTTTTACAATAAAGTGCGTGTTGTTGTTGTTGTTGTTGTTGTTGTAAAACGAGCTGCGTTTAGTACATCAGAACCGTATATGCTGCTGTTTGATATCTTATTTCAATTGTATATATTCATGTTAGGAGCTCACTGCCGAGGCATACGTGTTATATTTATTTTGTTTCTGAGGAGTTCGACCCTTTCTAGCGTAGCAAAACAGTTTATTTCACTGGCCACGTTTGAATTTTTTAATCTTTTTGTTTTGTAGTTTTGTCAGTGTTTTTTGCCTATGTTTGAATCCCTAATTCTTTTGTTTTGTAGTTTTATGATTGTTTATTTGTTGATGCACCTGTTAGTTACTTCTTACTCATGTGTTCAATCAGGAGTGGTAGCTAATTATTCCAATTCAGCTAATACGACAATTGAAAAATTGCAATGGATCCTAAAAGTAGTTTAAACTTTGAAATCATCTTCCTAAACGTTCGTGATATTCGTGCTTTTGAAAAAAGGAAGGCTATTTTTAACTGGTAGATTAATCAGGATGCAGATATTTGTTTTTTACAAGACACTTACAGCACAGCTGACGTTGTTAATCAGTGGAGAAAACAATGGTCCGGTGAAATATTTTTCTCTCATGGTTTAAATCACAGGCGTGGTGTTGCCATCCTTTTTTGCAAGTCATTAGATTTCAAAATAAAATCAACGCGTACTTATTTTCGAGGTAAGTACATTATTTCAGAAACTGCAATCCAGGATACCCCTGGTGAGCCTTCTGGATATGAGTTCATCTCCAATGAAGACCATTGTGAGACCAACTGCAAATTTTTGGTACGAGGAGATTTTAATGTTATCCTTAAACCGTCTTTGACTGCTCAGTCTTCCTTGTAACTTAAAAGAAGCCGAGTCCCTTGGGCAATTTAAACGACTACTCAAAGAAAAACTGTAAGGCACGGCATTCGTGGAGAGCAGCTTTTTTAATTTGAATATTTCTCATCATATCAGTATTTAGGTATTTTTATAAGTAGTTTTAAAGCTGACGAATTTTGTACCGTGGATAAATAAAGATTATCTATCTATCTATCTATCTATCTATCTTTCTAGGAGAGAACAATGCCTTGAAAGAATCGGGAAAGTTTTTGGAAAACTTATTATGGAACATGACTTAGTTGATATCTGGAGAATTCGAAACCCTTCACGTACGATTTTTACCTGGCGCCAAAAGAAGCCACTTATCCAGAGACGCCTTGATTATTGGCTGATGCCCTTCAGGACGATATCGCGCGCTAAAACTGATATTTTAACCGCCATCAAAACAGATCATTTTGCCATCGTCCTCTGAAGATTGATACTTAAGCTGACTATCCAAGAGACCCCTAATTTTGGAAGTTTGATAATAGCCTCCTAAACGACGCCATCTTTGTTCAATATTTGTGTGATTAGTTTTCTCCTTGGCTTGAAGAAATTGAGGACAGACTAAAAGAATATGAACTTAAAATTGCAGAGGCGTCGTCTGCTGATAACCTCAATGAGTTGCAAGCAAGAAGATTGCTGTATGATAGTCGGTATGATCTGATCATATTGTAAGAGGATCGATGATTCGTTCTCGTGCAACTTGGTATGAACAGGGTGAAAGAAATTCAAAACATTTTCTTAACTTGGAAAATAATAACAAGAAGAAAAGCTGCATAAGAAAATTGCTTAATTCAGATGGGAATGAGACCAGAGATGCGAATATTATATTAAATAAAATTCACAAATTTTATTCAGATCTTTATAACGATAATTTGGAAGTGGAAACTGACTTGAGAAATAGCCATTTCTTTCAAAACTTTTCAACACCTAAATTAGATGATGTCATGAGAGAAATTCGTGATGGCCAACTTACATATTCTGACTGTTTCAAGATTCTATCCTCTTTTGAAAACAATACGACCCCTGGGAATGATGGGCTATCTATAGAGTCTTACAAATTTTTCTGGGCAGACAGTGGTACTTTATTGGTAGACACATGAAACGACTCTTATGCCCATGGGGAATTATCCAGTTCACAAAAAGAAGCTGTCATAACTTTGATTGAAAAGAAGGAGAGAGATAGAAGACAGTTACAAAACTGGAGACCGATATCTCTTGTTAACGATGACGCTTAAATTGGCTCTAAGGCGATTGTAAAAAGATTAGAAAAAGTGTGCCATACATAATTCATCATGACCAAAATGCATTTGTTAAAAGACGAACGATTTTTGATGCAGTTATAACAACAGGCGATACCATGGGCTTTACGGAATTAATAGGCGGTGAAGGCATTGTGTCTGCTATTGATTTTGACAAGGCTTTCGATTACCTGAGTTTGGAGTTTTTGTTTAAGTCTCTTAAATTGTTTGGCTTTAGTGCCTCCATCATAGCTTCGATTGAAACGTTTTTACAAGAATGTAACAAGCAGCGTGGGCAATATTGCCCTTTTTATCACACCCCTCTGCATTAAACGTGTAGTCTGCCAGGGTCGCCCGCTATCTCCATCTCTTTTCATTATAGTTCTAGAATTACTAATGATCTCTATTCCTAATAATCAACGAATAAAGGGCAGTATGGTTAATGCAATTGAAATTAAATTAGTCACATTTGCAGACGATATGACTACATTTTAAACAGTCATAAATTTATTTGGCATATATTCCGGTTTGAAAATTAACCGTGATAAAACCGATGTCCTTCGCCTTGGTAATAGGGCTAGGGTGAAATGGGTAGAACTAGAAGGAATTGAATGAAGGAAACTCATTAAAATTCTGAGCATTCATTTTACTTATTGTGGTATACCATGTAACTTTGCACGCATTCCGTACCTATATCACGTGATGTTTACCATTAAAAACAGCCTTTCCAACCATGATGGCGGTGTGTGCGTAGTGGATATTACATTGGCGACGAGGAAGACGAAAACACGCTGCAAGAAGAGAAAAATCAGCAGACGATCAAAGAGAAAATACAGCAAAAGAGAAGAGAAAACCAACCAAGAGAATACTAGCGAGATTAGAAAAAAAAAAAAAAAGAAAGAAGACATCAAGAGCATCGGACATCGTGGATCTCGTGCTAGAAAAAAAAATGTCAAACGAAGGAACTAGCAGCACAAGCAACCCAACAGAAATTCGAGTCTCAACCTTCGGAAAATCACTTAGAATAAACCCGTTTAAGATTCCAGACAACCCTTTAGAAACTGGCCGAGCGTGGCAGGAATGGCTCGAAGACTTCGAAGAAGAAACGGAGTATTTTGAAATCAAGGCCGTGAAAGACAAAGTAAGCGCCCTCAAAATCTACGGCGGACAAGAAATCAAGAAACTCGCCCGAAACCTTCCAGATGTTGCTCCTATTGAAGAAGATAACGACTACAAGAAACTAATCCGGAAACTCAACAATCACTTCCTACCGAAGAAAAACAAACAGCATGCGAGATACACGTTCAGCAAACAACGACAAGAAACGGGAGAAAATATCGTAAACTACACAGCGCGGCTACGCGAGAAGGTGAAAGATTGTGAATTCGGCGACCAGACTGATGATAGGATCCTTGAACAGCTGATACAGACAATCAAAGACAACGAACTTATCAAGAAAAGCATACAGAAGAGGTTGACACTGGACCAATTCCTCGAAGAAGCCCGCCAAAAAGAAGATATTAACCAGCAAGTAAGAGACATGAAAGAAGATTACAAAATCTTCAAGGTGAAACATCAATGGGGAAGATATCAGAGAAATGCTAGAAGAGGTGCAAGATACCCAAGCTTACCGAACAAGAAATTTCCAAAGCAAGAAAACCACAAGCATGAACACAAGAAAGAAGAACGAAATACCAAGAATAGCTGCCAATACTGTGGAAAAACAGAGCTCCATTTCCCTGGACGCAACTGCCCAGCTTATGGTAAGCAGTGCCTGAAGTGTGGTAAATACGGTCATTATGCAATATGCTGTAGATCAGGATCAGACAAGAGACAAGAGAAAAGCAAAGAGTCACGGAAAGAGAAAGTCAAGAAAACAACCGAGGCAGACACCGACGCGAACAGCGAATCAGATTGCGAATACCTTCAACAGACTGCACGACACGTCTTACATCGAGCAAAGAAACTGAGATCGGGTAGAACACAGGATACTGTTCTCGTCAGAATAGGAGACATTGACGCGCACGTAGAACCCGACAGTGGAGCAAGTATGAACGTGATGGATGAGTACCAATTCAGAGCCCTAAAACACAGATCAAAGGAAATCAGAGAACTAGATCCAAGCAAAGACACATTGAAGACTCTCCAATCTGATCTGGTAGTTAAAGGAGAATTTCATACAACAATTCGGAACAAGAATCGAGGAGCAAAAAGCAAGTTCTTAGTGATTGAGGGAAAAATGGACTCCCCTCCACTCCTAAGCAAGAACACACTAGTTGAACTGCGAATGATCAAGATTGACCCTGACGGAACACTTAAAGAAACCAATGAGCTCAGAATCAAGTCAGTGAAGCTGCCAGATGACATTGAAGCATTACTCAGTGAATACAATGACACTTTTCAAGGGATAGGATGCTTCCGAGACAAGGCAAAGAAATAGAAGTCAAGCTAGAGATGGATCCAGAAGCTATTCCAGTAGCCCAGAAACCACGCCCAGTCCCATATCATCTGCAAGAACCTCTCAAAGAATGGCTTGAGCAGGGAGTAAAGGAAAACATATTCGAAAAAGTCCCAGATGGGGAAACCATCACATGGTGCTCACCCCTAGTTGTGCAGCCTAAACCCAAGTATACTGATATTAAGAATGAAGAATTAAAATCTCAGATGATCATAGCAAGCATTGACATGCGAATACCCAACGAAGCCATGAAACGCAGCAGATGTGTCCAGTCACCAAGAGTTGAAGATTTTATCTACCGCTTGCATGACTGCAAGATCTTCACGAAATTGGACTTGAGACAAGGCTATCACCAACTGACACTAAACCCTTCCACAAGACAGGTAGCAACATTCAGCACACCGTGGGGAAATTACAGACCTAAGAGACTGGTATTCGGAGCTAAATCCTCACAAGATGTTTTTGATGAAGCAAAGTTCAGAGCCTTCGGAGACATACCCCACTGCATGAACCAAAGAGACGACATACTCCTCGGGGGAAGAGATGAAGCAGAACACTTAGAAGTACTGAAGAGCGTCCTCCAGCGAGCAAGAGATCATGGAGTAACATTTAACAAAGAGAAATGCCACTTCGGGAAAGGGCAGCTTAAGTTCTTTGGACATATCTTCACCAAGAACGGACTGAAACCGTCACCAGATAAAGTAAAAGCAATCAAGGAATGCAGCCCTCCAGAAAGCAAAGAAGCAGTCCGGAGTTTTCTTGGAATGGCTGGCTACCTGGACAACTTCATCAGCAACTATGCAGCCATAGCAGCACCACTTTATCAGCTAACCCGGAAAGAGACAAAATTCAAATGGGAGAAAGAAGAAGAAAAAGCATTCAGGAAGATACAAGAGAGCATCTCAAATGACAAGACAATGGCATTCTTTGACCCATCCAGACCTATAATCCTGCGCACAGAAGCAAGCTACAACCAAGGCTTATCAGCAGCCCTACTGCAAAAGACTGACAAGGGTATACAGCCAGTGCATTTTATCAGTCGCACAATGACAGAAACCGAGAAAAGATACAGCCAAACCAAGAAAGACGCGCTAGCCATCAAGTGGGCTAAAGAACGACTACCAGTTTACTTGCTTGGAGCCCCAAGATTCCGTATTGTCACAGCGCACAAACCATTGTTACCCTTATTCAATAAAGCGAAAGCTGCAATGCCACCCAGAATCGAAAAATAGGTAATGGAAATGCAGGACGCTGACTATGGGCTGATGTACGAGCCTGGGAAAGATGAAGCGGACCCCCTAGACTTCCTTTTCAGGCACCCACTGCCTGAAACAGGGGATGACAGCACTGAAATGATCATCAGATGGATTGTGAACACAGAACACGCTGTAGTCATCGCAAGGATTAGAGAAGAAACCCTGAAAGATAAAATGATGCAAAAACTAGCGAAGAGAATCGTGAAGGGAGACTGGGAGAAGCACAGGCGAGACAAAGACCTAGAACCATACCTCGACGTGAAGCAAGAGTTGTCAATCGCAGAAGGACTAATTTTCAGAGAACAGCGTATAGTGCTACCGGCTACTTTACAGAAGAAAGTAGTCAAGCTAGGACTCAACCTTGGACACTTGGGGAAGACTAAGACCAAACAGCTATTGAGAGAGAAGTACTGGTTCCCCCTGATGAACAGTATGATTGATGCAGCAATCAACCAGTGTTACGAATGTCAAGTAGCTATGAAGGAGAAGAGAGAAGAACCCATTAAGGTGACATAGATCCCTAGCCACCCTTGGGATACAGTTTCCATCGACCATGGTGGACCATACCCAGATGGCCACTACCACCTTGTACTTATTGACAAGAGAACCAGATACCCAGTAGTAGAAGCAGTACCCTCAACCAATTTCAAAGTCAACAAAGAGAGACTGAAGCACATATTCGCAACCAACAAAGAGAGTAGAGAGCGACAACGGACCACCATACAATTCGAAAGACTTCCAAGAATTTACGCTTGAAGAAGGATTTGAACACCACAAGATTACGCCACTGCACCCTAGAGCAAAAGGGGAAGTCGAGCGATCACATGCAAATGCTAAACAAGACCGAACAGATTGCACACCTACAAGGAAAAGACCGCCTAGAGAGACAGAATGCAATACAGGACATGCTGACTGCATACAGATCAACCCCACATCCAGCCACAGGAACCACCCCTTATGACGCAATGAGAGGAACAACCGTAAGGACCAAGTTGGATCACATTCAGCCAAAAGTGCAGAGATCTGAGAAGGACAACATCATAGATGAAAGAGATGAGGTGTATAAACAGAAAATGAAACAGAACAGAGAAGGCAGAAACACAGGACAAACAAGACTTTTGCTAGGTGACTATGTGTTAGTCAAGCAAGAGAAAAGAAACAAATGGAGTACGCCATATGAACCCGTGTTCTACATTGTGTATGAGATAAATGGATCCAGAATCACAGCTAGACGAGCTACTGATGAAAGAACAATCTGCAGAGATATCAGCCACTTCAAACTTGTAAACGCAGTTATCAACTCTGCAGATGACCGAGGGATCATTGAAGCAGGAGAATCAAGCACAACAACTGACCTAAACCTGGAGAAGTTGAATTCATTGCCAAAAGATGTTGAGAAACCATCAATCTCAGTAACGGAAGATGAGAACAAGAGGAAAGAACAATTAGAGGAGCAAAACGTAGAGCAAACAGGGACAGGAAGTGACCATATACAATCAAGTGAAAGACAGACCAAAGCTGACCCAGAATCATGCAGACCCCAGAGAACCAGAAGGAAACCCTCCTACTTAAAAAAAGACTGCGTGCTAACCTAACAAGAGACATTGCCTTAAAGCATAGAACCCTCATTTTTGTTGTTATTATTTCCAGCTATGCTGAGTAACACACTTTGTAATGTTGGGGAGGGATGTGGTATACCATGTAACTTTGCACGCATTCCGTACCTATATCACGTGATGTTTACCATTAAAAACAGCCTTTCCAACCATGATGGCGGTGTGTGCGTAGTGGATATTACACTTATAATACTGATATATTTTATAAATTGAACTTCGAATCTATTGAAAATTATCTAAGGAATCTCTGAAAAGGATGGGGTTGGAGTGGACTTACCTTGATTGGAAAGGTGCAAATCAAATCATAAAATCGTTGGCCACACCAAAGCTGTTATACGGTTTAACACTTATTTCAAAGAAACAAAATTTTATCAAGAAAATATATATATTACTCTTCTCCCTTGTCTGGAAAGGGAAAGATAAAGTTAAGCGTGCCTTATAAATTAACAAATTGAGAAGGGAGGACTCAAAATGCCAGACATCAACTCAACGACCAGTGCTCAAAGAATAATTTGTATAAAGAAGTCCCTTTCCTCAAATGCAGCTAGCTGGAAATATTTCTTGGATATTTATTTAAAGAATGTTGGAGGCAGTTTTTGTTTCACTGTAACTTTGAGTACTCGAAATTACCAGTTATGCTACCAAGTGTTTATAAAGAATGTATTGTGACATAGGCTTCCTTAAATTGTACTAAAAACCCATCCTCGGTATCCGAGATCTCACAACAACTTCTGTAGAGTAGAACAACAGGCTCATTCTCATAGATTCCCATTCGCTTTATAACCCTAAAATAATTGATGCTAGTTATGTTACAGTCAGGGACCTTTTTGACTTCAATGGCAACTTTAAGTGTATTAGAAACTCATTGGAACAGACAGATCTCCCACCTATTGATAATTTTCTACTCTTTAGTCTTTTTAATGCTATCCCAGAAGAATGGCGAAAGAAATTAAAATTACATAGAAATTTAGCATTTTCTAATGACGATCGTTAGATAGATCTGACATGTTTCTCATTACATCTCGATGGTAAAGTGGTGAACGTAGAAAATATTCAATCATACCTATCATACGATTGGAAGTTTTCTCATCTAAAATCTCTTCCGTTCCAACAGCTACGATGAAATTCAATGAACAGTTTAACGCTGAATCTTTTCAGTTGGCAAAAAATCTTTTCTCTTCCCTTTTAAACAACGTTGGACACTAAGTTGCGAGAATTTCAATTTAAAATTCTTCACACAATCTGTTACACAAATGTTATGGTCTTCAAATTTGGATTAGTAGATTCTCGGTTGTTATTTTTGCAACGCGTACGAGAACCCAAAGACACCAGAACACCTCTTTTTTCATTGTAGAAGAGTCTATTTTTTCTTTGGAGTGAACTCAATACTTTCAGCTCAGATCGCAAACGTTACTAAATCAATCAATCAATCAAATTTATTTTAAGTCAATCACGCAGGGAGTGGTTGCCCAAATCTCCCGAGCCAGAGGCTCATGTTTAAAGCGCTTGACTGTAAAATCCACGCAGACCAATGACGGCACAAGTCAGCTAGACCATGACACCGGGAACACGCCCTACTCTTTTGGAACAGTGCCATGTGTTCTTTTACGTCCCACATTTTACGAATCTACTTATAAAGAGTTGTGAGACGGGGACAGGAGTTTATCGTCCTTATCCGAGAAGATTAGTAAGTCTAACCATTTGCAGATGTCATTACAAAGGCAGCACTTTCTACTCAGTTATTTTAAGACCCTGCGTGTTGGTCCGGCTGGGGTTTGAACCCACGATCTCCCGCACGGTAGTCCGGTGCTCTACCAACTGAGCTAACCGGTTAATACGCACTTGTATTCAGTAGAACCGTACAAGGATCTCACATTAGAGTTCAACAATACGCCAAAAAGAAAACGGCAAACGCAGCAACAACAACTGCTTCTACATTCATGTATACCTCGTTCTTTAGCGTGGCCAAACGGTTATTCTACGACGTCGGAAGCGCGGGACTGCGGGAGAACTAGTTTCACTGCCTTCTCTCTTGATTATCTTTCGACTTCGAGAGCACGAAAGCAATCGATTCCAGTAGCGATCAAAAGGGGTTGGGTATTCTTAAGTTGCTCATGACTGTGTTGCGATCGTGAAGGTACTCGCTTCCCGCCATATTAGTTTGCACCCAGATACAGCTGAGTATAGCGGTTTCCCTTTTGAAATGTAAATCATTCATGCGTGTCGCTAAGAATGAAGCAAGCAGAATTCGAAACTTGCATAAGATGCCAGTGAAGCATGTCGAATGGCCAAAGTTGGGTCTGTCCTCGTGTACCGGTACACAAGAGCTGATACAATAGACCAAACAATACAGCTAACCAACGTCTCCTAAACAAAGAGAATACAATGGTTATTCCCTCGTGTACCGGTATATCGCAATAATTATTCAATATCGCACTGTGGAACTCCAATGTTGAATTGTGGGACTGCAATGTTGCATTGTGAAACTTCAATGTCGAAACGTAGACAACAAAGATAAAGTGGGAAATGAATATGAAAAGCAAAAGTCAAATTTTGGCGGGAATATAACTCCATTAGGATAATGCGTCTCTCAGGTTATGCGTCGACGGGACAAATAACGGGACACAACAGGAATCTGAGACTAACAATTGTTTCGTCTTGAGAATGTGATATATTACGTGTGGCGAAATAAAAAGGAAATGTGCATTTCACTGCTTTTGACTGTAAAATCCCCGTCTGAACTTAAGTGTCTAGTTTCTTGAAAGCCATTGAAAATCTCTGTCACCTAAAGTGGTTATAGAAATTTCTTTAAACGCTCACTGGGATTTTTCTTTCAGGTAGAAAATTTGATAAAAATGGTGATATCGTTAAAGAGTGGTGGAGCAAAACATCGCTTCTTGAGTTCAATAATCGTGCCAAGTGCATTGAAGAACAATACTCCAAGTTCAAGCTTCGAGGAAAATTCCAGGTGTGCTAGTTAGGTAGCATATACTTATATTAATGTTATGATCCCACAACAGTTGTACCATGATCGCACGCTGCTTCAGAATTGTTTCTGCCCCCATTATCAAGGAATGACTATAACTTCGGCAGCTATCTTTATTGGGCAAGATGTGCGCAGGGGCAAATTGGGGCTTACGGAGAGTCGAGAGTCGAAAACAATGAAAGTTCTAAGACGTTAACTTTATTTCGTGCCAACGACATGATTATAAAACAACAAATCAACAATTCCTTGTAATAAAATAATAACGGACAGAGCTGTTGTCAAAATAGTCTTGGTGTTTCCAAAGATTGGCGTGGGGGTATTTGGTTGTTATTCCGTACGCTAGACTGTCTGTATCGCTTTCTTATTGTACATTGTCTTAATAAGATTGTAGGCTGGTCGATCGGTATAGTCAGCATTTTTTCTTTTGTACCATCACTAGTAGTTCATTTATGATTCTACTGTTCACAAAAGAAGGTCGAACGGTTAGTTTGATCAGATTGCTTTCGATGTCCACCCGCTTTCTAAGATATTCCATCGTTTTACCGACAACGCCATTCTTCATTACCTTGAAGAAATCTGTTTGAAATAAGTTCAGCTTAGTTTCCGATCTCTTTAGCTATAGAGTATTCTTGACAACAACAACGTTTATTGCATACGATACTAGTTACAAGGAGAAGTTTGCTCACCCAAATTTACCAAAGCTAATCGAGCTGGGTGGAGCAGAGATAAAATAGTTAATTAGTATATTTACAATGACAGAGACTAAGAAAGGAAGTATTTAATATTTAAGAATAATGTCAGTGTACAAGAGCGACTAAATGTTTCTATTATAAGGATATGAGGTACTACAATGCAGATTGAAATTCTGTTTAATCGGTTGCTGATAATCTTAAGATTCAATAATATTTGACAAGAAAATTTACAGGAGGAACAGGGAATACATGACGTCTTGACTAGAAATCATATAGTTCATTTATTTAATGATAAAAGGAACCAAGTCAGACTTCGGACTTTGGCAGTAAACGTTAAAAACAAACGTTTGCCTCTCTATCTTCTTAAGTTATACCGTACTTAAAACGTGTAATGTTATTTTCTACTGAAGATTAGTGGCAAGGTCACCCTTGGAGAGAACATAGCTGACAATGGTGGAATAAAGTTGTCCTACTTTGTAAGTACAGTAACTCAGTGTCTTTTGCCTCTTTGTTGTCTGTGGCCGGCGACACTCGTGAGGGAGTGATACTTCAACTGCTTCTTAGACCTGGGCCACACCACATTTGGAGTACGGCAACCTCTAATCAACACTGAATGCGCCGAAGCTAAGAACCCGTGGGGCTAAGTTAAAGTTAAAATCAAAGCGCAGTAAGACGAAATAAACTCTACCAAACAAACCTGCTAAGTTAAACAAAAGCCGGCGAATAAGTAAATTGACCGCTTATCCTATACCAGAGAAAGGCGAGCTGATAAGAAAGAAACTACTCTAAAATCAACTGATGAAAAACATCAGCACATTGGTTACAGAATGTTGCATCGCAATATATTCTATAGCTTGAAGCACCTTACCATGAAGGCTCAGGCATGCGTAATTGCATGATTGAGAACAAAGAAAATAGAACATAGCAGAGCTACCGTCTGTTGTGGTAGATAGCCATAACCTTCTCATGTCACCGAAACCATTCACTGCCTGTGTTGCATAGTTCGTAATACACTCTCAAATTCTCCAGGACTTTTTCTGCCAAGTTTAAAACCTTAAGGGCCTGGATTAATTTTCAATGCCTCCGACTAGACGCAAAAGGTCGTCATCAGATTCTTAAAAAAACCTTTTTTTGGATTTTATATATTTAATGTATATATGAATATTCTTTATATTTATAGTTCTTCTAATACCTATTGTAACATGCCTTCGCGTTTATGCATAATATAATAGCTCTTATCACTTAATCCTTATTTAGGTGATTGTGCTTGTCAACGTTGTACACAGTGCGATCTCTATTAAGCGGCCACCCTGGGGACTTTGGAAAGTGGCCGCTGGCGGTGCGCGTGATTTATTGACTCTATATAGACAAATGCTTTTTGAAAAGAGTTAAATACGTGAAGATACACTCAAATAAATCCATGAAACAAAACTTAGACCTTTTTTTCACGCCAACAGTCTGTTCTAAATCTATTGTAGTTCAAAGCCTTTGATTTGTGACAGATTCCACTTGTATACATTTTGCGGCTTGTGACTTGTCATTATAACGCAGATTAACCCCTCGGTCACACTCGCGCCAGAATCGTGCTTGCTTGGTCAATTTTTGTTTATCTAGCAAATTCCTAGCTTGTTACAAATTTGACCGATCACACATGGCATTGCTTGCTTGCTAAAAAAAGAAGGCGGAGTTGCTTAAACTTCAAACGAACCGCAGCTCAACTCAAGAGCGCTGCTGAGTGCTCTTGAGCTGAGCTAGATGAACGAATGACCAATCAGGACAAGCACTGTTTGACAGTTTGGTATTTCCTTTATTTTTTGGGCATCAACAAGCGCATGCAGACTGTTGGGCGTCGTGAGTATTTTCTCTCTTCAAAATACGTCAAGCTCGAGGACTCCGTCTCCATGTGAGAGTTCAGTCTCAAGGACTTCGTCAACTCCATCTCCCATTCCGTTTAGCGAGGTGCCAAAAACAGTTTATAAATTTATTTACCGGAACTGTTTGAAAAAACGTATTCTGAAAACTGTTTAACTGAAGCTGTTGTTCTTTCAATGTGACAAGATCCCGCACTGCAGTTCTTGTTGCTATCAATTAAAACCTATTCTTCTTCACGTCTTTCTGTTGCCATTTCGCTCGAAAAGAGGCAAGTAATATTAAAAATAATAATAATAATAATAATAATAATAATAAAGAGGTAAAAAGCAATAAATAATGACCTTGCAACAACAAAAAGGTGGCTGCGGCCGCTTGATGGAAGTGGCCGTTGAATAGGGGTATCGAATACAGTATTTTAGTGACAAATAATTCGGGACTTTAGGAAGTGGCCGTTTAAAGGGACACTGTCATGGACTCGCATGCGCAGAAACGCTAACTGCGGCGGACTTAGAACAATTTGTCGCCATGATGGATTTGTCGCTACGTGAAACTGATTTACCTGTATTTTGAATCTAATCATGACTATATAGAGCGGATGAACTCAAATATTAATTCATGGATGGCTAGGAGCCTTCGTCAGCCGTTTCAAAGTACAAAGGTTCATGCAGCACGAAAACGACTTGATGAGTCTGTGGTAATGATGTTGGCAATTAGAAGTTTGTGGAGAGGGATATGGAGTATGACAAGACAGCATCAGTTTAAATTAGTGAAGTAGTGCCCAATGAGCTCCTAACTACTTCTGGTCCAAGTGGGGAAAGTTGCATGTGGAAATGTTGCCAGCAGATGCCACAAGCTGTCACAACCAGATGCTGTCACAAACAGATGCTGTCACAGGAGAAACTGCATCACTTTGTTTCGATGATTTGAAAAACTGTCTTGATAGTGATATCCAGGAGCTCTGCATCAGAAATGGTATTGATGGGAGAAATAACTGAGAAGATATCAGCACCAGAGCATAACCGAAAGCTTCATTTAGGCAGTTTATCCAAGCAAAGCATGGGTACCTTTGAAGGGGTAATAAGCATGTGCGCCTTTCCTATGTCGTACTGAAAATAAATGCATGCTACCCATCAAACTGCCAAATCATTTTCTAATTAATTATATTTGTTGCACTACACATTCCAATACCGAGATGAATTACAACACAGAGAGAGCTGAACACACCAGAGGCCGGTTGTTCGAAGGCCGATTAGCACAAGTCCAAGGTTACCTTAACCCTGCTTCGATCAACCCGGCCCAGTAATATAAATGCTTACACTTTCCTTAAACAATATCCTTTCACTATCAAGAGGTAACTACAGGAGAAATACTCCTCAGCGTTTGCCAGAACGTCATGATGTTTTGGTTAAGATAATTTTGTTTTGGATATTTTGTATATACTTAGTTGATAGCTTTCTCAATTTGGATCTACACGGCTGTTTGTTGGTGTTGAATACCATAATAGTAGATCCCCAACCTTCTTTAAAGTATGTTAAGTTTAACATTTCCCAGTTTAGCAGACTGACTAGTCCAACAATTTTCTAACCAACTTCCCAAAAGGTACAACAAGCACGAAACACTCCAGTAACTTTTTTCATGAAGTTGTAAATAGAGACATTAAATGAAAATGAAACTTAGTTGGATTATGACGTACATTACTGTTTTTTATAGATTTCTTTGGTAGAAAAAAGTCTGAACTGTGGTTTGTTCATAAGCTTATACATGAATAAGACTCTTACTCACATTTTCCCACCTGTAATTTGTATATTTTTTTGGTACTGAGAATTATTTGGGGCCATTTTTTCAATAACAGATAATTTTTGACTTTGCAACGTTAAGTCAGAATACAACCACCAAAACTTCACATGTAAAATACATTGTTTGTCCAATCAGGAACACAAGCAACAAATTATTGTGATGATTATAGATCCCGCGGATTCTATCTAATGTGATTTTTGATTCCATGTCACTATCATCAGAAGTAGATTTGTCCTCCAAATTCAGCTCTTCAGTATCAGAGTTGAACAGCTCCTAGTGACTACAAATAACATTATTTTTATTGTAACCACTTGGAGCATTACTGAAAAAATACTTCGGTTGAACACAGTGTGTTTGCAAAACGGGATGTCCCGAAAACTCCCCTCTACCTCCCCCAGAAAAAAAACACACTTTTCAAAACTTTATAATTTAGGTATGTCCAGTAGGTACAACAAAGCCGACTCATCACCAGCTAGTTTACTGATTGCAACATACTCTGGACCAGCCACTGAATAAACAATATAAACACTTGAGGGACATAAGACATCACAGCCACTGGCATATTTTTATTATCAATGCATAATTACGGATAACGTAGACAGAAAAAGTATGAGCTAGCATGCAAAAATCAAAACCATGCTCGAGTATACAAATAAAACTTGATCCTTTTTTCAGAAGTGGTATCATCGAAAGTTTACATCTGCGACTGAACGTTGACTGAAAGAAGCAAATAAGCTAGAACACGTTTCTCAGAAAGTATAATTTGGTAAAGAATACAAGAATTTTGCTACTTTCACCGCTAACTGTGGAGGAATCAACAAGGTCCTGCTTAATTTACCACCAAGAAGTTCATCAACTGAGGCACTAGATCGTCTGGGCCTAAAGACCCTCTCAAAGAGACGACACTTCCATCGCTGTGTTATGATGCAAAAATATCTGTTGGGGGAAATTGATTTTGAATTTGACGTTAGACGCAATAGTAGTTTTCATTCTTATCCAACTCGTAGAAGTAATGATTTACACCTTCCTCGCGTGCGTACCAATTGGGGCAAGCAAACTTTCATTTACCAAGTCTCTAAGGACTGGAACAACTTAGACAATGACATTAAAAACTGCAAATCATTGTCCCTTTTTAAAGCAAAGCTTAAATGTTTGTGAATGATGCACTCTCTGATTGTTTAGCTATTTTTAAATTCGTTTGATATTGTGAAAGCATTTTTTAGGTAATTTTGTTTTATTTTTAATTTGCAGGGCCCCACTGAAAACCGCCAAGGCGAGTGGGCTCCCTGGATAAATATCATTATTATTATTATTATTATTATATGGCGGCAGAAGATAAACTAATTGGCGATTCAGTGGATGAAGAAGGGTTTACATCAGGAAAACTCTTCACATATCATGGCGACGAGAGTCTGCTTCTCCCAGTGTCCTATAAACGAGCGATTACTTTTCATCAATAAATCCCTATTTTTAGAAGTAACCGATAGCAGCGCAGCGGGATAAAATGGAAATACTCACCTTCTTCGAAATTCGAACGACAAGAAACGTGCCATGAAGACAGAATCTGGCAGTGTCATTTACAAGAAATTTACAAGCTAAATCTTATAACTGTGGTAATAATAATATATTAATATATCTATACAAATCTAAATGTAAAAATGTCATTCGCTCTCTTAGTCCATTTCATTGTTCTTGTAGCTATAGTACTTCCTGATCTTAATTGATATGGTATAGTTCGTATTGTATCTTGCGGAACCAAGAAAGATATAGGGTGGCTCTCATTCCTCATATCAGCCTTCAACTTTCTACATAGAAGTCCCCTACGATTTGCTAAAGATGTAAGATTAGCTTGGTGCAGTGCTTGCTGATAGCTGGAGTTAGGAAATATTATTTCCAAAGCTCTTCTTTGTATTGATTCAATAGCGTCAGACAAGTATGCAGGGATAACCTGCCACACTTGCGCAGCATATTCCAAGACTGACCGAACATTACAAAGGTATACTTTTAGTATGTCTTTTGGCATTACTCCTGCACGCTTCAATAATCTAAGTGCGTATAATCTCTTAGCTGCTTTGGCAATTACATATTTAACATGTGCATTCCATTTAAGGTCATCACTAATTGTAACTCCTAAAAGCTTGTACGTTCCTACACGCTTATTTCCAACAGATATAGGTCGCAATACGGTGATCGAATTCTTCATGAAATCTATATACATTTCTTTGCATTTTTTGGGAATTTCTTCCCCGACCAGCGTTCCTGCGTCTTCCACCGTGAGTATCACTTGTAGTCGACGCCATCTTGAATTTACTTTTACAAACTTGAACAATTCAGGATGAACTTTTCAAGTTTCGAATCGAGAGGCTTGCGCCTGCGCGCAGGTGACAGTGTCCCTTAAATGGGGTCGCCGCTTAATAGAGGTCGCACTGTATCCAATAAAGTATCCGTCTACCAATCGAATGACTCAACTGTCGAACATGATTGATCTCCAAGTGAATGTTTGTGTAGCCCTTCATACTGAATGAAAAAGGCCTGGAGAAGCAGAGAAATCTCAGTCCTCAACATGAAAACCAGGGAATACGGAAATCGGGAGTTAAACGTCATGTTTTTGTGGTGTGACAGAGTGAATCCGTTTCATATCAGAAAGATAAATCAAAGAAATCGATCCGTACCATAACAGCGAAAAATGATCCCATGATTTTACATAATTAAGATGCGAAAAACGCGAGCTTGTGTCTCCACACGGCTACGGAAACAACTAAGAAATTTGAGAGTTCTTAAAGCGCAGTCAAAGTACTTCACTGCAAGTCATAATCCTCAGCACACTTGGTGGTTTTCAATTTTAATCATGCTTCCCATAACTGCGTTTAACTAGAGGTTTTCTTTTTTGAAAAAGAAACCAAATACAATATTAAAAAACAGTTGAGGGCTGTAAGATGGTCTGCTTCTCTTGCCCAGATAATATTCGTTTTGTCTATTACAGGCTTACCAGGATTGGCTGCTAAAACACAAATCTCTTGAGTCTGTGCTGCCTGGACTCAGTTACAGTAAAGAGCAACTGTTTTTCATTGGCTACGCACAGGTAAGTTACATTATATTAACACATGACGGGTTGGATGTGTGACCATCTTTGACTGCACGGCTTTTTCTTTCTTTTAGGAGTACTGCAGCCACTCCCGTCCAAAAACTGAATACATCGCCACACTGAGTGAGATCCATGCGCCTCCAAAGTTCAGGTACGCTGACAAAACAGTCAAAAGAGTCTAGTTCATTTCTCTTACAACACAGTCGATATTGAACCTTTACAAAAAATATTTGGAGATTTTCGACACACAAAATGACTACAAAAATAGAAAATAAAATACAATCTGGTCCAATAAACGCTGTGCTGGGCAGTGGTTGGGTGAAAATTATCTTCTTGTGGCTTCGTCTGTGTTTGCCTCTAATTGGCCAAGCTAAGGCAATAGAGAGTTATTTAATGCAACCTCAGTTTGGGTTGCTCACATCAACAACAGCAGAGGCCACATTAGCTCAAACTTGTGACAAATTTAGTAAAACTTATTTTTTCAATTTTTCAATTAAGCATCTCGTTTCGCTGTGAGACCACACACATACATGATGGGGATTCCGCGACACCATACTTTTGCCCTTAAATTCGCGATTTAAGCCAAATATTACAAAAAAAATGCATGTTCTTCAGAGGAGCGGGGAGATTTTTGGCGCCCCATCGTTTCGGCAACCAAAAGGAGTGGGAAAATATTTAATTGTTTGCTTTTTTGTTCGAGAAAAGGTGCCAGCTACCAAGTTGTGGAAATCTATCCGAAGAGCGGAGCTTTTTGTCAAGGCTGCCAACTATTTTTGTTCGAGAAGAGATGCCACTAACCAAGTTGTGGAAATGTATCAACCAATTAGGCATATATTTTCAACTTCTTATGTATACATACACAACATGGAAGCGAAGAGGGCTACTTTGCAAGAGATGGAATTGCAAAGCGAGAAAGCAGTAACCAAGCACATCTTGCAGGAGAATGTTTTGAAAAACAATTTGATTCCCGACATTGCAGGCTTCGACTATTTGGCCGGACACCAAGGGCGAACGAACTAGCTTCCTTGGAGGTGGTGCCTGTGTTTCTCGACGATTTCTGTCTCCGGACCGCTCCGGAAAAACCAAGTTGTGTCGGTCTGCGGCCTAGATTCGTGCAGTACCAGCGAGGAGGGCTCGGGCAAAAAGACTGTATCGCAGATTTCTCTCTTTGCTCAGGATGGGGGCAAGAGAAAAAACGTCTCGATCGGCCACACAGTATAAAAAACGTCTGCCAATGGCCGCATCGTAGAGACGATAGAGAAAATAGAAAAGGAAACAGGCTACTGGACCCGGCGAGGAAGAGGAAGCTGTGGGCAATTTCGTGGCAAAAGTGGATGTTTCGGAGTTGGAAATTGAACAGCCATAAAAAAAAGTCTGGCAGCCATGCGACGCTTGCTAGAGACGGTCGGTTTGTGCCTCTATTAGATCGACTACATGTAAGACTTTTCTATCGTTTTGGACCGGCCAATGTTGGCATAGCATTTGGAGGGTGTACATAGTTTTTTTCAACAAGGGGGCTTTGTTTTTCCCGTTAGCCGTGGGTGCATTCAAGACAAAACGGCCAGTGTGGGAAACCACGTTTGCACTTTCCTCGAAAGCACAATGGGCGCACAACGGCTACAAAATTCTACAACAAAGTTAAATTACAGTTCTAGACAAGAGAGGCCACCCGGCGCACCACGTACACATTACCAACGAGCACCTTCGCCGGACGCTGCTACACTCCAACGCACAAAAAAATGGTTGCACACGGGTCGAGGTCTCGTTGTACGCCTGTACATCTCAGAATCTATCCAAAGCTGTCGCAGAAGAATTTGTGGCAAGAGCTTTGGAGCTGGCAAACACCGAAGTGTTTGTTGCTGCATCTGGACTGCTGCCTGGTCATGGGGGACCGCCAGCAAGGGAAAATCTGCGTTGCCTAAAGCGGCCATAGCAAAACCGGCTGGTTGCAAGGCATACTCGTACAACCAACTGTGGCAAAGCTCAAAAACGACGAGACATGGAAAAGAGCAGCAGACCATAGCGGATCGTTGCCTCTGAAACTTCCCAATAGTTCGAGCGAAGATCATAGGAATAGAAAACGAGGTGCTGTTTTGAAAGCTTCACTGCTACAGAAAAACAGGTCCAACCATCCTTTCCCCAAGCAACGAACCGTACACGCTGCAACTAAAATGTCTTGCGTGTACCGATCTGGCAGACACCAAAACCGACCGTCTTCAGCAAGCGCCGCATAGCTGACAGCCCTTTTTGCAGCTGTTCCTTTTCCAACTCCGAAAGGTCCACTTGTGCGACGAAATAGCCCACAGCTTCCTCATATGGGTAGCTCTACTCCCACAAACGCTGTGCCCGGTAGCCTGTTTCCTTTCCTATTTTCTTTACCTTCTTTACTATGCGGCCGTTAAGGGACGTTTACTTTACTGTGCGTCCGATCGAGACGTTTATTCTCCCGTCCTCCTGACACCATACTTCCCGTACAAAGAGAGAAATCTGCGATACAATCTTTTTGCCCGAGCCCTTCTTTTTGCTCGAAACTAGGCCGCGCACCAACACAATTAGGCTTTTCCGGAGCGGTCCATAGACATAGAAATATTACCCCACTCCCTTTGGTTGCAGAATAGGCTAGTTGCCTGGATAAAAAAAAATCCGCTCCTCTGAGGAATAACATGCAAATTTTTTTCGGTTGCGTGATTGCTCTGCTTCGATGGCTAATCCTGTCACAGAATCCTAACATCTAATATTGGGCTTAAGGCAAAAATAGGGTGTCAAGGGACTTCCATCATATATGTATTTAGACTTCTCAAATTAACTAAGCATGCAGTGTACACAAACGCTTAGGAGAGGGGATGATTTTGTGATAGACTGTGCTTTAAGTGGTTCATGCTCTTCGTGCATATCCGTATGTAAGTCATGAGATTTGCGCTACACGCAGTCGAAACCAATTTAAACTTTACTAGTACTGTCAAACCTTTCAAATACATCAATAAGTCGAAAAAATTCTAACAGTTGAAAAACACGTTTACTTTGCGATTGATTGCAAAATTCTTTCGATTCACCGTCTAGAAATACATAAGTTACAAGATGTGGAGAACTCGGAGAATCTTCCGTCAATTCGCACTGTCACAAACATTTGCTTATTAAGTTGAGTTCATTTTGCCCAGGAAAAGAAAAACAAAGTTTTCAAGCTTACATTGAAATTTAATCTACAATAATGTTCCAAGGCTTTCCTGTCATTTTTCAAGAGTACTTCGTTGTATCATCTTCACTCGTTGTTACCACTTGTATCATGACGCTTTTGTTATCTGTTCTAGGGTAATCGGGACATTGTCCAATTTTAAGGAGTTTTCTGAGGCTTTCAAATGCTCCTTGAATAGCCCTATGAACCCAAGCCACAAGTGCGAAGTGTGGTAATTCATTGAATACTACTTGATTAGCACTCGGATGACAAGCACTACCTACACCTTCGGGGAACACTGAACTCTTGCAATGAGGAGCGGCTCCATATAAAAGACCGAGTGTGAAGAACACAGTAGACTAGCTGGTCTAGTGACAATAAGTGGTGAAACACTTTGTCTTCTCACGCCTAGTGTACAATTTTTTTAACTCTTTGCTGCCAAGAGGATACGACAATACCATACAAATATATGAATTGAATAGTAGTAAGCGTCTATTATTCTTTGAATGACACGTTTGCTTTTGTTATTCGAAAACTGTTATTAGAGGGTCCTGAAGGGGTAAAATGGGAGCTGGGATTTGCCTCTTTTTGGGCTGGGAAAATGGGATTCGTGCACTGGGACTGGGATTTTACCACTGGGAATGGGACTAACACTTTGGAAAATGGGAATGGGATTTCTCTTCTTTGTGAGACTTGCTAGCTCCGAACCTATAATTTGACACAAATACTTGAATTATCGCATTTGATGACACAAAAAAGTCAGTATTTTTCCACGTTTTGGCCTCCTATTGCAAGTTCTCGTTACCAGGCTTTACGCTGCGGTCATGTCACGTCCTTGATCAGCGGTTTGTTTAAAACAAACATGGCGTCGTCCAGCATGAGCGATTGCTGTCGGCGAACTATGATTATCGAATTGAAATATGTTTCTTCGAACAATGCGATAGTACACACGGAAAACAGCAAGATCGAATTAGATCTGAAGCGCAGCCCAACAGACTTTCAGGCAAGCATTGTGGAGAATTGTGGAGTTAAAGACTCTGCTGCGAAAAGAGGATTTTTGGTTCATCCGGTGAAGAAGGAGTAAACAGAGTGACACCATGGTCTGCACATTATTACACACACCCTAACTCTTACTACCTCTCTGAAACCTCTGATGCTGGCCAGTTAGTTCGTGCCGAAATTCCCAAACCAGTTGGACAACGATTGTCCAGAAATGATGAAGCAGAGATGAGGTTTTGGGCGAAACGATACGGCAAGTGTGTAAGACAACGTAGTGTCCGACAAGACAACACCATGGACAGAGCTGGGACACTGCATTTGAACTTGTATGAAGCACAGACAGTGCTTAATCCATTAGATTTGCATTCGGTATTACCTCACACGCAAGGCATAGTGCTAGATGGACCTCTAGATGAAAGTGCAGAAACTCAGACGACGGAAACAGATGAACAGCCTGCTGAGACTGTGGAGGGTGCCACTTGCCATGATCAACCTAACGAATACAGTGGTAGTGACAGTGGGGACAGCGAGTCTGATGAAGACGGTGCAGATGAAAGGACTGGTTTTAACATGGTTATGCCAACAAGGGCTGGGAGACAAAGAGTGCTAACCAGCACAATGAGAGATTTTCTTCAGTCCAGATGAAGGTACATACATCCAAATATCAACAGTTTGCGCTTTTAATTTATTATAGTCATTATATGCATGTTTTTAACCTGTACTTATGAAAATGGGATTTCTTGTTTATGAACTGGGATTTCGACCAAAATTAGCCTGGGAACTGGGATTTGAAGCCTGGGAACTGGGATTTGGACCAAAATTGGGCTGGGAACTGGGATTTAGGACCCCCCTTCAGGACCCTCTTATTAAACTCACAATTCGCTTGAATATTTAAACTAGGCATAGTCATCACTAGAGCTGTCTCCGCGCTTAGAAACACATTTAACATAGAGGTGGTTATTCGTTAAAAACACAACTAACCCGATATTAACAGGACAGTGAGACAGAGTTATGCTGACAGAATGTGACTGAGTTCACGAGTTGAGAGGCTTCGATTGCCCTTCAAATTTATCTTCTTTACTGTTAATGGGAGAAAACGGTGCAAAAAATAAGATCAATTGTGCACTTTGGGTTAAATGCACCAAATTTCGCATTGTGCTACAACTAGGTGCAAAATTACTTGAGACACTCTACCTATTTGGGGTGTTGGTAATATAAAAGCGCTCTCATACTTTTAAGTCCCCCTTCCCCCCTTACAAATGTTGCCACCAATGCAAAACCATGCTGAAAAGTGAAACATACAACATTGAAAGGGTGAGAGCGAGGGGGAAGCTAAGAAATCAACAAACTTTGCACTGGTAGACGTTTAGTATAGGTAATAGCATGATTTGTAGTGATATTTAGCATAAATATCACGAGTGGTATTTATGCCAAATATCTCGTACAAATCATGCTATTATTTGTTTATACTGCTACGTGAGAAATATTTTGTAATACCATCCGTTTAGTTTGTGACGCGTATTCTTATGCTGGGTCTTCTGGTAGAACACCTTATCCCACGAGAGCCATTGTTTTTTGTGTGCCTCGAAGTCCTCTCTCAGCTCGGGCTTGACAATATCCTCCAACGAACTCTCTGTATCCATTTGGGTGAGCTGAAAGTCACGTCGGTCACAGTACGTGTCCAAGAAATCATAGCAAACCTCAAGCATCCGCTGTTTAGCGTTTGGTACACAACGATTCCTACCTGAAAAAGTCTCCTTATACGTATCTCAGGTTTACGGCTCTCTATGTCATACGGATCACCAACCTCATCCAACTCACAGACCAAAGCGCTTTGTAAAGCCTTGTCCACCGGTTTCTCGTCTTTGGTATACATGATGCTCGTTTGCTTCTCCTGGTTCTTTATAAATTCGCCATAACAACTGTTTCCGAATAGCTTATACACATCGGCTAGTAACTTCTTGCTCATCAGCGTCCCCCTCCCGTCGCGCTGCAGTCACCTCTTCCAACAAACCAAGGGAACACTTCAGCGGGTTCGTAGTCGATGGTCTCATACAAAGCCAAAATAAAAGCCTCATGTTCAATATTCCAGCGTAAACAAAGGTTCGTAAAAAGGATCTTTTCTGCTGATAAAGCTTCCACCAATTTCCCACACTAGATACGTTTACGCCCAGTCTCCTTCAAATAATTATGCAAGTGTTGACGTACCGCCTCCTTAGGGATCTCCTTGTTGACAAAGAAGGGACACATTTCCTCAAACTCAGATCACAGATGGAACGGAATCTCTATATCCACTTGAACAAATCCAAACAAAGAACCAGGGCATAATATAATGGAGACAAACCCCCGAATTACTTACAGCATCCTTAAAGTGGTCTAACCCCTTCTCACCATAGTTTTCAGACATCTCCAACGTCTCAAGACCTGGAGCCACCTCGTGATTATTGTAGTACTCCAACCAAACCTTAAAAGTGCGCATACCTCTCTCTCTAAAGACTCGTCTACATTCCTCCAGCTCCTATCGCTTGAGTAGGAATTTATTCCCTTTCCACTCGGAAGCCCAGTGTTCGCAATCAGGAAGACCTGGAAAACCCAATATATCCGAAGAGCCAAACCTCTAAAGTGGATATAGAGATCACAGCATCCGGTAAAAGTCTGGCCCTGACACGCTCGTGGATAACCTTCCCTCTCCTATCCAGTTTCTCCACAAAGAGTTCAACAAACCTTCTAGGATGCCTATCGCATATACTTGTGGGTGTCTTGTCCAAGGTATTGTCTAGACTAACAGACAGGCACATGAGGAACCTCGCAGGTACGTTGCCCTGATCTCCTTTCCTTTGTCCTTTATCTCCATTACTCTCAAAGTCGAAGAAGATCACGTAAGGATACGTTGCTGTCTTCTCCTCCAAAACCGGCTCGCCTCTTGTATCCACTTCACACTCGCAAACCTCTACGACACGATAACCATTCTCACTCAGTTGCTTTGTAAGTAGTATATTGGAGGAATTATAACCGGATTTTCTTTTATTTAATTTTATTATTCAAATTTATTTTATTATACCCGGATTTTATTTTATCAGAGATTTATCCGAGATTTATCAGAGATTTTATAGGGAATTAATTTTAATATCAAGAAAAATAATTTTGAATTTTCTTAAAACAATTTAAAGAGATGTTGTGAAGTACTAAAATGGAACACTTACTAAGTTTCACTCGCAATCAGTTGTATCAACTTGCTAAAGAGCATGATGTTGAAGGACGATCAAAAATGTTAAAAAGAGAACTCGCTCAAGCGTTGTTTGATATGGGCATCGTCATACCCGACCCAACTCCTACAGAAAATCCTCTTCCAGGTACTCCTCCAGATACTCCACCAGATACTCCTCGTCCAGGTACTCCTCCAGATACTCCACTACCCACGCCACCAATCCCAACCCACACACCTGGAAAAAATATTTCAAAATCACAACCTAAACCTATTCCACCTCCAAAAGCAATGAACAAAAATTTAAAAGTGGCTAAATTAGTTAAGTTTTATGAATCAGTTGCGGATCCTACCAATAAAAATATTTCTAATCAACCGAAAAGAACAAAACCAAAAACAGCAAATAAAAATTCAAGAGCGTTGGAGAAAATAAAGTTTTATGATTCACTTTCAGTTACCACAAACCAATCGCAAAAACCCACCCCTAAAACAATAACCAAAAATTATAAAGTGAAGGAAAGAATAAAGTTTTATAATTCTCTTAATGATATGATAAATGAAAAAACCATTGAACCAACTAATCAGAAGCAAAACAATGAAAAAAATACTAATAAAGATGAAAAAACCAAACGACAACGTACAACAAAATTTATTTTCAAACCACTAAAACAATCCCGAAGGGGAGCACAAAGACCACCAAGTCCAAATACATATGAATTTAATGTTAATCTGAATAATGACTTATCAAAAATGATTTTTAACGAACTCAAACCACACATAGAAATGCGTTCAAGGATTGTTTACAGTTTTACAGCTAGAATTCATCGTGGGATTGGAGAAATAGCTGATCATCCACCAAAAACACTTCGTGGGGAGGGAACTTTTACAAGTTTATCTGAAATTGAGGGGTATATCGAAAGGTGTGAGACAAAAAGGTTAGATTTGGAGGATGTTGACGTGTGGATCACTGCGTACCTACCAGCAACAGAGGTCGTTGAAACCCCCGGTGTATACCAAGGAAGAGTTGAGTTTACTGAGATACAGGTAAAAGTCATTCAAAGCAACGAACCTTTAATGGGGTGTGGGCCTTTACCAGATTGGTTACGTAACAAGAAATGTATTCACGCCGTAGATGATAAGAAAGACAATCTATGTGTTTGGAGGTGTCTCGCAATTTACATGGGGTATCGTGATAAGAAATCTAGACCTGCCGAGGACACCACCAGAAAGGCACTAAAACTAGCCAGAGATTTTTATGATAACCCAGAACTTAAAACCTCAGATGTCCGACCAACGAAACTTGTTGATTTTGAGGGTATTGCTAAGATGTTTTCTATTAACATCCGGCTGTATGAACCAAAAGACCAAAAGGTTTGGAAACTAGTGTTCGGTAAAGACCAGTTCAAAACGAATTTACCATGTGTAGATATCGGACTTTATGAAGGTCACTGTTTTTACATCAAGAATATAGAGCTGTTAACTGAACTCTGGGAATGTTCTGGATGTCAGCAAAGATTTAACAGACATGATAATTACAATAGACGCGCTTCAGAAAAAAGATGTTCAGGGGGAAAAACACAATTGATATGTAAAGGGGAAAAGTTCAAACACATTATGAACAGTTCAGAAAAAGTGTTTTATGGGGGTAATACCCAATTTAGTTATGTTGGTTGTCGATGGATGGAAGAACAGGCTAGACATATAGGTAAACACATTCATCACGCTCTCTGCGGGCATGGAGGCGAGCGGTGTGTGAAGAGCGGTAAAAAGGAGATTTTGGTTGATGGATACGAACCGGAGACTAAGACAGTTTTTCAATTCTATGGATGTAAATGGCACGGCTGCCCCTGTTCAAGTGATGATAAAAAGAGATACAATGAAACTCTCGAAATGGAAAAAATGATCAAAGACTTGGGATATAATGTTGTATCAGTTTGGGAGCATGAAAAACCTAAATTAAGTGATATAAGACTTGAAAAGAAATTTATCCCATACCCATATTTTACTCTTTTTGATTTTGAAGCATCACTCCTCAAACTTTCTCAACAGATGACTGACGACCTTACTTTCACTCACAAACATATTCCAGTTAGTGTTGCTATTACCGATAATTTTTCAAACAAACCAACTTTTCTAGTAAATCAAAACCCAGATGAGCTTATCAAAGACTTTATTTCAGATTTGGAAAATCGTCGGAAAGTCATAGTAGAAAAAGTTAGAAAAGAATACCCTATGCCTGATAAAGATTCTATACCCAATAACGTGTTAGAACAGTATGAAAATTGGTGTAATCAAGTTCCTGTTTTAGGGTTCAATAGTGGAAAGTATGATATCAACATGATTAAAGAATATTTTGTAAATTCAATTACCGACCAATATGGGGTGATGTCTGTGGCAAAGAAAGAGAATAGGTATATGTTCCTGACAACTGAAAACTTTAAATTTTTGGATGCAATGTCCTACTTAGCCCCTGGACTCTCTTTTGATAATTGGTGTAAAGCAAATAACTGTTCAGTACAAAAACTTGTCTTTCCATATGAATGGTTGGATAGTTATGAAAAACTTTCTCACGTAGGACCTGTGGAATATAAAGACTTTTACTCAAGCCTTCACCAGAAAATAACAGTGTCTCGTAAAGAATATGAAGAATTTAAGATTGAATTCAAAAAGCGGGGTTGTGTTACCATGGGGGATTGGTTGGGGGAGTATAACCTGGGTGATGTTGTACCTTTCCGAGAAGCTCTTGAGAAATATCGACGCCAATATTATCCAGATGAAATTGATATATTAAAAGATGCTGTATCTATCCCAGGTATCTCAATGATGTATGTTCTGAACAAAGCCATAAAAATGAGGAAGAGAGACGAGCCTGCCTTATATGCTCCTGGTAAACCATGCTTTCATAAATGTGGTAAGAATTGTAGAAAAAAGGCTTGTAAAGAGTGTTCCAAGATAAGGAAAGAATGTACCAAATGCGCAAAAAATAAGGTTTATGAACTATTGAAAACAGGTATGGTTGGAGGACCTAGTGTTGTGTTTATTCGCTATGCAGATATAGGTAAGACAAAGATTCGCCCCCATAAATATAAAGACCCAAAAACTTGTTGGTATATAGTTGGTTATGATGCAAACGGTTTATATCTATACTGCTCTGGTCAAGAAATGCCATGTGGTAAAGAGGAATACATTGAGGCTGAAAATCCAACAGATCCCGAATACGTAAAGAAGATGTGTAACGATATTCTTACCGACAAGGTGTTTGGTTTTTGTCAAGTGGATATCCATGTCCCTGAAAATCTCAAAGAAAAATTTGAAGAGTTTTCACCGTTGTTTGTTGTAGACAGTGTTCCAGAAGAGCTAGTCCCTGAACATATGAAACAATACCAAAAAGCTACAGGCAGAAAAACTCTAAAAGGTACTAAAAAATTGCTTGGAGTGACAAAGGCAAAGAAGATCCTGATATATACACCCCTACTGAAATGGTATCTTAATCATGGTTTAGAGGTAACAGCTGCATACAAGATTTTAAAATATGAAGCGGGAAGACCTTTTAAATGGTTCCCAGATGAAGTCAGTAGCGCTAGAAGGGATGGTGATATCGAGGTTATGACCGCAAAGTTACGCGAAGCTGTTAATAAAAATAAGAGAGATGATGTCGACACTATTGTGAATCAATTAAAACAATTTCCCTCTATAGTCCCCTTGATTGAAGAGAACAAAGACATTCAAGTGTTGATTGAAAAACTGGCTTCCAAGTATGAAGGTTGCAAAGAACTGGGCGATACTTACAAACTAAAAGGAAATTCATTCTATGGAAAAATGATCGAAAATCTTGAAAGACATACAAAAACAAGATATACTAAAGACGAGAAGGAGGTTGATAAGGCTTTTAGAAGTCCTTTCTTTGAAGATTTAGAACCCATCAATGAAACATATGAATTAAAAGAACGAAAACGCCAGGTAAACATAAATCGACCTTATCAGTGTGGTATAGCTGTATATCAATTAGCTAAACTTCGCATGTTGGAATTTTACTATGATTTTCTTGATAAATATGTAGATAGAAGGGATTTCGAACTTATTCAAATGGACACCGATAGTTTTTACATAGGTCTTTCGAATGAAAACTTAGATAATATTATAAAACCTGAACTACAAAAAGAATACTTTAGTGGGGGAAAAGAAAAATTCCTATCAACCTCAAAATACCACGACAAAACACCCGGTCTGTTCAAGCTGGAGTTTGAAGGAACTCGAATGATTGCTCTTTCACCAAAATGTTATTACGCTGAAGACGAGAATGGAAAAACAAAATTTAGTTGTAAAGGAATTACCCAAAAACAAAATAATATGACATGGGATCGATACTACGAAGCTTTGAATGGGGAGATAGATAAAGCACAAAATACAGGTTTTAGAGTTAACAATCATCAAATTGTAACATATACTCAAAGTAAATTAGGATTGAGTGCCTACTATGATAAACGTATTGTTTTAGACGATGGAATTCACACAAAACCTTTGTATTAGCTCATTTCAAAACAGAATTTGGTGGGAGTTCGGTGTCATCTGGTACAACCTGAAGCTCTTCCCTCACAAAACCACGCCTCGGCCCATCTACTAAATAATACAAAACTGGTTGATTAAATGAAACCACACTCCTAGAAATATCATAAATTTTCAAACTCCAAATGGGATCAGTAGCTCGTCTTCGCTCACCACCCTCAAGTTCACCTGGAGCAAGTAAATATCTAACCCTAACCTCAAGCGGTAACCTAACCTCATCAAGTCCAACAACTCGATTATACTTTTTAGGATTGATATCAACTTCTTTCAGTTTTATAGCTTTATCAGGTTCTTTACCAGTTAATCTCGTTGGTGTACTATTCAAAGTTTTTAAAATAGCTGGTAATCGTTTCACCCATACTCTAGATCGATCATCACTAATCATTTCTTGTGCATATTGATGACTAAATAATCGTTCACTTAATGTTCTATTTGCTCTTTCAACAAATGCTTGAGCTCTATGGTTTCCAGCTTCAGATCGTTGTATGTTTACATTATGTATGTTCATAAGTTTTGTCACATCTCCCATAAATTCTTTTCCAGGATCGACCATTAATGTTTTAGGATATTTTAACTTTCTGGAATATATTTTTTCAAAAGATTTGGATATCTCATGACTTTCTTTTGAGGTTAATGGTTCAGCATCTTTGTATCTCGAGGCAATATCAATCACAACCAAAGCATATCGATATGTCTTTCTTCCTACTTTATCATGTGGTAAAAATAATAGATCTGCTTGATGAATCTGATTCGGTTTATCCACAGTCCAGTTCGGTCTAGGGATATGCTTTGGAGCTGGTAGATAGATTTGCCATAAAGCCTGTTTCTCAAGCCATCTTTTAGCCTCATCTTCACTAACTTTTGCTTTTTCAGCTAATTTAGGAATGGCAGAATATCCTTTCCAATATCCATAAGTGGAATAATATATTTTTGATAATATGTTTACGTTACTCATTTAAAGAATACTCCACCCATCCTTAAAATAAAATATGTCGCAAGCTATATCCGAAGAAATTAACCCAAACAGGATTCCAAGAGAGCCACTCGGTTTGAAAGCGGAATCAACATTGAATAGAATTACACTAAATCCATCATCAGCCAATCCTGGAGAAACACTATATATAAATATTCCAAAACTTACCGAGAATGTAGTGATTGTACCAGGAAGTGTATCTCTACTATTTAACTTGACTGTTGATGGTCATGCTGATAACACCCTCGTTAATAATGTAGGTAGTAACCTTGTATCCAGGCTCAGGGTTCTTTTTGGTGGTGAAACACTACAGGATACTCAAAGATATGATCTATTTCAAACATACCATGACTTATTCTTAACAGATGAAGATCGTGGGGATAGATTAAAACAAGGTATTTCTTCTGAAAACATGAGGAAGCTTAGGACAAATGCGGGTGATAAGGTAGACACAAATGCTAAGGAAGTAGCTCTTGCAGCAGTACACAACACCAAGTATCATATCCCACTAAATCATCCTATTCTCAACGATCATGGGGTTTTCTATCCAAAGGCGTTAGATCATCCATTAATATTTGAGATTACACTGGCTCCAATTTACGATATTGTTGTTTATTCTGACACGACCAAGCCACCAACTTACAAAATCACAAACCTTGAGTTGGAATATTCTTGCATATCAAGTGAATACTTAGCTCGTGAGGCACAGTCAGCTTATCAGGTTGGTAAAGGATTCTTTTACGAGAATGTCACTTTACACAAAACTTTCACCATATCAAGAACTTCTGACAGTGTTATAAACCAGCATATTAATCTACCTAGAAGGTCAATGACAGGGATATTATGTTTGTTTACAATACCATACGGTGGAGGAGCACGAGACTCTGAGAATTTTTTCAATCCGGGTATCACCTCAATAAATATAGATGTTGATGGTATACCAAACCGTATCTACTCTAAGGGAATGGTACCGTCAGACCTCTGGGAGTCGGTAAAGAAACGTTTCGGAAGAGATGGTGTAAAGGAAAAGGATTTTTATGCTAATAAGTTTGCTCTGTGGGTAGATTTGAGAACTCACCCTGACAATGGCATTCATGGAGGAGGTCTGGTCTTAAACAATACACGAGATGGTGTAAAAATAGAAATTAAAAGAAATCTTAGTGGATCCGGTATTATGACCTGTTACATGTTTGTGGTAGCCGATGCTTTGATGGAGATAATGAATTCAAACTTAAGATCAATAATGTATTAGTTAAAAGATGGAAGAATTACGAAATAAAATTCCTTTTAATTGTATTATAACAGGCCCAACAAATTGCGGAAAGACAAAGTACATCATTGATCAGCTCAGAGGACCATTTCGAAAAGTTTTTGAATGCATTGTTCTAATATGTCCGACTTTTTCTAAAAATAAAACATATCATAATTTTGCCCAAAGAGATAAACGTTTCTTTGTATTATCACCAGATGCTAGTAATAGTGATGAGATTAATGAAATGTTAACTGATTGTCAAACAGTGTTCTCAGGTACAAATACATTAATAATTTTGGATGATTGTGCTGTTTCGAATGATCTAATGAGACGATCTAACAAGTTTATAGATCTAGCATTCTCTGGAAGACATCATGGATTATCAGTTTGGGTTCTCACTCAACAATTAACATCTATAGCAAAACCATTTCGAGAAAATGTGGCTTGTGTTGTTTCATTCCATAATCCATCACAGAAAGGTATGAAGATGCTTTTCGAAGATTATGGAGGTGATTTAGACTCTGAAGCTATTAAAAAGTTTGTGGAACTACTGAAAACTGAAAAATATTCTAGACTCTGTTTGTGTTTACGTTATCCATTCCAATGTTATTTAGAGATTCCTGCGGTGATTTAAAAGAATCTATGTTTTATTACAAAATTAAAATATGACAGAAGTTGAAGATTACATAGAAGAACAGTCAGAGGTAAAAGATGATGTAAAAGATGATGATATTGAAATAAAACAAGAATCACTAGCTATTCTCGCATCTCTGGGGACTACAAAGGAATATTTAGGTGTTGATATGAGTCTCGGTGATATAAAGAAACTCGCGGTAAAAGATGTTGAAAAATATTATAATCGATATCAGACAGTATTAGGTAAGAAAATTAGTGGTGGATTAGTGGATTCATCTCTTCAATTAGTTTCTCATGTTATTTCTTACATGGTTCCTGTGGATGATATAGAAGCGCTTTGTAAAGATTTGAAGAATGATGAGTTAGTTAATCGTGAACTGACAAACTTTGTAGGTCTCTTAGCATTAAAAGGTGGAAGATTGGTAGCACTTGCTAGTGGACTATTCCAGGTTGCTAAACACATTAAAATCAACAAAATACAAGATGATTCTAACAAAACTGAGCAGGTAACTGAGCACAACTGATTTAAAGATTCTTTACTTTGTGAAATAAATAATAATGTCTGATCAAGTTGTTGAACAAATTACAATGGATCCAATACCTGAAAAGAAAGAACTAAAAAAGAAAGAGAAAGATCCTAAAAAGGTTGCAGCCGGTAAGAAACTGGCAGAATATAACAAAAAAGCAAAAGAAGCGTTAGCCCGGGAAATGAAACGTGAAAAGGAACAAGCTGAGATTAAACATGAAGAAAATTCCAATGAAGAAGAAAATACAAAAGCATGGATTCCAGAATTATCTTTTTCTACCGTTTTATCTATCGTTGGAATAGGGTTTACTGCAGTTGACATGTTTATGAGATATTACAAAAACAGAATAGTTGATTTATCTCACGCTCCGACCAAAGTTCAACCATCACAAACCACTACCCAAACGCCACCTCAACCAACTCCGAAAATAGGAATGATATGAGGAAAGTAGTTTAAAGGTTTTCTATATCATCAATAAAAATTATGTCAACTGATAACAAACTTGTGAAAACTGTTACTGATTCAGCAGTCCTTATCGGATTAGCAGCTGGAGTTGGATATGTAGCTAAAAAGGCTATGAAAGAATCATTTATGAACGATCCATCCTCAAGTATTACAAACTATGCTAAATGGGTTGCTGTCCTATCCGGTAGTATGTATCTAAAAACATATTTAGAGGATCAAAAGATTTTACCAAATTAAAGATTTATGGCAACAATAGCAATGATGGTTGGTGGAGCTATTTTGAATGCAACTACATTCGTTGGTGGTTCATATCTTGCAAAATATCTCTCAGGTGATAAAACAGATGCAGAACGAATACGACATGATAAGGCAATAGAAAAATATCAAAAAGATTATGCTACATATCAGGAAAATAGACAGAATATCATTGATTGGCATTCAAAACAGAGAGATGATAAACATCAAGCCTTACAAAATATTTCAAATACTGATGAAGCTTTGAGATTATATAGTCAAACACATGAACCAAAATTCTCTGATTATTATAGACCTAGCGACAATCAAAAGATGGGCGAGATGGCATATGTGGGTGGTGGTATGTTAGCGTTGGGTTATATGGTTAGTAAATTCTTTTAGAGTTAATTGTGTGATCAGTTTAAAGATTTCTTACTGATGAGTAAAAAATCAAAATATGGCAGCTGCTTATCCTGAAGAAGATAACGATCCTTTCGGGTTGGGGGAAGAAAACAAACAAGAAGATCCTGATGATTTTGATGAAAAGGACCCACTAATCGGTAGACAGCCACCAAAACCAGAGAGAGTCTTGAAAACATCCACGACTAAGGGTGTAAGACCTAAAACCAAATCAGGATATGTACAATTACCACGTGAAGATATAGAAATGGATTATATGGAAGAAATCAAAAAGGAAGTCTGGAGTAAGATTGTAGAAAAATTCCCAAAGGCTGAATCTAAGTTTCTTTTCAGATATGATGAATGGAATAGAATCGAACTTAAAATCCCTGGTAAAGATCCAGAAAGAAACGTATGGCATAAATTATTCAATGCGTATGGTGATGTGAATGATAAGTTACCTAAAACAATTAGAAAATATCTAGGCCCAAGAGCAGAAAAAGTTGTGGAAGATATTGATCGTGGGATAACCAAGAAAAAAGAATCACTCAACAAAAAGAAGGAGAGGCAAAAATTCCTAAAAGATATTCCGTTACCGACCCAAGAAGAACGTAGTGAATTAGAGGCTCTAGATAGAGAAATTCCTGTGGAAGAGAATGAGATATCTAACATGGGGCGTGAGGCTGAAGGGGTACTTCAAAATATGTCATTACGTGATCGTGTGAAGGCTATCTTCAAAAAGTATGGTTTTACAGTATTTGGAGTTGCGAGTGCTGTTGGTGTGGTAATTGGTGTTATTGTCTCTAATCTTTCTAAAGGTCTAACCAAATTAGGTAAAGGTGTTGGTAATGGTTTGAAAGCGATTGGTAAGAAACTCGGTGAAATATTACCTGGAATGGTTGGAGCCATCGTGAGCTTTCTGTTCAAGACTGCAGGTGAGGTTATTGGATTTTTAGGTAAGAATGCTTGGCTGTTGATAGCGGCTGTGGTTCTATATTTTGTGGAACAATTTAAAAAGAAGGGACGCTAAGTAAAAAAACATGAATGATACAATATTTCTATCTATCTATATGCTATCTCCCAAAACAAGAATTTATCTGGATCCACCCTTAACCCAAGTAAAAGAGATACAAATGCTATTTAGCCACATTCCTAAAGCGTCGTCTAGTAATCCTTTTTACTTAATGTGTGATCTTATAGAGTCAAAGTCTTCATATTCCAATTGTTGTATCCCCGAAGGTGAAAATGTAGAAATTAAACCCTCACAACTACTAGCTGTTATTCCATCTCAAAATCATCCTTGTTTAAAAGTTTTACACACCAAAAATCCGGTCAACTACTTTGATTTGTTGATTTTAGATGAAAAGGGAAGAAAGGCTGACTTAAATAACGAACCCATCCGAATTCATTTAAAGATTTCCTGTTGATCAGTAAAATATAATATGGATGACTACAATAGAATTTATCCGCAAGTTCCTATGAATGTTGACTCAAATAATTTCAGACTACAAAAGTCATGCGAAGTATTACAAAATCTTGAGAAGGAAATTAAAGATTACGAGGATGTTAGGAAAAAATACAATAGAGCGAGGGGAATATTTACAAAAATAAGTGTTGGTAGTGGGGTGTTTTCAGTTATTTTATCTGCAAGTGGACTTGGAACCTCCCTTACTGGTTTTGGTGCTGCTGTTGGTATCCCATTAGGAGCGGTGGGAGGTATTTGTGGGGGAATATCGGTTGGATTCGGTGCGGCTTCTAAACGACTTTCCCATAAAGTTAGTAAACATGAACAGACAGTTTCTCTGGCAAAAGCAAAAGTAAATACCATTCACGACTTGGTTTCAAAGGCACTGAAAGATAACGCTATCTCTGACCAAGAATTTTCTCTAATTTTATCAGAGGTGGATAAGTTTGAAAAACTAAAACTCGAAATCCGACAAAAAAACCGGAAAGATACAGAAAAAAACTTAAATATGAACCAGATAAGAACAGAGGTTCGTGCAGAAATTTTAAAGGAGTTAACCGGTCCCGTACGTTGAAAATGTCATTTGAGAGAACACCTGTAGGATGGAATTGTTATGCTGGTATTAGAAAAGAACGGTATTGATTTAAAAGCATCCTATTATCAACGTAAATAATAAGATGTTACTAAATGATTTCAGAAATAAATATCCAAAGGCTGATCAAGGTCAATTTGAAGTTGTAGCTGATCCGTATGGTGGTTACATTAAGTGGAAAGTCAATGGTATAACAATCATGTCTTATGATGACCCCACCGGTAAAACATGGATTGAAGACCTATCACCACGTTTAAAAAGACTTTTATGGAAAGATTTAGGATTGGATGATGATGCATTGAGTTCATTCCCAAAGAGTTTAACTATATCCAATCGATCTTATCCAATACCTGCAATTGATTTTGATGACTTTACAAGTGATATAACAAAAATGCTAACCTCACTGGATATATACGTTTCTAATACTAAGAAATTCACAGCAAAGATGAGAAACATATTTACCTCTCAAGTTGTGACTTTCAAATTTGGTAAACAAAGTAGAAAATGGTTGAACGCACCCGACATGAATTATTGGCCTCAACAACTTAACTTTGCAGTTTGGTGTGCGACCTCTGGTTGTGGTATAAGTCCTTTCGAGAGTCTAAACTATCCAAAAGTCGTGAGTAGCTTTATAAAGTTTCATATATATTTCACAATAAGGAGGATATTATATGAATTAAGTCTCCCCTTACCTGATGAGCAACCTTTTGTAATAAATAATAATCCCTATAGTAAAGTAGCATATCAAAGATTGTGTGCTGAATTTGGAATCTCAAAAAACTCTGACTTTAGATGGAAAGGAGGTCGAAATGGGGGTTTAGGTGACATATTTATTGATTATGGTGTAGGATATCATGGAGCTGGTGGTGGATATCAAAATGTACATATAGTAAGGAATTACGATGTTGAAGCTGATCAATGGCCTGGTGAAGGTGGTAAATTTGCTGATGAAGGAGGTAAGAAAGAAAAAGGTGACCTAATCTCATTCATCCGTAATGACGATTTTTCTGATTTCAAATATGCTTGGTTTATCCCAACAAGTGGTCATGGACTCACTAAAGCTGGACTTGGTAGATTGAATCGATCTGCTGAAGCTTTTGTTTACTGTATATTGGGAGCGCAAGTCAACACAAGAAACTCAATTTACGGTAATGGTGGTGGAGCGATTGAGACTCAACAAGAATTCTTGGCTTTATTTGAGAGTAGTGTGATTGAGAATGACATTTCGAGTTCGATTCAAAGATATCAATTAGCTGTACAAGAAGCGAAATTACGGCTTGATTTAGCTATTGCTCCTGGTGTATGGTTAATGCCTAGTAATATGATAATCAACACTGAAAGCGTGACTGGTTTTAATAACAAGTTGATGAAGGCTAGTAGTGATATGAGTTTTGGAGTGAATAATTCCCTAAACACTGAAGCAAAACAGGTTGGAATAAATCATAACATGGGATCTTCAAAGGTAAAGTTACCTCATAGAACTGAAACGAAACCAAAACCACCAATGAAAACAGACTCAACGCAAACATACTCAACGAAACACGAAAATAATATTGACTCAACGCAGCATGAAAAGAATATATTAGCATTTATGGTTGTCGCTGGTGGATTAGCGTGGTATCTATTTCGGTAGTTCATGAGTATTTCACGTGATTATGATTGTGTGTAAATTAATGCTCACGTGTAGAACAATAGATTGCATACTTTTACGACATAGCAACAAGAAAGTTGGAAAGTGGATTTGAAGTTGAAAAGTAGATTTTATGTTTACTTTAAAAAGGCTGGTTTCTAACGTCGCTCAGGAATGTGATTACGTCAATGCAAATTTTGTTTTTGTCAAGGATCGATTATAGAAATTTAAAGGTGAATATGGAGTAATCAAACAAAATGTTGAGCATTACCATGTACGAGTCTGAAACTAGGGTGTATTTGGATCCTCCACTGGAAAATCTTCGGGAGATACAACTCCTGGATTGTAATATAAAAACCAAAAGATTGATTAATTTCAAGGATCAACAGATATTGTTCAATGATAAGAATCACCCCCTCATAATAATTCAACCCGGTACATATTCGCTGCGTAATATTCAATCGATCTTTCTTAATGATACTGATAGGGGAAAGATAACAATAATTGAGACTGATACTGTTGACTATCTATATTCCAATAAGATCACCAACATTAAACTTACGAGAGGACTACAAGTTGGTTTGGGGGTGCCTGAAGTTATAAATCCTGGTAAATTATACCCCATAAATATACAGATTAAGGAACCACTGAGACTTATGTGTAGTATAGTGGATAATAATTCGTCATATATGAATAACACTCAATATGGAGAACTTGTGAAACTCTCACCATCACACCTACTTGCCAACATACCCTCACAGGATTATCCAATAATTCCAGTTCAAAAATATGAGAGCCTCATAAACCACTTCGATTTAAGCATCTTAGACATTGAATGGAAAAAACTTGATCTGAAGGGTTCTCCCATAACTTTAAGTTTAAGATTTAGATAAAATTTTGTTATGTAACACTGACTTGCGTTATATAACTTAACGACATTCTTTACAATGCGCCTTCTGTTTATTGTGTTCGCATATTTGAGATCCTCCACATAACTTACAAAAACTTTTTTGTCTTCCGTGAATACATATTCCTTTACCTTCACAGTCTTTACACAAATGCTTATTCCGTTTATGTTTGCAAATACTACCACCGTTACATTCTTTACAAACTGCTTTAATTTTATTATGAAAACATATTTGTGATCCCTGACACTTTTTGCATTGATATTTAAAACATCCATGAATACACTCATACTTTTTTGATGCTGTTATTATTTTATCAACAATATTCGATAATTTATTTGTGTCTATGTCTATATCACCTAACTCTTCAATCAATTCAGGTCTAGTCATCCAATAATATTTTTTAATGCCCTGCTCTTTTGCTAGGACTCTCATATGTTCTACATTTAGTTTTTCCAATACTGGATTAATTGGTTGTTTGAGTTTTTTAGGAGTAGATTTTTCAAAAATATTAATGCCTGGTGTTTCTGCTTGTTCAATAGCTTCTATAAGTTCTACTTTAATCATTTGAGAATATCTTTTAACACCATTGTCTTTAGCAATTTGTTTCAGTTGTTTGACATTATATCTTTTTAACTCTTCCATTTTGTTACTTCACAACATCTCTTTAAATTGTTTTAAGAAAATTCAAAATTATTTTTCTTGATATTAAAATTAATTCCCTATAAAATCTCTGATAAATCTCGGATAAATCTCTGATAAAATAAAATCCGGGTATAATAAAATAAATTTGAATAATAAAATTAAATAAAAGAAAATCCGGTTATAATTCCTCCAATATACTACTTTGTACGCTCCTTGGTAGCTGGATACCCACCCTAATGGGAATGCCCCTCACGATAAAATATCCTATCCCGCTCATCTGGAAGACAGTCTATATACCAATGCCAACGACATCCGTGATACTGATACACCGTTTTCGTCTGGGGAACATACCTCTCTACAGTGTCCACATCGACTGTGATGGATGTGATGTGAGCGGACATAGATATGTTGTGATCGGGGTAAAAAACTCGTCTTCATGCACCTTTCCCTCATATGTCGCTGGAGATTCCGAGCCTCGGTAAAACCCGCATTACAATCTACTCATGTATAATTCTTAACGAGTTTGGTAGTGTCCTTTATCAGGAACGCATAGTTGTTTTAAATCCCAATTGTAAAAAATATTATTTACTTGCGGGGGAGCTTTGGTACAAAACTAAACATTCTCCCCATTTCCCCTCCGTTCAGGCTCGTAGACAAATTCCAACTCAAGAAGGTTTCACACCCTCATTATGGTACCTCTCTATCGTCTTTAGCTCGCAAAAATACGTCTTGGGAATATCCCGAACCCCATCAACAACCTTAGAATACCCAATACGACGTTTCCTAGAAAACTTTGTTGCGCCGTAAGGACGAGAGCCCATATACACAGCGAAACAACGGAAAAAACATGTTATCGTTTAAAGTGTCCAAAGCAACCACAGGACCTGATCGAGCGCGAGCAAGGTTACACGACCAATCTGGTAGAAGATCCTTCCCCAACAAGAGAATTCGCTTTCCTGGTTTTCTGTTTGCAACAACCTCAGTAAACAACACAAACCATCATTTTGTGTTGGGTCGATTAGTATTGTCGGCAATCAGCCTCTTCTCCTCCTCCGCTTGCAACCAAATCTCAGCTTCAGACATGGTGTTAAATAAAGGAGAACGTCTACTGTTTCTATTTCATACACATTAGTCTCCGAATTATACAAGAGATAGGAGTAACTACAACTTATGAAGAAGTCACAACCACCTCTGTAACCCTCCACACAAAACGCTGGTGATTCGTCCACAAATCATTGCAAATACGCCACTCGATAAAATGACACCCTTCTGTCTCCGCCACCCGCTCAGACGACTCAAGGCGCGGCTCATCATTAGCGATAGTACGAAGCATGTCAACAGGTGCAGGAGAGACTAAAGGTAATCCCAAAGTTCTGAGATCTACCTCGTACGTACTCTCATACCCGTCTATACCATGTCTTTGTGTTAAATTCCTTAGAACCTCCAAAGAGGCGGACGAATAGGCCTCAGAAAGCCCTAAAACCTCAAGCAGAGAGTCCCTACCCATACGAGAATGATCATGTACAAAACGCTTCTTCGCTAACTTACGCAGCTCCCTAACAGACGTGAGAGTAGCCGGAGCTGGCAAACTCAACATCTCAAGGAACTCTGCCTTGAACATAAAATAGTACCCTGGGATCCGGCGCTCCTTGAGGAGAAATCCTGAAAAAGGCAAGCAAAAACCGTGATCACTTTCCAGACTTTTCTTCCTCCCATACCAACTTTCTTAAAAAAATTATAATCTACCATCCGAGACACAATTCTGAGTGTTAAATAAAAAAAGGTTTTTCGCGGTTCTTTCTCCAATATAAACCCTTACAAATAAAAAAATTATAATCAACCAAACAGAAAAATCCTAAAAAGTGTTAACAAATAGAGGTTTTCGCGACCCTCTTTCCCATACAAACCCTTATAGCGGAATCAAAGTAGGACTATGGTGAACTCGTGGATGTGTTTTTTCATAGTTGTGATTGAATGAACTTGAAGATAATTTTAATAATCTATAATCACAACATAAACGTGACCAGGGAGCCGAGTGGCTTTTCGAAATAAACATACAGTGAGTACATGACGCCAATCATTTGACTACACTAGGCATCACCGAGGGGTCGCGTTCAAGGACAAATGTGTTTTGATAGGTGTTTGACCTGTCATCGCTAGCCTGGGACAAGCGCGACCCTTATGTCGCGCTTACCGACATAAGAGCTTCGCAGGGCATAAGATCAAAAGAGCCGATGTCCTGCCTCGGAGCTGGTCATATCGGGCAAAAGAGGTAAAAAACAATGGAGACCTGTCAAATAATATGTTGACGCCAGGTTTGAATACACGCAGATTTCCAGATTTCGCAATATAGAGATTCGACCGCACTTTCAGCTCACCATCATGGCGAACAGATATCCAAACGATCCTTTTAATCAGTACTCTCCTTTATACCAACCCAGGACTTCAATGAACTTTCCTGGAAGTGACTCGACGGAATTTCTCCAATTCCCTGGGTTTTGCTATTCAAGCCATGGCATACAGCAAAATCCCACAGTGCAAACGCCATCGCCATCACCATCGCCATCGCTCACGACTGAGCCATCAAACCCCGGACCTTTCGACCCAGAAGAGCCGCGAGCGATGGCAAACAAGAGACGAGGCTGTTCTGGTCCAGTTATGGACCGATAATATCGAACGTATGGAAAGCAAGGACAGTAGGAAAGCTTGGGAAGAAATCGTAAGAGCTTTGAACGAGAAACAAGGCATCAAAAAAACTGTTGATCAGTGCCAGCGCAAGCTGAAGCACCTTAAAAATCTATATAAAGAAAAGAAAGACTGGAACCGCAAACAAAGTGGAGGAAATATCCAAAAAAGCCCCCACTACGATGCCATAGATGCGGTCCTAGGCTGCAGGGATGTGATAACCTGCAATAAGCTGAGACAAGTAGGTATCACCACGCCAGAGCCAGCGCTAAATGCCGAGCAAACACCAGAACGATGCTCGACTCCTTCGCCTGCTACCCCCAGTTCGACGAACTCGGAGTCGAGTGCCGAGACCACACGACGCAAAGAGCGCAAAAACCGACGAAAGCCCACAAGAGCGGCTGAAAGCGACTCGGAGGAGGAAGGCTTCAGGGATGTCATGAAAAAGCTTTCACGTGTGGATGACTCCTTGAGTCGGGCCATCGAGGGGATGCAAACCGCCCAGGCCCAGCAAAATCAGCTAATGACCCAGCTCTTGGGGTCATTTAACCGCTACATGGACGCAAAAAAATCAAAAAAAGAGTAAGGACAGAGACATTGAATAGTTTTCGTATGTGATTCACGTAAACAAATTGCTGAACCAAACCTCTATGGAACAGTTTTAAGTATATTTTGTACGTTCTGTTACTCAAATCAGAGTGGGTTTTCTGATACTCGTTATCACAACAAAAATGCAGATTTTATTTAGAATATTCACTCCTGATCATACCATGTAAGATTTTAAGAAGGTTTTGGTTTTTTAACATATTGATTCATGAATGGGTGTGAAATATAGTAATTTTATCTGCAAACGTTCCAAAATTGATTTTTTTTTTTATCAATACAATAATTATTTGAAATCAGAAAAAAAATGTGCTATACATTGAAGCTCTTGTTTTAAATCAGGCTGGTTTTAAATAGTACATAAATTGAAGGAAATATAATATAATATTAAAGCGGCATTCTAGTTCATGAGACACTCATTTTGAAAGTCATTAAAGTCAAATATTTCCACAAACAAGATCCTTTAGCAAATCCCGTATTTCATCTCCGTCGTCCATCACATCGTCGTTTCTATCGTCATTGCGGCGGTCACAATCGTCCCCGTCGTCATCCCAGGGATCATTTTGGTCTAAACAAATGTTATGCAGCACTATACATGCAACAGCACATTTAATAGCAAACTCGAGGGAACTGTCGAAGCGTTTCTGTAGCACCCTCCATCTGCTCTTTAAAATCCCAAACGCTCGTTCAACAATCACTCTTGCCCTGCTCAACTCTTTATTAAAGGTTTTCTCTTCTGGGTCCCTTGTTCCTTCGGGAAAAGGTTTTATTGGCCAGGGAGCCTGTGGGTACGCACTATCTCCAACCAGGTACGGGCGAATTTGTCTCCCTCCAATAGTTACAACAGGAGCTTGTAATATATTACCTCTCTCTGCGTTATAGTACAATTCGCTATTTCTCAAAACTCTAGCATCGTGAGCACTTCCCGGAAAACCACACACTGCATCGATAAACTTGCCCCTTCCTTCCACTACTGCCTGGATAATGAAATCGTGTTGCTGATAACGACTGAAATAGTCGAGCGCATTTTCACGGGGTGCGATAATTTTTATGTGTGTCCCGTCGATTGCACCGGCAACGTTAACCAACTCTGAACGTGTGTGATCACGAAAAGTTTCTATAGATGCCGCTGTTTCTGCCGGTATTGTGGGAAATTTGATAAATCGATCACTAGCATCAAAAAGCGCATTTACGACGTCTTGGACGGCTTCAATTACGGTGCTTGTGCCAACGTTAAACGTAGGGCCAATTGATACGTAAGAGTTTCCATGGCCGAGTCTATGAAGTCCAATAGCAAGCACTTTCTCTGGTGGTATACAGTCGTGCATTGCCGTATCTTGCCTCGTTAAATGGGGATTTAGGTGGTTCAAAATCACTTCAAAAGTTTCTTTTCTAACCCGAAGTTGCTCTTTGAAATAATCGTCGGGAATCAAAGGATCATTATAGTGGATTTCGAACCATGAATTCATAGGTCGCGGCAGACGCCAAAACCTTCGTCGATGCCTTCGTCTTCGCCGTCTGAGGATTCTCCTATGAAGCTCAATGGCAATCAACCTTCCGCGGCGGAGACCATGAAAAGCATTGATAATAATCATCTGCTGCAAATTTAGGAGATTAAAATTGACCTGCATAAAAGTGGCGAGCAGGAGAAGTACTCTGAACATGCTGTAAACAAAGCGTTGCACGTGAAAGGAGTTTCCCGCCAGTACCCGCCAGTAAACCGATACCTAGTATTTTGCTATATGTCGTTCGTGCGCGACCGCAAGCCTGGCCATTATAATTGGATGAAAAAAAAATTTTTTGGATTAAAAAAAAAATTTTTAACTCTGATGAAGGTAACAGAGAGTTAGCGAAATTCAGTTTTATACGTTTTTTAAGATCAGATACAACCAAATTTTTTATTATAATTGGATTATGTTATGTCGAGATTTGCCCGCGATCATTTTTTGGTAGCGACATATCAACACATGTCTTCCAACGCGACCCCTACCTAAGGCAGGCGGCAAGCATACAGTTGTTAAAAAAATTGATAACTTAACATAAGGGTACAGGATTAAATGGAGTCAAAACCAAATGTAGTTCTGGTATCCTGCTGCTCACTGTCTGTGTGTTCGAAGTTTCTAACACCTGTAGCAGGGTCCCTCTGAATAAGGTCTGACTTTTGTTGCCATGACATTGTTAATTTTGTCATCATTATAGTTTTTGTTGCCCACAAGTCTATTCAAAGTTTTCAACAGAAATATTCACCTTGATTCTGCAGCTGATAATGAACAAAACCATGTAGGATTGCCCAGCTGATGAATCTAAGGCAACTGAATGGCAGTCCTCGACTTCGCACTATCCATCATCAATATCATCTTTTTTAGAATCAGTTATAACAGCTTCAATTGTTCAGTTTTGTTGGTATGTTCTTCGAAAGATTCCTTGGAATATGGTGCATCTATTTGTTTACTCCTGGAGTTTAGAAACACTTCCCAATCATTGTGTTCATTTATAGCTGCGCTATTTACATATTATTCAGCCACTTCTCCTCAACTTATCAGTATATGCTCATTTTAAAAGAGTTCATTGGTTTCAACACTTTCTTGGTCTTTAAAACTTATAATGGTGCTTGTGACTTAATTTTCTTTTCAATTTGATAAAAATTGCTTATAATTCATTTATAGGTGTAGATAGAGTGTAAACAACTGAATTCACATCAGCTGGTACATTGAACATTGCTATCATTAGAGATAATTCTCCACCTCTATTTAGGCATTCTGGTTTCATTCTGGTTTCATTTTGGTAGCCTTAGAACAGACACACATGTATTGGACAACACTCAGAACAGATTGGCAACTTCCCATTGCTTACATGTAGGTTTGAATGGCAGGTTGGCAAAACCCATTCCATATTTTCTACACTAGTTTTACCTGTTATGCATACAGCTAGTAAATTTTTGGTGCACTGACTTAGTGTCTTTGTTATCATCACACTTTGTAACTGATGATCTATACCAACTGATCACAGCAAGTCCATAAATATACAGGGTCGCACTTAAAAGGCTGAATCACACTTTCATCATTAATACAGCAATACATCTGTTTTTATGCTTATTAACATCTTGTTTTTACACTGTAAATATGATGAGTCACACAACAGTAAGCAAAACAGGTAAGCCTACTTTTCCAACATGTTTACTTCAACACAATCTAGTTCACTTCAAGATAAACTCGGAAATCAATAGACAGAAGACTTTTCATTGAAAAGGCTTGTGGTGTAAGGTATATAATATAACGCTTAATACATTTTCTACATGACTTACTCTTTTCAAACCCTTTGATGACTTTGTTACATTGTAACCTTCATGGTTCTCCGTCACGGCAGGCGCCTCCATATTTACAAGTAAAGGTTGAAATACTTCTTGGCCGTCCCAATACTTCTACGAATCCATTCCTGTTAGTATTAACACTTAAATCAGTAGAAAAGTCCTACATGCGATGTTTCTTATCCAGGTTGGCCACAGAAGGTCTTCGGTTTCACATCATGGATTCGTCAATTTATTCTGTTTTCAATAACAAGTACTCATTTCGCTCGTATAAGTTCTCATTCAAGTGCTCATTTCGCTCTATGAGTTCTCAACAAAGCTTACTACATTAGCAAGAGATTTTCTCATCTTCAGATCACTTTTGAGCCAACTGAAATTCATATACTGCTTGTAATCTTGGGGGCGGTCGATGTCGGAAGAGCGAATAGTTATCATCTGGTCACGTTTAGCGCCTGGCCGAGTCAAAGGCTCATGAAATTCAGTCTCCAAGTTGGCCATTGTCCTAACTGGAAACATTTAAACTCCTTTTGATTTTAGTAAGACTGCTAATGAGGCCCTGTTAGTGATGTTCTTTATGTCGCGCGTCTGAGTTTCAAACCTTTTATCACGTCGCAATTTCAGAAGGTCGAAGGTCGCTCTCGTAATTTCCCGTGAGCGGCTCGTCGTTCGTCGCCATTTCAGCTCCTTCATGTCGCCGTTTCAAGGCCATGTCGCTTGTCGAAATTTACCCCTAACAGGGCCTCGCTAATCGTTCTCTTAAGCTACAAAATCATTACAAACTCTGGCAACGGTACAATACACTTTCAGCGTGAACTTTCATCAACAGACTTTGGTGACTTCGGTGACGACAATTGTCATCTTCATATCGGTGCCCCCGAGTTCGATCCGACTAATTACGAAGTGTGTCTACACTGGAGTGAGTGAGTGAGTGAGTGAGTGAGTGAGTGAGTGAGTGAGTAAGTGAGTGACAATTTGCATATCGGAGTCACCACAAAAACTCGCAAATACGCTTCGCGTATCCACGAGTTAAAAACGGTTGGTTAAGTTCCACCTACACTACTACCATAGTTCTAAGGCGGAACGTTACTTAATAGCTAGACAGACAGATTAATAGATAGATAAATAGACAGAGAGACACATAGACAGGTACTTAAATAAAAAGTAAATAAAAAAATAGCTAGAACCTGGAAGAAGTCCCGCTCGTATGAGATGTGCGTATTAGTATGCCTTCTCCATCGTTGAATGTAATATGAATTCTGCTAATGCCCCACTGAGTGCACCCTAAAGACATCATCAATATGCGACTAAAACCAACTGCTGACCTAAGGTTAACAAATATCAACGGAATCGGAAAAGCAAGCAACCAAAAAGTCGCCTAAAACGTTTCCTTCCCTCCTCTGACCCAGCTCCTCTCATTTACTCTCGCTCAGCCCGACGCTCGCGCCTTACTATCTGAGGGCCTGAAATAGACTACACTACGTGTAATAACACTAAATCCTGGTTTACATATAGTCGCAGACGATCGCACGATCGCTGAAACCACTCAACCGAAGATAGCGAATAGCATGTTCACATATGATCGCAGCCGATCGCAGTGATCAGTGACGACCGAGTCCGCGATCTACTATTCAGAAAAAAACGTCGCTTCTGGGTGCGGAAAGTCTTAAGAGAGAGAGAAACCTATGGAGCTTTCGATAAAATATTTAATGAGCTACGACTTTTTGAGCGAGAAGCTGCTGGGGAAATGCTGAAAACTTCGCCAGCTTTGGACCAGGCATTAATCGTTTTGAACTTGTCTTTGAATTCTTTGCTAAAGCGATTGAACAAACAATAGTATTTTCTTATTTATTCCATAAACTGTTCCGTGTCAATTTCACTTTTCATCTTGCCAAAACTCACACACGTGTAAAAGGCGATAGACAACTGGTTGTCATGGTATCATGCCGCTTGCAGTGCTGCACGCTGGGAAAACATAGCATTATGGGACACATTCCGATCGCACGATCGCAGAACTTTGATCACATATGATCGCACTCGATCGCAAACGATCGTAACTGATCGAAAGAATATTCCTGCGATCGCCTGCGATCGCGATCGCACACGATCGCAGAGCTGTTGACATATAATCCCAGACGATCGCTGGTTATCGAGTGCGATCGCCTGGGATCGTCTACGATCATATGTGAACCAGGCTTAAATGTAATTGTTCCTTTTCAAGAGAGAGTAAAGAAAGCAAAGGCAAAGAATGGAATGGGCATCTAGTCTGAACGGGCCCTAAATGTAACTAGACGCTCTAGAGAGCGAACAATCGGGCTGCACCTTGTAATACATCTTCGAACAAACTAGAATGTGTCAGTTCACGCTAAAGGTTGGCCTTCTATGGCTGGTTCCATGAGTATACATCACAACTGCAGTTCTTGTCTACGTCGTGTTTCAACCGAGGGATTTCATCAGAAAGATTTCTAAGGTTCTACGACTTTAAAAAGAGCCGGCTGTTGCAAGTTTGTCACTTTCTATTCCTTCAGTCTTCCTTTTCGCTCACTGTTTTCAATTCCTTCGTGATCTCGGTTTGTATACTAATCGGATCAATGTTGACCAGTTAGCTTCCTTGGTTCCAACTGTAGAACAAACGATTGTGACACTTGATGCAATTGAGCGTGATCCCAAGTTATCGAAATTGAAGAAGTGATATCTGGGAACAACAACAAGTACGGAATATTAATCAAGATTTGGACTGCTCTTTGACCTGCGAACCACTCGTACCGACCGCTATCATGCTATAAATGCTTGGGAGTAAAAAAGTCCATCGTTTTATTTTCGGCGACGAGAACGGTACACCCTGAAATTAAACAACACCCAATTAAATTTCTTGTAGCAGTCGTCACGGCGCGTTTGCCAGGCAGGCCAAAACAAAACTTCTTAAGAAAAAGCGTATCAGCACTATTTCGGTTTTTTCTCAGTAAAGATGGGCAACATTTAAAGTTATTTCCAAGCGATTTCCAACGTCCTGGTCCACACAACTATTCACACCTGAAACTGCGCCGGTGCTAGAACTAAATCGAACGTGTAAACAAACGGCCAACAGTATATATAAATTTCTCGTTCTTATATCAGGTCACACAAGGTGAAATGAACAACACATTCCTGGGTCAAATTGTTATTTTCATTTCTTTGAGGTCTATTTTTGTCGGGGAAAGCGGTACAATCGACGAGCTGCAGCTGGCGCGAACACGAGAGAAGGAAAGCATAACACTGAATATTTCACAAAAAAAATATCACGGGAGTTTGTGAAAGCTACGGTGAGCGGACGTAGCTGGATCTTTAAGCCTTTAAACGATCATACCATTCGATATTGTAGCATGCGGCTCAACTTAAAATAAAAAGAAACAATAGTCAAACAACACAAAGAACTCGACTTTAGCAATATGATCCTAATGGCGCGCGTAAGTGCGCCAAACTGCGATGAATTTAAATGATCCTAGGTGTTGGATTCCTTCTCTCAATTTGTTAAAGCTGTATCCAACACGATTACCAAAAGATTTGGTTTCAGTGTTGTACATAACAGCATAGTTTGTACACTATTAGATCATTTTGACCTAGCGGACAGCCCCGTTCCATGTGACGTTTACCTACCGATGTACTGATCGTTTGCTGTTGAGGTTCACTATTCATCGTTTTTAAGACTTCAGATGTTTACTTTTCAACGCTTGTGTTGCTCATCGAATTGTTCCATTCCAGCTCCACTTTATATTTTGCTCAAGTAACAAATAAAAGAAGCATTGTTGCTTTTACCATTTCGACGTTATTGCAAGTAATTAAAATATTCCACTGTGCCAAGGGGAGTGACAGGCGATTGAGTGAAAGAAAATTGCACAACTTTTCCATTTTTTGACGCAGGAGAAAAAAAAAAAAAAAACGAAAAACGGCGCACAGTTTATATCTCCGTCTTCCCTTTGGGGGATAGCCCGATAAATAAATCACCCCACGGTAAGTGCAATAAACTTTAACGCTAAATGTAATAACACAGTTATAGAGTACGAAACAGCATGAATATTCTTCAAATGGTTTTGACATTTAACGTCAAAATTTATTACATTTAGGGTGGGTTGATGTTTGGCGTTACTCTGTATAACATTTCCGGTTTGTATTACATTTAGGGTTTTTACTACATTTAGCGGTCATACAAGGCGCAGTATCCGAGATTTTCGGTCTTGCTTGAGCTGATTTCTCTGGTCTGCAATTATTTATTTGGTACGCCGCATTCTACAATCTGAAATGTTAAATGCGACTGAAAAGTTACTTGGAACATTTCAAAACTGAAGTAATCATGCAAGTACACTTTCTAAGGCACCGCACTCACTTACTTTTTATTTCCATCATAACATTTATATTTTGTGCGGCTTCGCAATTGATTGAATTAGCCATCAGAGCAAACACAGGTAAAACAATTGTTTTGAGATGTTTCTATAACCTGTTAAGTCTGCGGATATTTGCGTAGTCACGCAATCTTACTTCTAGAGAATTCTAGAACACATTAAGATGATGTAAACAAGTAAAGTAACCTATAAATAGTTATTGTCGTAATCTTTCGAATGTTCTAGAACATTCTCGAAAGATATATAAAAAACGTTATCACAGAGCTCTAGCACTTACTTACGGACACTCGGAGTTACTAGCTAGCGCCGTTCGCCGTGACTGAAGAAGCTATCCGAGGAAGAATTGAAGTTGTTTACCCTCAAGTGGATATCTCAAAGGAGTTCGTGAGTTAAACTGCCAAGTGGTGACTGAAGTTATCTAGTTTTAAAGTTAAAGGATAGAGTGTTAGCGCTTAGAGTATATTTAAGTTAGCGATCGCTCCCTTAAGTCTGGTTTCCATATGATCGTCCCAGTCGTCTCAAAAAATGTTCAGACGATCGGGACGATCATATGGAAACGCTACCCAGACGATCGCAAACGACCCGGACGACTGAGACGACCTCGATTGCTTGGATAGAGTTGAGTTCTATCCGGACGATCGGGACGATCATGTCAATTTTGAAGCGATCATATGGAAACGCTCTCAGACGACTGAGACGATCGAAGGCTACCCAGAAGTCATCACTCCTATTCAAAATTTCCTAGCTCACGTGCTCCATTTCAAAATGGCGGCAGAAAACACCGAGTTAAACACGTCGCTCTTTATGGAAGAAGTGCAAAAATATCCTGCAATTTACAACAAATTTTCTACGGACTATAAGAATAAGTTTATAAGAATGAATATCTGGAAAGCAGTAGGAGAGAAATTCGGCTTGGACGCGGCTGAAGCAGAAAAAAAATAATGAAGAAAGGCACAAAGTACCACCCCTGATAAGCTCACTTGCCACCATTTTTGCTTGAATCATTGTAGACTAAACGCTCACTTAGCGTACACGTAGAACTGACTTGCCACATAATATATGATAACTCAGTTCTGCCCCCAGAGTCGCAATATTGACCCATAAATTCAATGCTCCCGTTACACCGGGAAATTCAGCGAGACTTGTACTGTGTTCATGCTGGGCGAGTGTATATAAGAGCTGCTTTCATTAATACTCGGGCTTCCGCCCTGGGGAAGACCGAGTTACAAAATGTGTTCCGTATTTTCCTGCGTCATAAAATGAAAAAGTTGCGCAATTTGCTGCACTCAATCGCCTATCACTCCCCCTGGCACAGTGGAACATTTACTGAATTGCAATGGCGTCGAAATGGTAAAAGCAAGAATGCTCCTTTTAATTGTTACTTGAGCAAAATCTATCCATATGGAGCCGGCGAATGGAACGTTAATACGATTAACAACACAAGCGGTAAAAAGTGAACATCTGAAGTCTTAATAATGGAATAATGGACTTCAACAGCAAACGATCAGTACATCCATCGACGTAGGTAAACATTACATGGAACGGGACTGTCGGCTAGCTCAAAATGATCTAATAGTATACAAACTGTGCTGCTATGTACAACACTACAACCAACTGGCAAATCATTTGGTAATCCTGTTGGATATAGATCAAGAGAAAATAAGGAACGAGAACATGACCCGGTCTGATATGATAAGGAGACAGAATCTATTTTTAGCCCGGAATCTATTTATATCTCGTTCCATGGCTGCGTTGTTTCCCCATGGCGCATTAAAATTACAACCACGTGATGAGAAGGACATCAGCCAAAGGTCAGTTAAAATAGTTTTCGGATCTAAAAATAGATTCTGTCCTCTTATCACAGTAAGAGAACCCAGTATGGAAAATGCGTTCTCTTACCTCATTTTCTCTTGATATAGATTTAACAAATTGAGAGAAGGAATCCAACACCTTGAGTGCATCGATGTTTGGCGTAGGTACGCGCGCCTTCAGGATCCTATTGCTTACGTCAAATTCTTTGTGTTGTTTGACGGTTCTTTCTTTTAATTTGAAGTTGAGCCGCATGCTACAATATCGAATAGTATGATCGTTTAAAGGCTTAAAGATCCAGCTCTGTCCGGTTCCGCGTAGCTTTGACGAACTTCCGTGATAATGTTTGGGAGACATTGTTATGCGTTGCTACCCTCGTGTTCACGCCAGCTGCAGCTAGTCGTGTGTACCGCTTTCCCCGACAGAAAAAAAACATGAAAGAAATGAAAAGAACAATTTGAACAAGGGATGCGCAGTACATTTCACCGTATGTGATCTGATGTAAGAACGAGAAATTTATATGTACCGTTGGCCGTTTGTTTAGACTTTCGATTAAGTTCTGGCACCGGCGGGGTTTTGGACGTGAATAGTTGTGTGGACCAGGACGTTGGAAATCGCTTGGAAAAAACTTTAAATGTTGCTCATTTTCGCTGACAAAAAAAAAAATAATGCTGATCGGCTTCGTATTTAGAAGTTTTATTTGGCCTGCCTAACAAACGCGCAGTGACGACGGCTATCAGTTATTTAATTTCCCTTGTTTAATTTCAGGGTGTACCATTCTCATCGCCGGAAACAGAACGATGGACTTTCTTACTCCCAAGCATATTTTGCATGATAGATGTCAGTACGAGTGGTTCGCAGATAAAAGGGCACGCCAAATCTTGGTTAATATTACGTACTTGTTGTTGTTCAGCTTATGATAATTTGAGATCACGCTGAATTGGTTCGCCCTGATACAGCGGAAGACAAGTAAGTTGATTGGTCAACATTGATCCAATTAGTAAACATGAAGGAATTCAAAACAGCCAAGGCAGAGCCAGGACTGAAGGAATAGAAAGTGATAAACTTTTATCAGCCGGCTCTTTTTGAAGCCACCACACACATAAATGTCAATGACCAATTAAATGGAAAGAAACTCATGTTTATCTTAGTTATTGTCGACTTCAAGCCGAACCATTGACCGCATTTAACAGGTTACCAATTTACCGAATGTCTTATTTTTCGAAAAAAACTCCGCTACAAGACGACCCTCAGTTATCAGTGAAATTTCTGTAGAACCTTGGAAATCTTTCTGATAAAATCGCTCAGTTTAAACACGACAAGAATTGAAGGTGCGATATACAGTCGGGTAGGTTTTTTATAATTATATAAGCACAAAGGGAATCAGTAAAAGGGAATACCTGATAGGGGCCAGTAAGGGAGGTAGCCTGATAGATGAATAAAAAGAAATTGTAGAACCCTAGGCCACCCAGCTTTAAAAGCACTGTGAAGACAGCAAAAATCCATTTATTAACTACATAAGGCAACCGGGGCTGAGGTTCCGGATACAGCGCTATCACCTTTTTTTATTTTTCTAGGGTCCACACTTAAAGTTTAAGCGGTTTTGACCTTCCAAATGTTGGTAACCATGTGTCAATTTTAGTTCTAAATAGCTGTATGTATAGCTGCTGTAATGTAGTACATACATTACGTTATCATTTTACATTAGACCATTCCGCAAACATTTGCTATCAGTGGCCAATCTCACACCATTCACACGCGAATCTCTTTTTCTAGATTCCAGGAGGAACGCATTGACAATATTGACTCTCGAATCCATAGAAAACAGTAAAGAACAACAAAAAACAAGAATGTGAAGGGTGATTTTCCCGTCTTGTCCAACTGATAAATAGTTCTCTGTTTACACAACCAATGGATCTTTTTAAAATAATTATCCCCATAAAACCTTACCAGTAAAAATGGTTTAAAAAATAGAGCTAAAAAGCAGCATAAGTAGTCTACACTTTTTAGATAGTCACCGTTGATACGAGTTTTCAGTACTGAAATAATATAATGGTACTAATAGCAATCATCCATCCAGCTTTCATCCATGTAAGACCTTGCCGGGCTCACCCCTCGTGGTGTTGGAATCCTCCTGCAAACATTTAGGTAAGGCTAAGACGCTTGGTTTTGGTCAAAAAGTAAAAAAATGTGTCATTCCCACGTGCGCGCTAAGAAGCTAAAACATGGCAGTGCAGTGTGATACTGCTTTGGTAAGTGGCAGAATGCAGTATAATACAAGCCATGGAGATAAGAAAAGTAGTGCAGTCATCCAAACAGAGACCCCATCAAAATATAAAAAACCCATTCAGAACGTTCCTAAGAAACGCCCTCCAAGGTGCAGGGGTATTCTAACGAACGCCATTTGTACTCTCCCTCGACATTAAGACTAAATTTTTAAGAACTAAAAAGAGATACATGTATTTTAGCCCAGACATGAGAGACCAAACGGAAACTGTTCAGCTACATTCAGTCACTAAATTATTTTTCATGAACTGGGACAAATTACAGTTCAAATTAGGCAAGATTAAAATTCTTTTTTTTTCCTCCGGAAATGTGAATGAAAGCATGGTGATATATCATAAATCTCGGTAAATCCCTTAATTGTTAATTTCTAAATCTAAAATGATTATCTCTCCTAATAGGCCATGTTACAAAATAAACTGTCAGCTAATAGAAACTTGAAATCGTATTCTTATGGTTAAACAGTAGTTTTCGGTTGCTGGGATACCTTGGTGCTGCAAGCTGGCTTCCTCTAGGTGACACTGGAGACTCTGGTCTCCCCAGTGGCCGTCGAAGAGAAGGGGAAGGTACAGTCTGAGTCATGTTGGGAGGAGTGTTAGATCGCCTGGTAGGAACGACTTGATTTGCTCCTGTTCTATTTTGCGTAGGAGCCTGGGGTAGGCTACGCCTGCGTATATTAATGTCTTCCGCCGTATCTGGGCGAACCAATTCTCGTCTTCTGACTGGAGGTAAAAGTAAACGGTTCTTTCTGACATGTATTGTTTACAGGGACAGACAAAGTAACAGGTCGTGAATATTCAACTTAACGGGCAAAAGTCCATACAGTTTTAGCTAGGGCCTTATCAACAAAGCCTTTGTGTGCTGTTAAATATAAATGGTAGGGAAGAGTAAAATCAACAGGTATCATATAAAAATGATACCCACAAGTAGTAGGCGAGATTCAAATTTTAATTGCGTCCCGGTGACCCGGAAGGGACAAATTTCAAAATTTCTACGAATCGCTGATTCACTAAAACAGGTAGGTGTGGGTCACATGGTGCGTACGTCGCATGTGTGTAACTTCTATGGTACAATTAGATCTTGAGCCGCCTGCCAGATTTTCTGAGGAAATAAACGGTCGAAATCAGATCGAAGTAGAAAAACTACGTCAGTATAACAGATACTCAACAGTGATCACTACTAATCTGTTACATAAGGATGAAAGCTTTTTATGACAAGTGTTACGTAATCATTACATTTCCGCCTTTCATCACATTTGCTAAGGAAAATAAATTGACAACAAAAATGCAACACAAGGAACTGAACACAGGTTAATCAAATCCTTCGTTCTCGTAATTGGCCAAGTAACTTTAAATAGGGTAGAAGGTACTTCCATTCTTAAACACATTGTTTCTTATAGAACGAAACAAATTGTCTTGAAAGGGTGTAAGGATGGAACTTGTTTAAACTAAGCCAACGTGCTAAAAGCTCGTTTCACGATCTCACAAAAACATCTTAGGTGATAGTGCCGACAAATACGAAGTCAAAAGGTGTCATGACGTTTAAATCGTTGCTATGGCAACTCTTTTTGCACTGTGACACTGAACACAACAAGCTTTCACCTTGTGATGTAGTGTAATACGCGGTGATGACCACTCTTGCACATACCATTCTAAGTAGCTTTGATTTGGAAGGATCCGCTGTAAGTTTACCCCTTTGAACTGTCTATTGTTCGTGCGTTTTAAAAGTTAAAAGGGATTGTGCTGGATATTTTAGATTTGTAGACTGACATTCAGTTAAAATTTATATGAATAAGGAGAGGGCACATGGCATGTGCTCTAAGGGACTGGTAACGAGATGAGAGAAAGAAGTCCAAATAGAAGGGGCAGAAGGTTTACGAGTTTGTGCAATTTATCGGCTGAAGGTCACTCTCGGAAATTGATTTATTATGGTAATGGTAATGGTTTATATACCGCTTTTATCATATGCATGTCCATGGCGGTCTATGTCGTGCTGGTCTATAGAGTTTTGAGAGATCATTACTCGGGTCACCGCTCCATAAAAAGGTTGCGCAATACGACCTTCCCGGTCTAGGCTAGTAAAGTCAAGTAGAATATCTGATTGATTTTAATGGCGGTGAACTCAGTGTAACGCACATGTCGTTTCATCACATCTGCAAACAAAATATAACATTATGGAGCTGAAGAATAGAGTTTTAGAAGTCTTAATTATGACGGAAATAGTTCAACGTGCAATTACGTGGATGAGCGAGTGTTCCGAGCACGTAATTACTGTGAATCAAGTCAGTCAGGACTTCTATCGAGATCGATGGGGTGCTTATTAGAGATGGAGTGAACAGCCAACAGGATCAATGCGTTTTACAAAGCGTACAAGCCTCAGAAACCCTGGGAAAGATAAGAGAAGTCAATGGTTACACTAGAATGACACTTGACAAACTCTCCGGCATTAGAGGTGATCTCGCCAGGCCAGATGATGATTGGAGGGAGTGGGACTTTCCTAAGTTCGCACACGGGTGGACACAAAGAAAACCATTAGACAGCTGAAAGAAGGGCCACAGATGCCCCGAGGACCAAAAGCGACCAAATCAAAAGCCTTTCAAACTAAACAATAGAAACCTTACCTGATTCCAGTGAGCATAGATCAGTAGATTGTTCAAAGAGAACGAGCACTTTTAACAGGAAGAAGAAGTGATAAGAAACCTGATGCTGCGAGCTCAGAGAAGTTTATGTCGGAGCACGACCAAACTAGCTCCGTAACCTATCCAGTCTTTGTAGTAAAAGTAAATGCATGCGCTGATGCGCGCTACTAGACACCGGATACTCATGTGCATTGGCGTCGCTTCTCATTTTAATTTCTAATGCCATAAGGAGCACAAACAAACTTCCTAATCAAAACATGGTTAATTTGGTTCCTCGTTCTCCCATCGATAGAGATCCACGTCTGCTTGTGGATGCCTTTGTGTGAAAAGCAAGTGCCTGTTGACCTGCCAGAGTTCACTCAATCAATGTGCCATTGTCAAGTCCCCACTTTGGTATTCATGTCACCTGTGATTCCCAAAAGGTAATGCTTCTTCATGCTATCCACAGTTTCTTTCAATTGGTCATAGGTCTTTCTTCGTTGGTTGGTGCATACACATGGATCATGGTCAACTTGATGTGTCTTGAGTTAAAGCAAAAACGATTCTGTCGCTCACTGTGATCTACTGTATAAGTGTCTTGTCCACACCTTTAGCCAGACACACCAGACAGAATCGTCCTCTTCTTCCTCTCTGCTGCTATACAGAATTATTTCTCGAGTGTTATTAGGCGTCCTGACCCAGTCCATCTACATTAGCTGATTCCCAGTATCTTAAGGTTGTTTTGCCTAAGTTCTCGTGCAATCTGTGCCGTTTCTTCAGTATCATACATTGGTAAAGCTGTGCTGTTGGGGGGAAACTCGATCAAAGAGTGCAGTAAATTTGTCTACCTCGCGACGACCATCAATATAGAGGGAGGCTGAGAGAAAGACATCACCAACCGATTAACGAAGGCAAAAACCGCATGTGCAAAGCTTTCCAGCATATGGATATACTAGGACCTCATCAGCCCTATCCTATTGTACGGAGCAGCGACTTGGCTCTTGAACAAAAGCAATGAGAAGAGACTGGGTACTTTCCAGACAAAATGCCTACGGTGAATGTTTAAGATCAAATGGAAAGAAAATGCCTCCAACCAAGCAGACCTGCTAACACAGACACCATCATCACCCAAATACGCCAAAGGAGATGGAGGTTTATTGGTCACTTTGCACCTTGGTAGAGGAAGCTTGAAAGGGAGAAAAGTCTGCACTGCAGCATCACAGCAGGAGTGGTAAGCAAATGCCATGTGGCGCACGGCATGAAGACAGTGCACTCTACATGTTCTCAGATTGTGTGATACTCGAGCAGAGGTCGATGTCTTTGGAGATTTTAAGGAGCAACTAACCAGAAGTGACGACGGCTGGTACAATAGTGGGTTGCTGAGGAAACAAGGCTAATCCAAGATACCAGACAACAAGGGAGGGCGTTTAAAATCACTAGAGAAGTATGACGAGTTTATAGAGGATCAACTTGAGCAAAATATAACAGAGCAGGTGACTGCAGAGCCGGTGAGGAGAGAGTTTTATATTCCGCATAAGCCTGTGATCCAGCAGAATCTACCAGCGTCAGTGGTCGTCTATGATTCCTCCGCATGTGCACACAAAGTGCGACTAGACCACCCCAGCAGAATTACACATGGAACATACTGGCGCGAAATTGGTTCCGCGCCATAACTGTTGTTGGTGACATCAAACAAACTTTTTTGCCAGAGCGCATACAGGAAGATGATAGTGACGCAATGCGCTTTCATTGGCTAAGTGATCTACATACCAGGAAAGTTAGACTTCTAAGGTTCCTGAGAACGTTGTTTGAAGAAGCAACATCTCATTTTCTCCTAGCGGGAGTTATCAGAGAGCACCGCAGAGATACAGAGGGAGTAGTCCGGATACGGTATCAGAAGAGTCTTAACGTGGATAATCTCATAGCAGTGCAGACACTAAGGTACAGGTCAAGCGGCTCAAGCAGTCTGGAGACTGGGTGACATCAGTTGAGAGAAAAGACCTGAGCAGCAGATAGAAGTGAAGTCCGCAGAAACTAAGTTGTTTGGCCTGCCAAGAGAGAAAGAGAATAACACCTTCACAGTATCTTTCCCTAATATTAAGGCTTACAAGAATAACGCATGATTATAGGGAAGACTGCGAGAGTTTACCACCCCCTGAGTACGTGGCACTAACCATACCTTTCGGGACACCCCTTTATTGAGACAGGCGTGGCAAGCGATTAGCCTGGACTTTGCCCTTACCACTACAGTTGCTAGAGCTGTGGGTTAAATGGCAAAGCCCACTCCTAAAACAAGTGAGTGTGCCATGAAGCTTAGGAAAGTCCAAGCTAAAGGCATCCATGTATCTAATGATGTAGGCCGTGAAGAAGTGTCAGCAGCAGTCTATGCTACAGCTTATCAGCCGTCCGGTTCTTATACAGGATTAGTAGCCACAACATAGCATGACATATTAGGCAACATAACGCACAACATGATGAAAGAAATTGAAGGTCTTCTCGTCAATAATGGCATTGGTTGGTTGGAAAGTCGCATTGCATTGGATAAAGGGACAGCAGTTTGAAACCTGTGTCAAATATAGTGAGAGAGGTGCTGGGAGTACCGATAAAAAGACAAGTTTTTTTGGAGGGGATTACTTTTTTTTCATTTTTTATTTTATTTTCAAACGTTTACAAAGGTTTGAAACATAAAAAAGAGAACAAACAGATAGAAAGCTACGTGAACAATCATAAAAGTTCATGTACTACAAAAATAGACTGAAGATCTCACAGAAGTCAATAACTCAACAAAAATCAGCATTACCACAAATAATGGAACAACGAAATTAAAGAAACACAAAAACTACTAAGGAGGCCGCCAGTCCAGGTATGAGGTTTTGGAAAAATAAAGAGTAAAATTAGAAAGAGAATTGAAGAGCAAAAAGGGGGGGCTACCAAAAAAAGAAAAAGAAGTGGATTGAAGTCACAGTTCATTTGAATAGATTCCATTTCGAATTGTATTTCTTAACAGTGTTTGTCTTATAAGCATAACATTTTTCAATTTCCTGACACTTAAGCAAAGTTTGTGAAAATACTTGTTAATTCGAAAGAGTATTCTTTATTCTCGATGAATAAATATGATATCTGCCAATTAGAAGTGCCTGGTGTAGAAGTATATCCTCTGTACTATAAATACACTTGGATGGGACACTCTTGAGAAGAGAAGAACAATTTCCCGCGTTGTGCTATTGTATAAAATAGTAAACAATCTCGTTTCTGTTGATTCTGCCAGAGCAAATCTGACAAAACCAACCAGGAGGAGCAGGCAAACTAAACATATTTTTAATCAGATAACCTTCCGAACTCAAGCTTGCAAACTCTCCTTTTTTCCCAGAACAATCAACCAGTGGAACTCACTCCCAGAAAGCCTATTATCTGGTTCTATAGATGTAACTAAATTTAAGCGCAATGTTTCTGAAATGCTCTCAACATCCATCTCTGACCCCCGGCCAATAACCCTTATTTGAGGGGTGGCTGTAAAGGAAAATAATAATAATAATCAGCTGGTCCCAAGCAGATTGGTAGGGTCAAGGAAAAGTTCTGTGGCTTTATCTGATGCTGTATCAACCAGTGTTGGATATTTTGCCAAAAGGTTTGAACGAATTCACCTTCCCAGAAGAGATCAATCAGGCTTTCCTTTTTTTGTTCACAGAATGTACATATAGATACCTATCTTACAGAGATATCATTCGTTGCAATTCTTCTGTGACGAAGCTTAAATTGGAAAGTCTGAAGTTTGGTTTCTTTCGTGCAATAGAAAGGCAAAATATGACTTATCCCATTCTATAAAGTTTTCGTAATTTTCGCAGTCAGCTATCCATTCACTCTGGCTTTTATCAGGTGACGAAGTGATTCCTTTGACAATGAACTTACACGCCTGATTGATAAAGCTTGAGGACGATAGTAACTTTTGACTACGAGTAAGTTGGTCTTCAGAGTTCATCGTAGTCTGGTCTTGAAAAGAATTTTTAATTTTGCCAGGGCGGAAACTACACCATAGTACCTTAAAAAAGTGGTATTAACTTTGTAGCGAGTTTTAAAATCCTTATACGTTAGAAAGTCAAACTTTTGATCTAGCAAGTCTTTGGCCTGATTAACTCCCGCACGAGACCTATCAGATTAAGAGACTGGCCGGTTTTCAATTCTGATAAGGGAGTTGCACCAAACTGGCGCATTACCGAAGTGTGTTGGGTTTTCGTCATGGATTAAATTAAACCAGATTTCGATTACTTCCTTGGTAAAAGAGTCCTGAATGTTTAAACCAGCCACATCAGAAACGTTTTGAAAAAAGATATTGTTTGACACGAACAGTGCTTGATAAAAGCGTTTCGCTTCATTTAGGATTTCTTCATCTGTGTTTAGAGTGATGTTCTCATCGATTTTCAGATTTCTTATTGTTTTACCATTAAAATGCCTTTTCTCCAACTCAAAAAAATACTTTGTATTTTTCTCCCCTTCATTGTACCAACGCGTTCTGGACCTGATAATCGAACCTTGGGTTTGTAGTAGATCCATTGCTCCAGGCTTTGTTTCTTAATCTCTAGTTTCGTGCGGATTTCACGCTTCTTAATTTCGGAAAGGCTATTTTCAAGTTTGCGTTTAAGCATTAAAATCTCAGTCTCCCGGGCCTTCTCAGTTCGTTTTTGCTTTGCCTTTTGTTGTTTTGCATTTTTAATCGAAACTGGTCTTATTACATTTTCATCACATCCCATAAAAGTAACGCGTGTACTGACTCGTCCTCTTTGTAATCATTTGACACTACATGCATGGTTTCTGTGATAAGGTTAATATATTCAAGATCCTTTAGAAAGTAGCTGTTCAACTTCCACAAACCTGGTCCTCTGGAGTTTGTTTTAGTGCCAAGAGACAACGTAATAAGAGAGTGGTTGGTTTTATAGCCCGGTAGAACATTTGCCTCAAGTGCATCACTAGATAAGCTTGAACTAATAAAAAAAAGTCTAGTCTACAGTGAATTTCTGGTTTATTTGTTCTCCACGTGAAACGCTGAAAGTCCGGATGAATATCACGCCAAATGTCTGTCAAATTCATATTTTCTTAAAACATTTCAATTACTTCTAATGATTTAAAATGAGTGGTATGATTTGCTCGTTTCTTATCTTTTTGGATATTTTGTACTAGGTTGAAATCTCCTCCTAAGACCAAATGTTCACATTCAAAAGTGGATAGGTTATTAAAGGCACTCACCAACATACACCACACTATTCTGACTACGCTGTGAAGAAAAAAAAGGAAACTAGATAGTTCATCCAAATAAAAATTAATAAACAGAATATATATACATACAATTTTACTTTAGCTGACATAAAACACAGACGTTTAGTGATTTCGTGAGCAGTGAAAAAAAAAATTACATTAGGCCGTTTTAAGAAGATGAAGGAGAGCATCCGACTTTTTTAAATTTAGGCCTGGTTTACAGGATTCGATATTAATTTGGGATTTAAGGACTGTCAAATAGCTTTTCAAAAGGGGCGTCCGATTATTAGTCTTACAACACTATACGTGATGTCTCGCGAGAAGAAAACAGAAGTTTAACAATTATTTTTTTCCAAAAGGATTCAGCTTTTGTACTTTGTCAAAAAAGGTGAACACGATTTTCAGGATCCTTGCAGCAAAAAGTGCATTTTTGGTCTTGTTTACTGCCAGTTTTGGTAAGAAAGAAATTTGTAGGCAGTATTCTGTGAAGAAATCTGTATTGCAAGCTCAGGAGTGTTGTACTTTTTGTATATGTGATTGTTAAACAATACGCGAAATTCCAATCAGCCGTGGACCCTTCATTGACAGAGATATCCCTGTTCCATTTTTCTTAGCTTTTCAGTGGCGCAGAAATTTGGGCAGAGACAAGCTTCCTGTAAACCACCTTATTTCCTTTTGCGCTTTTAAAAAAATTAGTTGAAGAAAGGGTTGGATGTGTAAGACGTGCTGAGTTCTTATGGAAAGCTCTCTTTATGATGCTACCTAAGGGCTGTTATAAGTCCCAAATATTTCAAGGGGATTGTTTGTAATTTCAATATTTTAGTGAAGTCTTTGAGAGAAAGGTACATGTGTCTTTCCCTAGATCTTTAACCTTTTTTATTCAACTGAGGAAGAGTCGTTTCTCAAAAACTGGCTTGTAATCAATCCTAATTAACGAGTTATGCCATAAGGGTTGTTCAAAGAATGGTCTGTTATTTTACATCTTTCTCAAAAATATTTCGATTATTTCTCAAATGAAGGTGTTCTTTACTGATTTTGCCCATGAAAATTAAATCGCCTCTGTATTTTCGAGTTCAAGTTCAAAGAATTCTTTCCAGAGAAAATTATGCTCCCAATGATTTGCTTGATACATATGAGTAAATGACGCTGGTGAGGGTGTGTGGGTCAAAGGATTTGCAAATCTTGACAAAGGTCAAATGACAAGTTCATAAGTAGAGAAAGCAAAGCTGATGTGGGCATCAAGATGCCTCAGTGCAATGCATAAAGCAGTGACCCTCTTCAACTCAATCTACAACTGAACGATGAATCTGGCCTCCTGAAACGCCATGGCACGATCCAGGGCAAGTATCCGATCTATCTTCCAGATGACCACACTTACACACAGAAACTTGTGATCAAATAGGCATCGGGCAACAATGCATGGGAGAGTCGGTCTTACCATGATTAAAGTAAGAGAGCGATAATGGGTCGCTGGGCTACAATTATTGGTGAAGCAAATAGTTAAGTCATGTTATGGTTATCATTGATTCCAGGCGAATGCATATGCTGTCCCTTCCTGGGTACCCTTATGACCGACGGTACGCAAGAGGGAGCACCGTTTCAAGTCAAATATCGCTGCAAGGGCAAGTCATAAGCCAAGGATTACATACTGGTGTACTCCTGCAGCCTAAGGAGAGCAATGGTTCTACATGTTCTACCCAACATGGAAACAGCTGAGTTTCTGCGAAGACTGAACAAATATATTGCACAAAATCAAGACCACGAAGAAATTCGAAACGGACAGCGAAGAGAAACAATGAAGAAACACGAACTAAAAAAAACTTATAATAACCGGCTCCGGCTTTAAAGGCCACCACACGTATAAAAGTCACTGACCAATTAAAGGGTACAAATTCATATTTATCTTACTTCCTGGCGGCTTCAAGCAAAACCTTTAACTGCATTTAACAGGTTACAAATTAATCCAATGTCTTATTTTCTTAAACAATATCTCTGCTACAAGCCGAATGCCAATTATCACTGAAATTCTTGACAAACATTAGATTTTTCTGATAAAATTGATAAGATCGCTTGTATCAATAACAAATCAATATGGTAGATTAAACTGATTTACTTTCTGTAAGTGTGATTTTTTTTATCTCCAGACGTTACAAATCAGTGCAAGATGGTCAGGTGGCCGGATTTCCAGAAACAACCTAAAACCCTTTTTATGTTGAGAAAACAATCTTAAATGTCTTACAACTAGATTCAGGCACAACCTTGTTACGGATGCAAATGTCAAGTAAAAGCTACAGTACAAGTGAACCAAGCCGTTTTCATTTCATTATCAGCTTAACAGTCATCAAATACAAAATGCTCAATTGTTTACCTGCCTGGCGGCTCTGACGTCCGAATGGAACGAATCAGGCTCAACCACTGGAAATAAACTGTTCTATTTAACAAATGGAAATTTTAGTAGATCTAAGCAGAAAGTTTGATCGAATGGATCGTGCCCACAGCGAAGAAGAGATTTCGCTCATATTTCAAACCGAAGCAGATGTTAAGTAACAAGTAGATAAAATAAAGCACATGTGACTTGAGTGTAAAACCATATAACAACAGCCACAAAAGCACTAGCTATAAACTTAAGTATAATACTGATTGCTAAGAAAATTCTTTCAAGAGAATCAAGCTTTCATTTTATTCGAAATATTATGGAGTTTCAATAAATTAAGAAAAACACGACATTAGTAGGACCTGCACGTGCAAAATACAACCTGGTAGGTTTCTTTGCCTTCCTCGACAGAATACCAACGTGAAATTAACAGATTTCTAGTTTCTCTCAATGATGAGAGTGTAGCTCAAGTAAACACTTCCAACATCGTCTTGTTTTCTATCATTCCCTTCGTGAAATGGCTAAAATTCAAGCTTGATCATTTAGAGAGCAAAGTGAACACCTTGTAAAGAACTGTTTTGCTCCTCAGTCAAACAGAGTTTCAAAAACTCTCTCTTAAGCGGCCAATCCAAAATTTCTTGCGACCACGAGCACTTTCGAGGCCTGAAATTGGATAAATCGTTTGGTCTTGCGTTTCCAGTAGGCGAGTACCCAAAATCCTTGCGTTACTCAGATGTCACAACGTTCAGTTTATAAGATAGCGCTGACAGATATTAAACCTAACTGAAAGGATACTACTAGATAATAGGTCACATGACATTAAAAATTCAACAGTTGCAAAGTATAATAAAAATTCCTATTCCACCTGAAATACACAAGTGCTTCAAATCTTTTCCCTATGCCATGGAATAAGAATAAGAATTACAGTAGACTCTTGCTATCTTGAACTCTTCAGGGAAACGAAATATGGTTCGAGATAACAGGGGTTCGAGATAACCTATAGTAAATGACTGAAAAAACAATCCAAGGAAAATGAGTTTAAGTTCGAGAAAGTTGAGATTACAAGATAACCGACTTCAAGATACTGAGTTTTGATTGTATTCTTATTCTCAAAAGCGATTTGTATATTTGCTTTATTTTAATTGATAAGATAATAACTAATAATAATCAGTGGATCCACGTAGGTTTTAACTTCTTTTCTTGACCTTTCCAAACAAAGCGACCACCTCCATTAGGCAACCACTTCCTCTTGCATCAAGGGTGGCCCCTCCTCAACTTGAATGTCTGTGTGACTAAGGGCCTGTTCACATGGAGGTGGGGGACCCCGGGTAGGTGAGGTACCTCACCTCGGTGAGGTTACCAATCTTTCATACAATCTCTCTTTTTTTCTTGATTGCGTTCACATGCGAGGTGAGGTACCCCAGCTAGGCGGGTAACCCGGCTAGCCAGGCCGGGTAACCCGCCTAGATGGGGTGAGTTTTCTCCATGTGAAAGCTCGAGAGTGGGGTAACCCGCCTAGCCGGGGTAATAAAATCCAAATTGCGCAAAGCCCGCCAAAAAAAAACATGGCTGCCAACCACTACCAGCGTGGCGAGTTCTTTCGACGACATAAACTCAAACAACTCGAAAACCCTGAACTTGACAGTGCCCTCGACAATTTGGAAACCGATAGCGGAAAATTGCGTTTCCCACTGTTTTGTCCCCATCTTTGTTTATGTGCGTACTTTGTCACTGCACGATAGCATTTTAAACCTCACCCCACCTCACCGGGTTGCATGTGAAGACAAGTTTTCTTCACCACGGGTACGTGGGGTACCTCACCTACCCGGGGTCCCCCACCTCCATGTGAACAGGCCCTAAATGAACTAAACTTTGCACTCCTAAGTATGCTTGAGACCAACTTATCATTTGCTTCGCATGCAAAGACGTTTTGTAAGAAACAATGGGGTCGAAAGATGTCAAATTGCCATGACTTAAATGCACAAAATGAAAATTATCCCAGGAAAATATTTCAATATACTAGAACAGAGTAAAGACTGAATGTTTCAGATAATGAGAAAATTATCACACGAATCTCTCACCTGGACTACTGCCAGACTGCTGCAAAAGAGGCTTTGGTGAGCTGGGCGGTAAACGAGGTCTTACTCCAGTGTCACGATTTCCCGGACGACGGCGCACTAAAGAGCAAATCAAACAAAAAAAGAAAACATGAATATCACAATGTCAACTGTCATAACTACCGGGAGTAACCACGAAGACATACTAAAGGTACAAAAGGCTCAGTTTAAGGGATGAAAACTCGGGTGGACACCTGGAAGCTAAAAATTCCGCTTCCTTTAAACTTTGCCCGACTCTAAACTTGTACCATCCTCTAAACTTGATGGTGCTTGAGGTCATGGCCCATCACCAGCCATAACTTAAAATGGAAAATAAAGAGAGGGGCTGGGAAATGCAAGTCAAGACCACACGCCTTCTTCCCACATAAATGAGGGACAAATAAAGGTAGCTGGTCACGTCTTCTGTTAAACGGACATCAGTGGCTTTTCTAAACCCAGCCCAAAAGTGGATGCAAAAGTTTTAAAAGAGCTACTGCCTGTGAATCTCCACAAAGCAAGTGCTTTTTGCCTTTTTGTTGTTCCACTTAAACAATATTTCTTTCGGACCGATTGACCCCAGTAGCAGCTTCCCCAACAATTAAGGAGGTCCCGTGATGATAAACAGATGCGCTGCCAACAGTACAGATTCAGTGTAAAGGGGGCATCATGCAACCTGGCGTTAAGCCAATACAGAATTCTTGGAAGGCTTCGGATCTTAGGTATGCCGTGTGTTGCTTGTGTGCGAAAGCAACTATGGTTGCGTCAATGCAATCGTGACCATTCTCGATTGGACTGCGAATAAATCGCCAAAGTCTTTTCTTTTGATTTCGTGGGTGTCTTCTGACAGCCAGTGGTATAACCAGCAGTAGATTGGGAGTGTAATTTGGGAGCATTTTGTTCACATGTGGAATAAATGTTCCTAGCTTACAGGTACCTCTTGCTACACATTTCAAATGTGGAATCTGTGGGGTTCAGTTATATAATGGTAAGGCTAACTAAGGTTTACACAACGTCACCAATCTTGGGTTAACTTTAGTTTAATGTCTCAGTGCAACCACAAAAAATAGGCAGTCTATAGCATGTGGCTACTGCTTACATTAGGGAAGTTAAGCATTGACGACAGCACATTAGGACGACGACGACCGGAAGTCGGATTGTCACACTTGCGTGTACTGCGCATGTCCATGTTTGTCAATCAGTCGTCCACGTTTTGTCGACGACGAAATTTGACAGAGAATTTCGTTCTCTTGAAACGAAAGTAAAAGCACTGTCCTTGAAACTGTTTTTGCAGGTTTCGTATTCATATTTACGAAGCTGTGTACCTGAACGAGAGATAGCATGCGGATACATCACATTGAAGTGTGTTTTCAGCTCCTTTTGCGGCGATATATCGCGAGTGTTTCAGAGTTGTCTCTTCTCACTTCTTCAAATATATGGCCGCCGCGCTGCCTCAAGAGGAAACCGAGAAAACGTAAGCTACAAACAATTGTAGATCTTAGTAGACTCTTGCTATCGCGTCGAGCGTCGTAATTGAATTTTGTCGCTAAGTTGGAACTTTCTTGTTACTTGCTATTCCTTTATCGTGTGTAGAGGCAAGTACTTTCAGTGGACGACAGATCACGATGTAATCATGTGCAGGGAAGTGCTTGTGAGTGAACCCTACAAATTTAAGGAGAGGACCCCTAAAAGAGAGCAGTCATGGGAATCCGTTGCCCAGCAGCTCAACGGCATCCATCAGCCGAGCTTTAGAGTCACCGCCAGATCCGTGCATGATCGGTTTTCACTAACATCGACAAAATATGCGCAAAAATTGAGAATGGAAGAGAGGGCTTCGGGTGTTGAAGTGGAGCAGACGGAGCTCGATAGCCTGTTGGAGGAAATCTTGGAGCGAGAGAAGGACGCCCAGAAGGAATTAGACTCAAAAGACTGTGAAAAGAAGAGTAAGGTATACAAGGAAAAAGCCACAGCAGAGGAAGTGAGGAAGCGAGCAATGGAGAGAATAGCTAAACCCAAAATTGATGATCAGGAGAACAAACAAAAGAAACCGAAGGTCAGACGAAGCACTCTTGATGCTATTGATTACTTGAGTGAGAGTGAGAGTGAGAGTGAGAGTGTGTGTGTGTGTGTGTGTGTGAGAGAGAGAGAGAGAGAGAGAGAGAGAGAGAGAGAGTGAGAGTGAGAGTGAGAGTGAGAGTGAGAGTGAGAGTGAGAGTGAGAGTGAGAGTGAGAGTGAGAGTGAGAGTGAGAGTGAGAGAGAGAGAGAGAGAGAGAGAGAGAGAGAGAGAGAGAGAGAGAGAGAGAGAGAGAGAGAGAGAGAGAGAGAGAGAGAGAGAGAGAGAGAGAGAGAGAGAGAGAGAGATCGGACAACGAAAGCGAGTACAAGAAACAGGAGTTAGAAGTCAGGAAGAGAGAAATAGAGGTGCAAGCTGAAAAGCAAGATCAAGCTTGCAAACAACAGCAGACTATGTTTTCAGCAATGATGGCTCAAATGCAGCAGCAACAACAGAAGCCAGCAGAATTTGCAAGCAATGTTAGTGGCACAACAGCAGCAGCAAGGCAAGCTTCTGATGGCATTCATGGAAAACAACAAGAGTGAACTCTTTGAACTTAATTCAAGGCTGTGAGTAACATTTTGTCATAAGCCATTTTGTAAACAATGAGTTACATTGCATTGAGTTGAACCTCCACTAACAGGGGTCTCTTTTTATAGTTTTACATTTTACTTTCAGGAAAGGTGGGCTTTGCTGGCAGTTAACTATAAATTGTGTTAAATGAACTAAACAAGGAAACAATTGTTGATTAAGGTCAATTAAGTTTACCCATGCATCCCATTTTGGGTCCAAAGGTTGCATTTTGTTATAGATTAAGGTGATTGCAAGGATGTGCTTGCATTGTAGTATGTACTTGAAAGTTTTGATAATAAAAGTTGTTTTTTACATTTGTATTGTATAAAATCAGTGACTTTTCTCATTTAAAACTGGGGAGAGGCCAAATTCTGAGGGGTGCCATTAAATACAATGCTTTTGACTCTGCACTGCATGCAGTAATGTTTTCCCTTTATTGAAAATTTCACAATTCTTCATTTCCTTGTTATATCTAGTAGTCAGTTCATAAGCATCTTTCTGAACTTCACACATGTACAATTAAGTCATGAGGTTTGAACAAAACTGGCTTAATTAGCTAATGAATTGGAACCGTTCAAAATGACCTGTTTTGATGCATGTGATCCATTACTTATAGTCAACTTTGAACAACTGCAATGCAAGTAGATAAATAAGAATGCAGCAAAAGAAATGAAAATAGGTATTTATTTTGTAAAATAACCCCATTTATTACAAAACAGTCAATATTGGCTTCATATCTTACAGACAGTATAAGCCACAGTTGCTAGTAAACTGTTCACACCATTTCCTAAACAAAATAATCTTCCAGTCTTGGTGGTATGAGATCAAAAAAGGTTGATGTCAGGTTCCCATACAAGCATGTCAGTGCATTTCGAAGTATCACGGAAACTACATACATTTTCCCAACACTGTTTAGAAAGAGTTTCAAATTTTTTTTGAAGTCATTGAATTTAAAGGAGTTTACTTCATCTCCAAATAGCCACTCTACTGAGCTCCTAACAGCATTAATTCTATGATTGTATTCTTCCATTTGAGGAGTGAGCACACCATACTTGAAGGGTCCTTGAAGGTGTATTCTGATCGGATAAGCTACAATCCCGGCCAAAAGTAGTTGGGACACTTGAGCTGTAGATCACGTATCCCCCATCCCCCCTAATCAATGTTGGAAAATATCGCGTTTTTTTTTTCAACCAAAAGGGAAAAAAATCATCCGATTATCAACATTGTTAGTGGGGGGAGGGCAGAACTGCTTGCTGTCCCAACTTTTTTGTCCGAGATTGTGGGTCGCCATAGACACAGAGTGGCTGGCCAGCTGGATTAAAGGCAAACTGCTCCAAGTCACGAAAAAACCTTGAGTCAGCGAGCATACCAGCATCATGTTTTCTCCCTTCTAAAACGAGACAGATTATGATTATATTAGCTGTTATGTGAAATAGATGAATAGATAAAACATGGAGGTATATTTTAGTCAAGGAGGGAGGGGGTATGGACTAGGGTCAGGATTTGAGGGTGATTTTGTTAATTGTTGCAGGCAGAGGGGGTGGACTTCTATGCATGGGGGACTTGCAAAATATTTGCATTCAAGGGAACGTTTATTTTCTAACATTATTCTTGGTCAGATTACTTTTACAATAAACAGGATATGCCCTACATGAGGGGAAAATGAAGTTTCAAAGCAAGTGAAGCCTCCACCTGGGAGTTACATATAAAATAAACAGAAATAAGAAGTATCTTAAGCAGTCAAAATCGTCTTCAGTAATATCAGCTAATTTTAAATAACTTACCAACTGGGTCATATAAATTTCCTATCATACCGTTAAGCAGTGCAATGCTTTGAAACTTAAGGGCGTGGACCCGCTTATGTCCATTGTAAAGAATCCTTTGGTGTTCTCCAGGGCGCGCAATAGGTCTGACCGTGTCATCAATAAACCCAAAGCAGTTTCCAACGGAGCCCCCTTGGCTGTTATAGCATCAACGTAGGTTTGGAGGTTTGCAGGACTAAGAATACATGATTCCAGTTCAGTAGCTTGTGTCCATGGGTATCATAAATGTAGTCGAGCATTGGGTTGGTAATCATACTGACAACTGGCACTGGTTTAGCAAACCTGTTAACCATGTCTCCATATCTACAGGGATAAGACATTCGCTTGAGTAGCTTGCAAAGGGCTTCAATGCCGTCACAAACGGACCGTTGGTCGCAGGTTATGGTGCCTGGAATCTGTAGAACGTTTGATAAAGCTCATACATCTCATTTACGAAAACGGAACTCTACCACACTTTCTGATTCATCGAGCTCATCCAGGTCAAAGGCTGTGTAACAATTGTATGGAAAATCCGGGTCTCTCGAAGAATAAAGGTCATAAAGAACAACAAGTTCTTCATCATCAATCAAACCATCGTCATGGCTGATAAGAAGCAAATTGCGAACGTCTCTGAATGCCATAAAGCGACAAAACGTATCTTGATTTATCGTGAGTAAAAATGTCGTCGTCTATCAAAAAATCGAAAACGTCTCCCCAGTCTTTCTCGGATATGGAACGTCGTCGTCGTCCGATTCGTCGTCTATGCTTAAGTTCCCTATTAAGGAGAACTAAAACACAACCCTTTCCTCTTCTCACCTAACTTGCATAATTACAAAGTAAGATTATAATGAATCTTTGGAACTGCACCAAAAACCCATCTCTCAAATAATTAAAAGTTAACAAAATAAATCTCAAACTAGAAATTGTAGAGAACTACCTGTACTATAAGGTACAACTCTACCTGTAAAACTTGAAAAGGTAACAATTTGTTGGATGATAGAGTCATGTTGTACATGATGTTAAATTCTTTTTCTCCTTATTTGAAAAGATCATGGGTGAATCATTGAATTATACGTCATTGATAAGCAGAAAAGCAGGAGAAGTGTACATCAACTTCCAGAATATCGTGCTCTGTGATTGTTTGTAACTGTTTTGTGAAATTTCCATTGTCTGCGACCGAATTGCGAAACCTATTGACGCTCTTGAAGCATATAGTTACCCGTTTAATGTTAAAATTGCGGGCATGCCAGCTGCAATGGAACGCGAAACCTCAGACCAAACAGTAAACCTCTGTCTTAAGTTTTTGAAGCGCTCGGAGTTGGAGACGTTTCACTTAAAGACATCGATATTGCTCATCGAATACCGAGCTGCTCTGCTACGAACAGGCCGAATAGCATCGTTTGCAAATTTACTCGAAGACTGGCAAAGGAAAAAGTCATGGCTGCGCAAAGTAGATTGGAGAACCTCGAGGCGTCACACCTAGGCTTCCCTGACGAGTTTGACATCAGTCATATTAAATTATATGACCATTTAAAGCGTCGACTACAGGAACTTCTCTTGGAGAGCAAGAAATACAAGAACGCCAACAACTTCAAATTCCGTTGGGCGCAAAAATGGAGCTCTTTCCGTGCAAAACGGAGACAACCCTAGATGATTTGGAAAATCTAAGGGAGTCGCGATAAGCTAAGCATCGAGGAAGATAATGGAGTTGCAGTAAACTGGGACACTCTGAAAACTGATCTTTGATTTATCGCTTAAATTAGCTTGTAATAAGGTTACGATGTAGAAATAAGGTTCAGGAAAAAGTTCAACACTCATAAAGCTGCCTTACTATACATTTAGAGGCAGTTTAGCCATTCTTATGGTCAATTTAATAGTTCGATTTTCTTTACTCCCCAGTGTAGGAGATATCTAGATAAATTATCCAGCTTATTTGACCTAGATCTATTTAACTTGTTTACCAATCTTGACGGTCAACTGAATAATAATAACAAGGATCACAACCAATGTAAATACTTATCCCCGCATAGTTTTCAGTTATTTAATAGAAACCTATCCAGCATTGAGATTCAATCCAGATTCTCCGTTTTTCACAATAATGTTGTAAGCATCAAGCGAACCATCGAAAAATTGACATCCTTCAATAAAAATGTAGTTATCATGGGTGATTTCAATATAGATCTATTGAAATGTGAAACATCCCAAATTAGCCATGAATCCTTAACGTCTTTACAAAGTTGCTAACTCATTCCAACAGTTGATAAGCCTACTCGAGTCCATCGAAACTCAGCCACGTTAATTGATATCTTTCAAAATAACCCTGATCAATTTTTTTTCTTTGCGGTAACATCATCTCTGCAATTAGTGACCACTTCTCTTAATTTTGCATAATCAAAGCGGCAAGAGACAAATATAGAGGGCACACTCTAATTTTTCCAATTTTGACCAATCCAATAAGGAACTGTCTGAAGTTGACTGGGACAGTATCCTCACAAATCATGCAACTGATCCGGACTAACTATTTTCAACATTTTATAACAAATTGAATAAAATTTTAAACAAGCATGCTCCCATCACAAAGATCTCAAAGCGTAAACCCGAACAGCTTTCCAAACCTTGGATATCTAGTGGACGAAAAGCATCCATTAAGGTCAAAAACAAATTGTATGTGTCCCGTGACAATGACAGATACAAATATTATGGAAACAAAATTTGTAGCCTGTAAGCCAAAGTAAAAATATTTACTACCAGGATTATTTCGAACGCCACAAAACGAACATGAAAAAACCATGGGAAGGGATAAACGACGTCTTGCATCGTAGTAAGAAGACCAAACTTATAACTGCCCTTAAGGACCCTAATAATGGAAACAAAATCGTGAAGGAACCTTCACTGATTCATAATATTCTTAATGAACACTTTGCTACTGGGAAATAGGTTAGCGAACACAATTCCAACTCCATAACAACATTATCTTAATTACGTTAGTCATCGCAAAATTCACCAATTTCATATTTTCTATTCCAACCGGTAACGCCCAACGAAGTGAAATTCCAAATACTCCATTATATTCTTCTCCCATAAAATTATTAAAGTGTGCTAGTGGTATCATGGCTCCTATTCTCTCAGAAATATTTAATACCTCAGTAGCATTAGGAAAATACCTTCAAAACTTAAATTGTCCAAAATAGCTCCAATATTTAAGAGCAGCGAAGAAAATGATGCCAATAACTGCAGACCTATATCCCTATTATCCAACTTAAATAGAATTCCTGAAAAGATCATGTACAATGGAGGGAAAGATAATATTGACAAACATAATTTATTATATTCCCCCTAGGGGTATGGTTTTCGTAAAGATCACTCGACTCACTATGCAATACTAGTTATTGTAAACGCATTGGAATGCACGGATAAACTTAAGATTCGAAGAAGTACTGCTGGTAACTTTACAAGATATCATTCGGCTGCATGTTGCAAAGTCATCTCCTGCTAATTCAGTCATCTTCTTGGGAAGGAGTGACTGTCCCTATTCATCCCAAGCCTAGGACTGTCCTCGCTGCATAGGGACCTTCGCTCTTTCCAATAATCATCTCCCTGGGCTTGATAGCATGGGGGCAATTGCAGCCAATATGAAGTGGTACATCTGTGTCCCCCTGGTAAGGATGCATCGTGTGTCTACCATCTTCTTCAGGTGAGGCCATTTGCTTGCCACCTCTGGAGTAGGGATTTGGTTTCTATGATGTGGGATTCTTGACCTTGAGTAGATCTTGGGAAGCTCTACCTGAATTCTTTTGTCCACGGGCTTAATAACCACGCCATTAATCTTTTCTAAACACACTTCTTCTCTTCCAAGCATTGTGTGGAGATTGAACGTGATTTCTGTCCCCTAAAATCCTTGCTTATGGAGCAGCTCAATCTTCAAAAAAGGTTATATCGCTAGCTTCATCTAGACTTCTTTGTGTGGATCATCCTTATGATGCAACCATACATAATAATAATAATGATAATGTTTAATACTTGTATTGCGACTTTTACATCTAAATATGAATAAAAGCGCATCGCAATCTTAATAATATAATACAAATGATAAAAACGACTATATGAAAGAATTACAACCTAACAACTAAATTACAATGTTTACATCTTTAATTTAATTATGAATATCACGTTAAAAAATATTCAGCAAACCTAATTTTTTTTAAAAAAGTGTTCAGCATCGATTTAAAGGTGTTAAGGTCTGTCTGACTTGTAATGTTTGCCGGCGGGGCATTTCAAGTCTTCGGCGCAGACGCTGAGAAAGCCCTATTCCCTAGTATGCGCTTAGATCGTGCTGAAGGATCTCGAAGCAACACTCCTACATTTATAGAGCGTAATGAATAGCGTTCATTTCTTCTAAATTGTATGAGATCACGTAAATATGCTGGTGTGGAAAATGAATTACTTTAAAAGTTAATATTGATATTTTATAACTAATTTTATACTTGACGGGCAGCCAATGAAGAGTGAATAGTATTGGTGATATATGATGAAATCTAGGTGTATGTGTGATCAGGCACGCAGCTAAGTTTTGAAGAATGTAGCTTCGCCAAATAACAGGCTGGTATCTTATACAGTAGGTCATAACAGCCTGAACCAATAACTTAGCGCTATCACACATTAAACATTTTTACATATTTGTCTGATATTATGGATATAGTGAAAAACTGACTGGCAAATCTTATTGATTTGTGTGGACATACTGAGATTCCAGTTGAGCCATGCCCCTAAATTTCGTACAGCCGTAGCGGCCACTGCCACCTCAACATGACCGACCTGTAGATGGTCAAACCTAATCTTATCTAATTGTGGCCTAGTAAGACTAGAATAATCTCCGTCTTATCCAAGTTCAACTTTAATTTATCTAGCTTCATCCAGGCACCAGTGCTGTTGATGCATCTCTCCATTGCTTGTACAGCTTCCTGTTGGTCTGCCTCAGAGTTAGGTTTGAACGACAAGTACAGCTGTGTATCGTCAGGCGTGAACGGGAGGAAGATGGGCTCTGATGACTTAGAAGAGCTTACTTGCATACACTGTAAACAATAGAGGGTCCAGGCACGAACCTTGAGGGACACTTTAGAATAAGTCGATCCATCATAGCAAACTCGCTGAGATCTTTGTGACAAAGAAAATGAAAACCAGTTGAGTGCAGATCCAGTAATTCCAAAGCTCGAGCCCAATCACCCGAGTAGCACTTGATGGTTCACTGTGTTGAACGCGGCACTTAAATCAGGTACCACTAACAAATTAGCTCTCTTCCAACACGATACACAGATTGCAATAGTGGGTATAGTTCAAACTACAATACAGATAGGATCATGGAATTTATTACAATTGCCCGATCACCAACAGTGTGATGACATATTTGCTACAAAGTGGGAAAACTGTCGATGAGCCTTTCGGTTTGGGTGTGGCACATTGGTTCTGCTTAGAGGCCCCTGTTGAAGTTGCAAAGGCGTTCGAGTAAGTTGCCTGTATCCGGTTTGTGAAACTCTTTCGCCCATCAGGACCTCTTTTCTGTTCTGTCTTAAAAACACCAGCAGAGAAAACAGTTCCGGTGCAGTATTCACATGCGGCTGAAGGGCAAAAACTTGAGGTGTTAGTGGAGTGCACATTTCCTTGGGCACAAAGGGGGGAGCATTGTGATCAAGGCTGCTATGCACATGATCTGGCGGGCTTGTGTCGGTAGTTGAAGTATTTGCATTGTCCTCTATCTTGACAGGTTTCATAGCATCTACTTCTGCTTTGGCCATTGCCAACTCTTTCATCGTTTTTACCCTCTTAAGTGCAGCATCTTTGTCCAGGAACTTTAGCTTGGCTTTAAGTCTGGCGGCCCTTGCTGCAGCTTTAATCTTCTGGTTACGTGCTGAAGAACTCAAGACTCCTCTATGACCTGATTAAGTTCTTCAATTTGTTTTCCACTTCCAAGCGAAGAGTTTACCCTTCTGATTTGTTTGGGAATTCGCTGCTATGCTCTGTCTCTATGGTGTTTCAGAGTTTCCAAACTAAATTCTCGGCATTTATCCGTTCGCTTCCGATTGCCTGTGCGTATCGATACTATACGTGTTTAGTCATCGCATGATGAAAGACCATGTTTGGTTTCTTGTATTGTATTTTATCGTATTTGATTTACTCCATACAATAGTATTAATAGGGTCAATACAAGAAATCGATAATAATATCATTAATATCTATACTAGGCAGAATGAGAATGGAGAAGGGCACAGTATAGTAAAACTAATTACGGCCCTTGAAGCAAATTGATTGTTTGACATAACTTATATACATGACTACTCACTATTTAAAATGAAAAACTATTAATATTCACAAACACAAACCACACACATAAGCAAACTAAAAGTCAAGTAATTTAGTATTGAGCAAGATAATATTTAGGATTTTAGATGGTTTGTTGCGAACAGAAAGAGGGAGATCGTTCGAATAGTATTTTCCAATGACGGTGGGGCAGACCTTTCTTTTATTAAGGGCCTATTCGTATTAGCGACAAGTCTGTTTTGATAAGGCGCAATGATTGACATCGCTAGTGCAGACGTAATTTCCCAACGCGACAAAATTTTGCTACAGTGAGCAAACTTCAAACGTTGCGACGGCCTGTCCCTGTGGCACGCCAATATGCGACGAAGCAAGTTAAAATAACAACTTTTGTTCTGAAAGTGCAACACAAAATAAGAGATAATATTACGCTAACGCGCGTGAAGTAGCACACAATGGTACACAGAAATTTCCCCTTTGGAGGCGACTTGTACCCTTCCAGAACCGGTTTCGAAGACCCAAACCAATGAGGCCATATTATCATCCTTATTCATTACCTCCATCTCACGTCCAGTATGGGCCCAATAGCGTAGAGTTTTAAGGGTGTTTGCAGAGTTTGTCAATGTCTGGCAGCGCTAGCGCTACTTCAAGTTCTAGCCAAACCACCTCGTCGGAGTTACCGACTGATTTGGATGAAGAGGTCTGAAAGGTGTAGGATAAATGAACAGAGGAACATTAAACTCTCCTAATTGACCTCTGGGCAGAGTACGATAACGAGCTGGAGAGTGCCTAAAGTCGGAAACATTTGGCTAAGATACAAGAACGCCTCAACAAGAGATTCAAGTCGTCATTGTCCGTCACACAGATCCAGCAAAAGATCCGCTATTCAAAAGAACAGTTCAAAAAATCCAATGACTGGAACAGGTGGTAACAGAACAAGCAGCCCGTATTTTGATAAAATCGAGATTATTGGCAAAAAGGTGCAGTGACCTTGAAGCTCATTGTTTTGGCGAGAAACACAAGCACCCCCCCCCCCCCCCCCGAATCAAGATGATCAAGAGAGCGGCAAACCTGAAAATTGCGAGGAGGAAAAAGATGACGGCGACAAAGGAAATGTCAAAGAAAATAAAAAAGGAAAGGTCTCAAGCGTCCGCTAGAACAAAGTCTCGAGGGTGAGGAGGAAAACGAGAGGGCCCAAAAATTCGACCAAGAAATGGTAAATCAAGGGCCCAAGTGGCCGATACGATGCAGAATATCGTAACGTCGATGCAGGCAGCCCAAGCGCAGTTTATGGGCGAATTCATGACGCTTTTTGCTGGCATGGCAAACCAAGCTCAACGCAAAGACTGATAATGAATATGTACAAGTAACGGATGTAATTCTTGACAATGTTAAGGTTTTGTTCGATAAACTAATTGATGAAAGTCTAAAACACGTTCTTTGGTCTATCTATGGTTCTTTTTAATATCTTGGAAATTATTTTTTGTATTACATCGACCAATTAATAATTATTGTTATCAGATTTGGGCTGCGTTCTATATCAGCAAACTTGTCCACGCCAATTTTGCTTTTGTAATTAGTTCAGGAGGTCATTAACGGTTTGGGTAGTTGACAAAATTGATCTTGCTATCCACACGCTTGTGCAGTATTCTCCAACGGCTTTTGATTAGGCCGAAAGCGCACCCCACTTTAACGCGGGCAGATGAGTATTCTTGTGGATCATTGGTTCTCTCAGGAAAAGGCTTTATCATCGTGCATTCTACCCGGGTAACCAGCTTCTGTTACATCATGTGTTACAGCCTGCCCCAGCAGTGTGGTATATTCGGGCGGAACAAAAAAAAGTGGCGTCCATCCTTGGTATCGTTGTGCTTTCTTGGTACCACAACAGGGAGTCGCGGCGGTCATGCTCCCGAGGTTTTCGACATCGGTGGATCCACAAAAAAATTGTGAAAAGTTCATTCAGATGTTCAAAGATTGATGTAAGCTCAACGGATGGTATGACAGCGAACCTCCACCGGACGCACCAGAAGAAGGAGCGGATTCTGTGCCTGTTGAGGCAAAGTGGCTTGTAAAAGGGAAAGCCTTGGCAGCTTTCTGTTCTGCCATTGCTGGTAAAGAAGAACTCAAAAACCTTGTACACAGCTTTCAACTGTCAGAGAAAGAAGCAAAGGAACTGAACTATAACACTTGAAGGAACACTTCATGGCTAACGAAGGAGTTCTAACGGAACGAACAAAGTTCGCCCAAATGACACAGGAAAACCAAGACTCCGTCACAACGAGGAAGTCCTGAGACTTGAGTACTTGTGATAAATGTGAAGACCAGTTGCCCAGAGATAAATTCATATCAGGGATCGACAACGAGAGACTGATGTCACAACTGCTAGACGAGGGCCACAGAAATAAAACAACGAAAGAAATAGTCTCATTTAAGACAATGCTACAGGTAGCTAAGAACTTGGAGCAATGTGAGAAGGCTAAAGCAATAATGCAGCGAGCTTAAGGCCCCACAGAACAAGTAAACTACACCGGCACAAAGTCGCCCTCAAAGTCGGAGCAAAACAGGGGTCAAGATCTGTCTAACCGCCCGTGCAAAACTGAAACCTGTCGGTATTGTGCAGGTCTGCCACACCCTCACTCTGTATGCCCAGCTTCAAACAAGCGATGCTCTAGGCAGGGCTGTGGAAGAATTGGACACTTTGCCCGAGCATGCCGATAGGAGCACCCCCTTTAGCCAGGTCCACTCAGGCACACCATCTTGATGCCACTTTAGGGGAGAAGTATAAAACTGACCTCTTTGAGGTGGATATCAAATCAGAAAAATATGCCCAAAGTGTCTACAGCACTTCACAAAATCCTCAGGGCACGGTGGTGGGCCGTAAATTTCTTCAGCCATTTGAAACTAGGTGTGACCAAGGATCTAACCTAATTCGATCGGAGTGCAGTTAGATACCACCTCCACTTGCAACACACTGTCAGAAAAACTTGCTCAATCATTGATCCCTCCTGAGCATGAAGAAGATCACAAACTATCTCACCCCTAGTAAAGCATTTCATGTTTTGAGAGACTCACATATACAAGGAAAGCCACCCCTCTCCAGAAACCCCAGCCTGAGCGCCCAGAAGAACCGCCAACGCCTAAGAACTCACACACCAGAGAACCTCAAGAATCAATACCAGCACCGCGGATGTTTGACGTTCCGCATCCAAACAAATCGTGTCACATCTGCTAGTCTTCTTAACGGTTCGCATACATCCGTTAACCCAGATAGGAACTTGCTAAAGTAGTTGAAAAAGCCCAGGAGCCGTTGCACTCCAGCCACAATGGTTGGTTTTGGCATCTCAATGACAGCTTGCACTTTTGCAGGATCTGGGCGGAGCCCTTCATTGGTAATAAGGTGTCTCATAAATGGCACACTGCTCATTCTGAGCCTTACTTTCGCTTCATTTAGCTTGATATTCTTCTCTCTGCAATGATCCAAGAGTGCACAAAGTTTGCGGTCATGATCTGCAGTGACGTCCTCCAGTGTCTCGCCTTCACCACACAGGAGAATGTTGTCATGTATAGAAGTGACACCAGAGAGACCTTCAAGGGCTTGCTGTAAACATCTCTGAAACTCTTCTGGAGCTGATGAAATGCTAAAGGGTATACGAAGCCACCGAAAGTTGCTGAATGGTGTGTTGAATGTAGTCACATGAGAACTGTCCTCATTGAGGGCCACAGGCCAGAACCCGTCAAAGTGCTACAGCTTTCGCCTTTCCAAGCTCCGGAAGGATGTCTTCGATGGTTGGTCTTCTTAGATGATTGGTGTTCAGGTCACGTGGATCTAGGCACACTCTTAATTGTCCATTCAGTTTGGTGACCACAACAAGGCTAGACACCCACGAGGTTGGCTGGGACACCGGGGCAATAACCTTCATCTGTATCAATTTGGGCAACTCATCCTTTCGGTATTTTCCTGGGAGGGTAAACCACCGCTCTAATGCTTTTGTCCACATCTAGATGATATTCTCCCTCAGGTAGGACTGCGCCTTCAAAAACATCTACATACATCCTAAGCAACTTTTCTCTGGAAATGGGCTGATCTGTAGCTCTGCTGGAAGTGTCAGTAACCCGTTCGTGAAGGACGTTTGGCTCATTCTGCAGGGTCACGATGTTATGTTGAACTGTGACAAGATTAATTTGCTGTATGGTACGGCTACCCAGCACCAGAGTACAATCAGCATCAAGGACAACAAAGTTCATCTTGCATCGCTTCCCATTCTTAGGGTTCACCATCTTCACTTGACAACGACCTAGGGGCCTCATTGTTGTCTGCTTGTACATGGACAATATCTGGTCAGTCTTGACGAGCTCATAGTCCATCAAGTGAGAGCCCAGTGCCTTGGCATTGATAACATTACAAGTTGCCTCGATATCCAATTGGAACAGCACCCTCCTATTGTTGATCATTGTTGCAAAGATTTGTCTGGGAAACATCCTGTCTTCGACTTTCTTTACCTTAGCAATCTCCGGTGTGAGTTTCAACGACAGAAGCTCCTCATACTGAGACTCTGAGTCCTCATCTTCCCAACGTTCCTGCAGAGATTTGCATTTTTGTGGTCCCCCACTAAGGCGCTGTGAAGCAAAAATGATTCAGCTTGTGACACTTCCTCCACTGCTGACCGAGCGCAGGACACAACTTTGCCTTTATCCCATGCTTCTGACCACAATACTTGCACCTTTGTTTTAAACATTTCCTTTAACACGATGAACTAGATCAATAGCTGTTAGCCCTCTGGCCCTTCTCTTAAAAATTCTGTCGCCCTTCAAATTTTAAGACACTTGCAAAGATCGAGACCTGTTTCCCTCTACAGGTGTTCTCTTAGATGGTACCTCAAACACCACAAACCAAACGATCACGAAGAGAGTCATGAAGAGCACTAAAATTGCAAGTTGAGGCTAGCAGTTACAGTTCGGTCAGATATTTCTCAAACGACTCACACACTTCTTGATTGTGGCTGAAGAACTTGTATCGTTCGACGGTCTTGTTCTTTTTTGGGTCACAGTGCATATCAAAGGACCGAATAGCTCTTCCACTGTACGTTTTTTTCACTTCAACTGCAAACGTCATGGTCACCAGAATTTCTCTGCCGTGGTTTCCAATTAAATACCTGAACATCTTTACGCGCATTTCCTCCGACTCGTCGGTCAACGAAAGATCCAAGTAGAGTTGTGTTTCTTCCTTCCATCGTTTCCATGCCTGCGGAAGATCACTCGAATCGAAGTTCAAATCAGGCGCACTGAGCTTGTCCATTTCTTCTTCTCAAGGGCAAGCGAACGTTTATTTGTTCTATTTGGGTTCGTTAAGCCTACTGATTTTATTGCGTTTGCAGGAAAGCTCTCCATGTACTTCGCGAAGTCGGACTATTTGGATACAGTATTGTGAAAACGAAATGCGAAATTCAACGATTTCGCTTCTTGTTGCCTCAGTGAAATTTCGAAGGAAACTTTGCACGTTTCGCTCAGCATTTCACTTCTCAACGTAATTTCAGTGCAATTTCGCAAACGACGCTGTTAAATTAGTCATTTAGTTTTTATTTTGTTTTCCCCTTCTGTTTATCCGAGTCCCCCCTCCAGGTTGACCCACAAAAATTCACGACACGTCACGTACCAATTTTGTCATGTTTCAGTTTTTTTTTTACACTTAGACTTTGTAGTTCGCATCATATTTAGCTAGAGTAAAGACTTCGTTCACCAGTAATATACAAGGATCAGGCATTATTTTCATCCGTCCTAACCAGCCCTTACTACGTGGGTCAGATAAGTAACCTTTTCCAGGCCCTCAGATAATCAGGGACCAACCTCAGAGGGAGCGCGGAGAAACGTGAGTTGGGGAAAGGGGGACAGCGAAGGGCCGGTTGGGAAATTCTTGACTGCCGTCTCCTGATAAAGCAGCTCATGCTCTAAACAGCCCAACCAACAGCTTGTTTTTGACACAACTTCGACATGATAGTGAATTCTATCCATTGGGTGATATTCAGGGAAACTTCTTGTGTTTATTTTTTGTGTTTTTTCAAATATTGGAGCTGTACCAGCCCTGAAATAATTCTCAAATCCGCACTGACCGCGAAATGATCTCCAAGTGACTGAGACTGAAACCAGGGATTTTGGAGTGCATTAGAAAAATGAAGTTCTTACACTTCCAAGTATTTAATCAAATGCATTGTAGTGAAAAGCTTAAAAACTACAAAAGGTCACTCACAATGACCAATCCCTACCTCGCATGAACAACTTTGACACAAAATAGATAAGACGCGGTTCAAACGAAGCTAATCCTTAGGTACGGCACATAGAAAGTTTGACTGATTTGAATTTGGATCAGGTGAATAGAACGACAAAACCGATTCATGTACTGAATCCAATACATATATTGGGTATACATTATATCAATTATATTTTACCCAGAGTTCTGCCCGTTTTATCAACATTCGCCTCCAAACAAACCTTGCCAATGCTAATTCCATTATATTAAACATTCAACCTCTGAGCTGACATCATAACTCAATCTAAGAAGCCACATTTAAATGTTTTGACAATGCTAGAAACTGGTGTTACGAGTTCAGGAAGAATATATTGTTTAAGCTATCATTCCGTTTTTACAGAAAGCTGGCCAGTTCAATAGTGCAAATTGAAGATACTAGAGTCAGCATAAGCCCAGGTATACCGACTTGAGGTTAAACACAATGAAGAGTGCAAGGGATCGACAGTTACACTTTTACGTTGAAGCACTCATCTTCCAAGTCATCACTAAAGTAAAATAATTTCAAGAGAGGGGAACGCCTTTTGAAATAGAGAGCCTTTATGGAGACATGGTTTCCCTTTAAAATTCGCATTTTATAATGGAAACTAGACCCTTGAATCAAGGGTTACTCGTGCACATACAGAGTAGGTAGCCCAAGCTGTGTGATTAGGTGATACGCAAACGTCTGTTTTTCTGTGGCATTTATGGAATTATACAATGTTTGACTGTTAGACAGCAAAAATGATGAATGTTGTTTCTCAAGAGCATGTTTCATGTTTGCATAGTTAAAAAAATGTTTTTCAGCAATAAACTTTTTGTGCTATTAATTTGTGTTTTCTTGTAATATTTAGGTGAGCATCATAATAATGAAATACAGAAATCCTCCTTACTACAGAAAACAGTTTTTGTTGTAAATATGTAGTATTTTCTGTATTAGTCAGGGCACATTGTTAACTTTTTCAAATACATCAAAGTCACCACTGACAATTAATTTTATGAAATAAAACTCAGTTGTTCTAGCTTTATGGTGAAAAATGCAGCAAAAACAGTAAGTTGACAGCCACGCTATAATTTCAGTATTATCATCTATATTATTAATTATCTTTTGGAGTTCAAATTCAGTTGCCTTAGAAGTAGAATACAGATTTTCTTTTTTTTTTTTTTGTAAATTATAGGTGATACTGATATCTGCATCACATACTTGAAGACTTTTGGGGTAAATCATTGATTGCAAGATACTCTTTATTGCAACTCACATTTTGGGTGTAAAAATGTTTCTATGATTAGAAATTGAATCCAGTGTATCTGAGTTCCAATAGCTACAGGGTTAAATAACCGAAAACAAATACAATAAAATGATAAAGCTCAACAATGTTGTAACATATCACCCTGCTTGCACTGGAATTTAAATTTGTAGTAGCACTCCAATCGCTTTGCTGGTCATTATTAATGAGATGGGATGTTATTCCACTTTGTTCAGCTGTGTGTGTGGACTAAATGAATTTTCACCTGCAATACTTTGCACACACACTTCAGTAATATGCACAACTCTGATTTCAAATGTATCTGTTCCACTGTAATAGAATGCCTGAAAGTAGTTTATTTGGTCACTCAACAGTACACAAGTATCTCGAGGGTGGGGCAAGCTACCGGGATCTCTAGCATGTAAGTCAAATATCCTGAAACTGCTGTTACCAAACAGTAAATATCTACTGTATTGCATTCATAGAAATGAATGATAACTTTCACTGATTAAAATTTGCATTTAGCATTACCAAAGGACATACACACAGAAAGGGAGATCAACATTATATGAGATATCATGTATAATTATGACCAGTGTAACTTTGACTGAATTGGATCTGGTAAATGGTTTCAATACTGTTACCATGTCTGTTAATTCTGTAAACAATAGATAATCTTGGTTGTGCTGTCTTGATATGATAGAGTATAATTCATTTCTAATATTCATAATGTTTACCAAGTCTGCACAAGACGTTACTGGGAGCCTTACAGTGTATAGTTTTAATGCACACAGTGACATGGCAATACATTCACGACCAGTATTAAGGTTACCGTATACCTTCGCGGGTGTCCTTAGCCAAAAAATTATTACTGCGCTGTCTTAAATACAACCATTACAAATTATGTATCAATGTAAAATTTACAGAATGCTCTATTCGATAAAAATTGTTTCACTTCAATTGTTCTTAATCGTAAGGCGAGCGCAACCTAAAAGCGCGAAACGACTGACGTCCCTTTGAGCGAATTTATGGGAATCCAGAAACATCGAGTTTGGATTCGAGTTCGAGTTCGAGTTCGAGTTCGAGTTCGAGTTCGAGTTCGAGTTGGACTTCGAGTTGGACTTCGAGTTGGACTTCGAGTTGGACTTCGAGTTAGACTTAAAAAAAAGTAAAAAATAAAAAATAAATAAAAATTAAAAATTGAAATTAAAAAATTAAAAAAAAAAAACAGAAACAACACACACAAAAACCGAAACAACAACAAACAAGTGCAAGACTCCTTGTCAAAAGCAAAGGGGAAAGAGGGGCATCCCCAACACCGGGGATAGCTCAAACGAAGTAAGGCATGTGAAGGATTACTTTTCCACAGATCTTGTATATGCTAACCACAATCCAACAATGATTCATGAAAAAGGGTGCACAACTAACGTAAACAGTTACCGTTGAGAAAGTGCCGAAACGACAGTGAGAGTTAACAGTGAGATTGGCGTGACGCGTGACGCAGACATAGTCGGGTCGTCCTGTATCACAATATCGGGTAACACATTTCCTGGACCGGTTTGTTCTGCCGGAGGTCCAAAAATGGACTGGTACGTTTAATTTACTTTACAAAGATTTGAAGTTGACAGATTAATTTTGAATTGCAAATAAGCGCTGAAATGTGCCTCTCTTTTTAGCGAAGAAACAGAGGTTACAGAGGTGTTTTCATCACCGGAGAAGGATGCACACGGTGATACAATGTAAGTGTGATCTTTTCATCATAGATCAAAATGATATTTCTTAGCTGCTGTTAGCAATAGAAAGCTTGTTTTAATTTACTGTATGGAGACTTCCAAATGAAAGACTGGAAAGATTTACTTTGTAATGCAAATTAGCGCAGAAACATGCAGAAACAAAACTAAAAATAAAAACTTAAAATAAAACTAAAAAAAAATAAAATAAAAATAAAAAATAAAAGTAAAAAAAAAACTCCAACTCGAACTTTAACTCGAAGTCCAACTCGAAGTCCAACTCGAAGTCCAACTCGAACTTTAACTCGAAGTCCAACTCGAAGTCCAACTCGAAGTCCAACTCGAAGTCCAACTCGAAGTCCAACTCGAACTCGAACCAACGGGAATATCAAAAAAGTCTCAAACGGTTTTGAAGATTAGTGCCTTGTGATTGATATAATTCAGAAGTTTAGATTCTGCGGTCGAATTACATAGCCGATAAAACGCTCAAAGAGACGTCAGTCGTTTTGTACTTGTGGGACATACTCTTCTTACGGTTAAAAATAGTAAAAGCGAAATAATTTTTACCGGATAGTGCATTTCATTAGCTTTGTATTGATATATAGTTTGTGGTTGTTGCGTTTAAAGCGGCGCACAAATATTTTTTTTCGCGAAGGACACCCACGAAGGTATACGGTAACCTTAAACCCAAGTAATGCAATGTTACCCTGAGAACATGAAGCATAAATTGTTTTCTTGCAATCAAATACTATAGAGGGACCAGGATTAGATCAATGTAAGTATCTGGGCAACTGAGCACCTACCCCTCCCCTAACCTAACAAATTATGATAAGTTAAAAACTGCCTTATTATAGGAAATTAACGCTGCATGAAATTAACGCGAATCGTCAAAATTCGCTTTAATTTAAGTCGCGTTCATTTTGTTGAGCGTTAATTTCCGCGACGTTAATTAAGTGCAGCGTTAATTTCCGCGCTCTTAATTTCCAGTATTTGAACCCCAGTTTTGGAACCTGTCCATACATTCTTGACACCTAAAAAACATTAACTACAAGCTTTCTTTCTTTCCATTTACTCTTTATTTTCCATCTTTCACAAAAGCAAAGGCGAAATTTATTTTAACAGATAAAGGAAATGGCATTATTTTATCGGGGTGGAGATCGGCCGGTATCATGGACTGAGTGGAAAACGCTAGAAATGGACAGATTCCGTCGAGTAACCCCTACGTTTAGAATTTTGCGTACTGTTGTGTCGAGCACATGGCTCAGTTTTGTTCAGTTTTGATTTTTTTGCATCCCGTAATGAAATAAATTTGTTCCAGTTGTCACCACCAACTGTGTCTTAATCGCGTTAATTTCCTTTATTATGAAATTCTACCTCCTCTTTCGCGTTAATTTTCTTTATTCGAAAGTCGAATTCAATTCGCGTTAATTTAAGTCGCGTTAATTTAAGTCGCGTTAATTTCCAATACCTTAATTTCATGGAGCGTTAATTTCCTATAATAAGGTAATGGCTAAAATTAGGTCAGGGGATTGGTTAGGGGAGGGTTAGGTGCACAGTTAATCAGATAGGGAGATCTGAGATTTTTATAAAAATGGGATAAATTACCAACAGTATTAATTTCTCTGAACTAAGATTTGTCAATAGTCATCGATAATATTCATGACCAACAGCCACTGTCCTTTTATTGGATTTGGCTACACCATAATTTCCTTGTTATTCTAGGTGAAGAAATACAACTTATACTTGCTTTCTTACATGTTCACTTCCAATGATAAAGTTTAGGATAACGTGTTTAATATTAAAATTGTTGACAAAGCAATGAATTCTAGATGACATTGGTACATTTTTTTATAATATACTTATGAACCACTTTCTGTATTATCCGGCTTCTGTGCAGAAGACGGGTCAGTACTTTCACAGGGACTTTACTTGGTTCTCCATCACGTGGAATGACACGAGACATGTGTCGAACACTCCGATAAGTAGTATGAAATTTAGCATAACGAGAAGATGATGCTACCGATAATTGTACAGTTTTTTTAACTCGTGGATACGCGAAGCGTATTTGCGAGTTTTTGTGGGGACTCCGATATGCAAATTGTCACTCACTCACTCACTCACTCACTCCAGTGTAGACACTCTTCGTAATTAGTCGGAAAGAACTCGGGAGCACCGATATGAAGACGACAATTGTCGTCACCGAAGTCTACTGATCAAGGTTCACACTGAAAGCGTATCGTACCGGTGCCAGAGTTTGTAATGATTTTGTAGCTTAAGAGGACGATTAACGAGGCCCTATTAGGGGTAAATTTCGACAAGCGACATGGCCTTGAAACGGCAACATGAAGGAGCTGAAATGGCGACGAACGACGAGCCGCTCACGGGAAATTACGACAGCGACCTTCGACCTTCCGAAATTGCGACATGAAAAGGTTTGAAACTCAGACGCGCGACATAAAGAACCTCACTAACAGGGCTTACTAAAACCGGTCTTACTAAAATCAAGAGGAGTTTAAATGTTTCCAGTTAGGACAATGGCCAACTTGGAGATTGAATTTTATGAGCCTTTGACTCGGCCAGGCGCTAAATGTGACCAGATGATAACTATTCGCTCTTCCGACGTTCACCGCCCCCAAGATTACAAGCAGTATATGAATTTCAGTTGGCTCGAAAGTGATCTGAAGATGAGAAAATCTCTTGCTAATGTAGTAAGCTTTGCCGAGAACTCATAAAGCGAAATGAGCACTTGAATGAGAACTTATATGAGCGAAATGAGCACTTGTTATTAAACGAAACGACTCTGACTGAAAACAGAATAAATTGACGAATCCATGATGTGAAACCGAAGAACTTCTGTGGCCAACCAGGATAAGAAACATCGCATGGAGGACTTTTCTACTGATTTAAGTGTTAGTACTAACAGGAATGGAGTTGGAGAAGTATTGGGAGGGTCAAGAAGTATGTCAACGTTTACCATTAAATATGGAGGCGCATGCCGTGACGGAGAACCATGAAGATTACAATGTAAGAAAGTCATTAAAGGGTTCGAAAAGAGTAAGTCATGTAGAAAATTTAATATATAGATTTAGCCAAGCCTAAAAGCGGGGCTCCCGTTAGTACTTTCATTTCACTTTAAACTGTAAAAGCATTCTAAAATATTGCGAAGGAATTCACAAACGTTTTTAACTATAGTTAAGTGTCGAGGTCGGTTAACTTGCTATGATTTTTGTCTAAACTTTCGCCTGCCATAAGTACGGTCTTTCTACCTACAAAGTCATGGAGTATATTCTACAAAAAATACAAATTATCAATCTACTGTATTCTATTCCTGATGAAATTAACCATTCTATTTGCGTAAATGTATTTAAAAGATTTGTACACGCTACTGGGAAATGCAGGACACAACTCTTGTCATTTTCGTGTTAAAACGAACACCTCGGTAAAATAAATGTTTACTCCAAGCAGGGTGCAAAGAAAATTAATTTTACAGATTGCCCTTCGGACAAGCTGTAACCAACATCTACCAGCCCGAAAAACATTTTTCACGAGAATGAAAAAATAATTATTAATTATTCTTTTCTTAATTACATTGTAAGTTTAAAAAATTACTGCCTTCATTTATTCACTACAATCAGCTGTAGTTACTTAAACAAAAGAAAGAAATAACCGTAAAAGTGTTAACTATAAGTAGACCTGGTCCAACGCAACACGTGAATGACTAACATACATTTGAGACATTTTACAATTTAGAACATTTTTTACGAAAACAACGGCGTTGAAACCAAAGTTCTCAATCGACACACTAAATGACAACGTCGACAACGCGAAAAGCTGCCAGTGAAAGCGCTACATTCTGCAATTTGCCGCCAAGAGAAAATTCCCGTGGGAGTATTTCTTAGCCGTCGACAGGGGAGATGTTTATATCATTAAAGGACATAAAAATTTGAAATCTTTCATCAGTTTGCTTCTCATTCAAAAGTAGTGCATTCAGAAGATCATTTTTCTGAAGAAGGTTTGTTTAGAAGTCGGTTTTCCAAGTCAAGTGTCAAGTTTAAGGGAAAGTGGAAAGTGCGAGTGCTGAGTCACGCATCAGTGAGCAAATATTATGCAGACAAAACTTATGCAAATTTGTGGTCCATAGCACGGAGTCTTTCCACTTCTCGGCTTTCTTCGCTACAATTTTGTCTGTTTTCCACAGCACGGAGTCTTTCCGCTTCTCGGCTTTCTTCGCTACAATTTTGTCTGTTTTCCACAGCACGGAGTCTTTCCGCTTCTCGGCTTTCTTCGCTAAAATTTTGTCTGCTTTCCACAGCACGAAATCTTTCCGCTTCTCGGCATTCTTCGCTACAATTTTGTCTGTTTTCCACAGCACGGAATCTTTCCGCTTCTCGGCGTTCTTCGTTAACACTTTGTCTATTTTCTCGAGCCCGGACTCGTTCTGCTTGTCGGCGTTCTTCGCTATAATTTCGTCTCCTTTCTCTTTCCCGAGCGCGCCTTCTTTGGCGATCTACTTCGCTCATTCTTCCTCAGTTAATTCTTGCTCTCTTTGCCGTTGCTCTTCACCGAACCCTGTGTTCTGCAAATTATATTTTCTCTGCTATTGTTTGTTGACATAGCAATAGAAATTGTTTCGTTTATCCTTTAGTAAAACTTTAACAGTGTAGAGTAGTAATATTGTGTCTCAAAAAGACAATGAACTGAAAATTTCTTTTTCAGTCTTCAACGCAATTTCCCGCCAAAAATATGCGGGCTACCAGAACAGCTTCCAAATAAATCACGTCACCTCGATGAGTTGACACATGAGCCCACAATTTGGTCATGTGATGCTGGTCAGTGGCTATCCCGTTTTGACAGCTGTCAATTGACCCTATTGTGAATGTCCAATATAAAAGATGTGGATTTGCCAAGACAAGCCTGAGATACCCCTCCCTTCCTTTTGATAGTCTCCCCTACCCTACCCGTACAATCTGTAGACGCGTACGGACGTACGGACGTACGTACGTACGTACGCTCGGTCAGTCACGTGACAACCAAACGAAAAGAGGTTGACCATATTCCATGAGTATGGGGCTCTGCTCCATGCGCGCTTCGCGCGCGGGAGGCTCGCTATTAAGCGTTATATTATATACAATATACCACAAGCCGTTACAATGAAGAGTTTTCTGTCTATTGATTTCCGAATTTACCTTGAAGTGAACTAGATTGTGTTGAAGTAGACATGTTGGAAAAATAGGCTTACCTGTTTTGCTTACTGTTGTGTGACTCATCATATTTACATTGTAAAAACAAGAAGTTATAAGGATAAAAACAAATATGTATTGCTGTATTAATGATGGTAAGTGTGATTCAGCCTTTTAAGTGCAACCCTGAATACATATACCACTGATAACCTAAAATGAGATGATAATGTAAATAAACTAATTCAACTTGATAAAGGATTGAGAGTCTTAAGGATTTTAAGATCATCACTATCATACTTTGCAAAAATGTAAGAAAGACTTGTTTGGTATGATTCGTCAGCTGGGCAATCCTACATGGTTTTGTTCATTATCAGCTGCAGAATCAAGGTGGATATTTCTGTTGAAAACATTGAATAGACTTGTAGACAACAAAAACTATAATGATGATAAAATTGACAATGTCATGGCAACAAAATTCAGACCTTATTCAGAAGGACCCTGTTACATGTGTTAGAAACTTTGAACTCACAGACAGTGAGCAGCAGGATACCAGAACTACTTTTGGTTTCGGTGCCATTTAATCCTGTACCCTTATGTTAAGTTATCAATTTTTTTTAACAACTGTATGCTTGCCACATGCCTTATAACTGATGCCTAGTGTAGTCAAATGATTGGCGTCATGTACTCACTGTATGTTTATTTCAAAAAGCTACTCAGCTCCCTGGTCACTTTTATGTTGTGATTATAGATTATTAAAATTATCTTCAATTTCATTCAATCACAACTCTGAAAAAAACACCTCGTTAATTTTAAAATTAATCCTTTTTTCTCTGTTTTGTAAACATATCCACGAGTTCACCATAGTCCTACTTTGATTCAAATATATTACAGTCATTTTCTAGAGAATTTATTACAGTCTGTTGATATTATGAGATGTCTAAGCTTACAAGTGCGCACACTAAGACAGTGGTAATAAGCTCGGTATTAAAAACCTTTCAGCGCACAAAATAATACCTTATCGTAGTAGACATTAAAAAAAAGATGGCCGAAACTTGTTTGTGTAAATGCACTCATCTTGGCGTCTATGTTTTCAAGCAGAATGTCTTCTATTTGCAATCTTCAGTTGTTCTCAAGTAGGTCCCTGCATACGAACTTTTTAGTTCCAGTTGGAGTTGATTTGTCTTTTAAGTTCACGAAACGACCCGGTTCGAAACTGACGCTCGACATATTAAAGTGTGGGTCCAACGCGAAGGACCTGTGCGTCTGTATCCATTTTGAGAGTCTCACAAGGAAAGAAAGCCGGAAAATATTATTTCGAATCAAACTCTGAACGCTGCTTCAACTGAGATTCAACTCGTGTTGATGACTCTTCCCAGTCCCTGCTCGGCTGCACATTTGCGTGCACGAGTAAAAAAGCCAGCAATTAAAGTACCAGTGGTAACTTGGCTTACCTGCTGTAACAATGGGAATGTCTCCATCAACCAAACCTGTCACATTAGGCTCACCTGTAAAGTGATAAGAAATCAAAAAGCCTGGTCATTCACGTTTTATTACTGTTAGGTTGGATTTCACAAAAATGATGACTGTGAGCTATTAAAACCACTTCTTGGAGAAGAACTACTAAAAACTGGAAGTACCTTTACAGCATTGTACTCACTGACGACGTAGTCATGCCTAAACTGCGCTTTTAGGAATTAGGATGTAGAGCAGCTGCCACATTCTTAAGAGACAAGAGGTACGCACTAAATACTGTTCGCTTTACCGATCCAATTTTACATTTAGGAGACCAGGAAAAAGCCCACATGGTTCATAACCGAAGCGTCAAAATAATTTCATTTTAGTGCGTAAGACAAATAAAAAAAAACCTCAGTGGCACAACTCACATGCCTCACATTCTCAAACCAAAGTCGTTTTCTGTATGCCTGTCAACCTCGTTCCCAGGGTCTCTCCTCTACCTGCCCCAGAGTCTGGGAGACACCTGACCAGACTCAACCAGGGTCTCTTCTCTCCTGCTCCAGGGGGTGGGAAGAGAAGAGAACCTGGGAACGAGCTTGTATCCATGTCTCATTATCTTTCCACTATGGAACTATTATCCCTGTCATTTAGCCCCCCTCCCCCTTCCAACATTCTTTCTGAACTTCACCTCAATACACAAGTCAACTATAAGTTCTCCACATTTGTAGTCAATATCAATTACAAGTTGACACACAGTTGACAACCTTGGTTGTATGCTGTGGGTGATGCAATAACGCACTGCCCTTATTGTAAACCTGTCTAAAAGTAGTAGTATGGAACCAAAGTCCACATTTGAAGCAAAACTGCGGGACGAGCTTTAAAGCAAAAGTAAAAGTACTGTTCAAGATCCATAGCTGAATTAATCACTGTATAAGGATCAGGGCTGATATAAAACAACTGTTCAAGGTTCACGACTGATGTAAAACTGATGTACATGTAACTGTTAAGACATGATGTAAAACTAATGTACATGCATGTAACTGTAAGACATGTAAAAGGTCCTGCCTCTATTGTTTTAAATAATGATAATGATAATGAATCGAATTTATATAACGCACTTTTTCATATGAATATGTTCAAAGGCGCTTTACACTTCTATTGGGTGAGATCGGACGTCAGCATGTAAAGGCGCCTCTGGCTGCCGCTATCAGTCCATATATGATCTCACACACCCACCCAACCCATGCATGAATTGTCAGATTAAACCAGACGTACAGATAGACCACCACACCGGGAACTACGTCCCCTATCCTTTTCGAACAGTGTGTGGGTTCTTTAACGTCCCACAGATTATTAGGAACAAGTGTTGTGAGACGGGTCCTACGGTTTATCGTCCTTACCCGAGAAGACTAGAAAGTCTAACCATTTACAGATGTCATTACAAAGGAAGGGACTTTCTCCTCAGTTATTTTTAAGACCCTGAGTGTTGGTCCGGCCGGAGTTCGAACCCGCATACTCCCGCACGGTAGTCCGGTCCTATACCAACTGAGCTAACCGGTCGGCGGTTTTAAATGCCATTTCAATTTGGCTGACCTGTTGTTTTCCAAGTTATTTGCAAATCAAATTCTCTAAATGCGACTAGATCTCTCCTTAAAAAATTCGAACACGCCATACCATTTTGATTTGTAAAATTAGATGGTCATACAGTTGTAATCTTTTTGAGAACTGCTTTTCAAACAATAATTTACTCTAACAACACAGCACTAAATTGTTCATTACTCCTATGTAACACTTACTTATGAATATTTAATTCAGTTAAATTTTTTGGTCCGTTAGTGAACGCTTGAGGTCATGTGAGTGATCTAGACATTTTGGCAGCTTTTGTCTTGTTAAAAATCAAATTATTTGAAATAATAATACACTCTAACAAGGATTATGACTGGGTTATTTTTGCATACTTAATACTAGTATAGATGCAAGCTGGAGTTTACTAAAGCCAAAGTAAACAAACATCAACTGGTCTATGTTCTTTAGCAAAGCATTTAGGACTACATGTATAACTACGACAACAAAAAAATCTGCCACCCTCACACTGACAAGTTGTTTAAGTGGCTTAAATTGCTGCTAGTGTTGTTTGTCTAAAGTAGGTTGTGCACCCACTGCTGTCTATGAAAAGTGCTCGAGGCTCTTGTCTGAATTTTTAAACAACATTCACAATTTTTGAGTGCGCAGTGCTCAACTATCTAACAAGGAGCCTTCTACAAAAAAAGGCCATAATAGGAGAAAAAAATTAATTTGATTACTCTCACGAGGCAGAAATACCTACTGTCAAAATCGTCATGACGCTGTTTGCAGTTTTTTAGGCCACGTCTTGCTTTGGGGTCGTGGGTAATATCATCTCTATATGTTGTCTCGTTATCAGCTTGGAAGGTGTGAACAAAGGCAAAATAGAGCATGACTTGAATTAGGCACATGCAAGCTGCTGAACATACAGTACTAATAACTAGTTAACTCACATTAAGGTTACCATGTACTTTCAGAGGGATCTCCAGTCACACGGGTGCAGCATTTCTAGATTTTGTAGAAGACACCCCAAATCTCACATCAAATTAAAGATTGTAAAACTGGCTATTTGAATATATCATTGAAATTAAAAGAATATGAATTCTCAAAGTTTCTGCCAAGTTTGAACATACAGTTTGTAATCAACTTCTCAAAGCTCCACCTCAACGCGATTTTTTGATTTTGTGAATTTAATTTTTTCTTCAAAGTCCGTCGCGGGGTTTTCCTTTATTCTACAGCGTTTAGAAGTTACAGAACATTTTCAATATCACGAATAAAAAATACATAGTGACTGCACGGAAACAGCTGTCAACAAAAAAATTTTTAGAGTCGGCAAAGTCCCCAATACGATTTTTCTGAAGAACGCCTAAGTTAGCGGCTCTCCAAATTTGTTTCAAATCGAACAAAGCGCTTTTGAGTTGCAACTCTTCAAAGTGCCCCCTTCACGAGAAAAACAAATTTCAAGAAACCGCACAAACAAAGAAAGTCTTGCAACACTGCACTTTAACACATTTGCCAAAAACTGAGCAATCAGTCCACGCCATAGGTCACCTCATTTTTGTGCAATTCTATCTCGACACAAACCATCGAGAACCTTCACACTCGACCACTTAACAACTTCGTCTTGTTTGCTCGCTGTTTGTTAAACTCAGATGGCGAAAGCTCAAGCAAAGTTGACGGACCGAAACGGAAACGGCCAAGGTAGGGAGCCACAAGTGAACCATCGCAAGGGAACAGTTACGCGACGCTGAAATCGGGAAAGTTCTATTAATAAAGGTTTTTGGTAAGTTCAAAGCTTTCGTGTCGAAATTCTCGAGGAAAAACAGTGAACTTTAGATACCACTGTTGTCATCGTGTTCCACTCCGCCTGTACTACATTTTACAAGATTTGTCACCTCTCTAAAATGCGCATTAATAAAAAAAATCAATTTTCCACAGCTTCAATGCGAATTTCTTTGCGGATATGCTCGAACAGAACACCAAGAAAAAAATAATAGTTTGGATGAACCAAATTCTAACGCTAAAAATATAATGACAATCGGCAGAGAACGCTTTAAAACTTTGGATTTCGCCCGTGGTCAGGCAAAAATGGCGGCTCTCGTTTCCCTGAGGGAGTTGGGCATGAAATTTTAATGATTAGTTAAATGAACAGTATATGCACAAGAGGTGGATATAATATAAGCTGGATGGAGAATTGAAAATCAGATATGATAATTAACACGAATACGAGAAGTCTGGGCTCATTAGTTATATGGTCTATATGTAAAATATCACAGTCCCTATTTTATTTCAACTATTTGTATATTGGAATCTTAATTCAGTGATGTGCTGGAACCTGAGGGAAACAGTTAATTTAGTTGTTTGTCATTTTTAGTTCCTGAACAATGAGGAAAGAAAGCCTGCTTTCCCAAGGGACCTGAGATCAATAGCTTCATTATACTCCTAGACTTCCACTTAATGGTGACAAAGAACAAAGAGCAATCCAAACCAACGTCGGTGGCTATAAGAAAACAAATTTAATTTTCAAAAAGGGTGTACCTGAAAAAGTAGTAATTAGACTAAAAAGTTCAATCACTAAAAGCGTTTTAGCTTGAGGTGCTATGTTTGTGTTAGGTTCATTCATGAAGTGTTTTTCCCTCATTGTATAGCCCCACTTCCCACCATGCTTTGATGTAGTGATGCTTTATCCAGAGCGAAGTGCAGGTGCTGCATAGTACCCCGCTCGGGGAACATTTGAATTTAATTACAGTATAGGAATAATTATAACAAAGTTATTTAAGGGGAAGTTACATGACAGGGTACGGTGGCCCAAAAATGCCAGGGCAATTTCAATTTGATCACGGCAACTTCAATTTAACCACGGCAATTTCAATTTGATCACGGCAACTTCAATTTAACCACGGCAATTTCAATTTGATCACGGCAACTTCAATTTAACCAAGGCAATTTCAATTTGACCACGGCAATTTCAATTTGACCACGGCAACTTCAATTTGACCACGGCAACTTCAATTTAACTAAGGAAATTTCAATTTGATTCACGGCTCAAATTGTCTCGCGACACAGTCAGCGGAATTACAAATATTCCCAAGGTACCTTGTGCAATTAACGTGGCATTGAAGATGGCGGACGGCGGGAAAGTGAAAGAAGTAAATAAAGCGCTTCTCGAGTCGTTGTTTTACAAGGGTCACGAGTATAGAGAAATTTTGCATATCCTTAGAAGTCAGCACCATATAAATATTAGTCTTCGCACTCTTAAAAGAAGGCTGAAACAGTACAGTTTCCAAAGAAATGGTGTTGAGTTCTGCCCAGGATCTTTGAGAGACGCCATAATGGAAATCATTGATGGTCCAGGGAGTACCATTGGCTACCGAAGTGTTTGGCACGCTCTACAGCGGAAGGGAATACCAGGAGCTTAGTTGAAGTGTTCCCAGGAGCTTAGTTGAAGAAATAGTTCGAGAACTCGACCCCAATGGAGTTGAAGCAAGAAAGGCACACAAGTTGCGTAGACGAGAGTACATTTGTGCAGGCCCTAATAAGGTTTGGCACGCCGATGGTTATGACAAACCCAAGCCGTATGGCTTTCCCATTCATGGATGTATTGATGGATATAGCAGAAAAGTTCTTTGGTTGTACGTTACTAGGTCCAACAACTTGCCTGATAACATTGCAGCCTATTACTTGGATGCAGTTCGCGAGTATGGGGGGGTGCCACTTGAATTACACACTGACCTGGGCACAGAAAATGGCATTATGGCTGGGATGCAATCCTTTTTTATGAGTGACCCAGATTGCCATAAATACGTGTCATCACCCCATAACCAACGGATTGAGGGATGGTGGAGTTTTCTAAAGAAAAACTGGGCATCTTGGTGGATTTCCTTTTTCAAGGATATGGTTGATGCAGGCCATCTTAATAAGTCAGATCCTGTACAGAAGGAATGTTTGTGGTTCTGTTTTGGGGAGGTACTCCAGATGGGGCTTAATGAGGTGAAGGATAATTGGAACACTCATTACATTAGAAAGTCGAGGTTTGAGACAGTCTCTGGAAGGCCTGAATCTCTGCATACAATACCCAAATTTCATGGAGGGGTTGATGACCTTATGGTTCCTGTTGACAATGCCGACTTGAATTATGCTTATTTTCATCTGGTGGAAGTACACGAGTACTTTGAATATGTAGTTAATGAACTTGGACTTTCAAAACCCCGTGACTGGAAAGAGGCTTTTCCCCTCTATCAAAAAATTACAGATGCAGCTGTCAATGGATATTAATGCAGCAGATAGAAATACAATCCACACATGAAATTGGATTTCTGCCAATATAGACATTTGATTTCAAAGGGAACTTGTGTCAGAAAGCATGCTAAAAAGAGTAATTTTTGGTTGTGGAACAAATAACTCCCTGTTGCTTTTGAAGATCAAAAATGGAACTTACTTTTATCAAGTTCATTTTGTAAGGTAGTATTACATTCTGGTACTTACCTGTAGTGTTGTGTTTACTGTATGGAAAATACTATGCTTCTTTTTTTAGCTGTTGCACTTAACTGTATCTTTTGACAGCCTTCTTGGAAATCAAGCAGATGAAATCACAATTAACGCCACTAAAACAGTTCCAAATCTTTCAATAAACTGCGCTGACATCAATCCTGTTTTTATTGACTCGTATTCTTATTTTTTTTTAAATGAAATATAAAGATAACATTCAAGTATTAATCAATTTCCAAAAGCCTTTTGAAGTATGGTAGTTTCAGAGTCTTTTGTATTGACCCTCAATGCCAGTCGTTTTCCATGCTTTTTCTTGAGACAACCACATTTGTCACTCCAAGTAGCTAGGCCGATGTAAATAATAACGTCAGCGCTCTTCTTTTGAGGGGATTCCATGGCACCTTTGCTTTTCCCTTTTGATTTCTTTGTAACACTTTCCCTCCATTCCTGGCCTTTCATCCGTCTATAGGTAATGAAATTCTGTACCCGCCCAAATAATCCACTTGGCCCAGCGTCAGATTCTCTTTTGAGAGCTGTGGACAAATTTGAAGTTATGATGCTGACATTCTAACATAGGAATTGGTCATTTCCCTCGAAGCTATGGGTAATTTTGGACTGTAAGGTGAAATAGAACCCACCTGATCCACAGTTAGTGCAGAACGTTTGTTCCTCCGTAACCATCGGAATCGAAGCACCACAATTTCCACAAAACAGCGCTTTGTTCGTCACTTTCCCTCCGTCCGCCATCTTTAATGCCACGTTAGTTGCACAAGGTACCTTGGGAATATTTGTAATTCCGCTGACCGTGTCGCGAGAAAATTTGAGCCGTGAATCAAATTGAAATTGCCGTGGTCAAATTGAAATTGCCGTGGTCAAATTGAAATTGCCGTGGTTAAATTGAAGTTGCCGTGATCAAATTGAAATTGCCGTGGCACTTTTGGGCCACCGTAACAGGGGCAGTTAACAAACATTTTAATTATTCAGCAGCTACAAATGCATCATGTTCAATAAAGACTAAAGCTCACTAGCAATCATAAACTGACCAGCTGCAGGAGGCCTGTATTGTGGATTCCCACCTCTCCTTCGCAATGGACCTAAAGATAAGAACATTGTTATCAATACAGTGGACAGCATTTTTAAGAATAAACACAATAACATATGGAAAGACTTCATTTTCATTCATTACTTACAAAAGCCTTTAAAACATATACTGTAAATGCTTGTTTTAGCGCCCAGCTTCCAATAAGCGCCCCCTTCAAACAAGCAACCCTCTTAAGGGTAAAAATATTTCATTAGCCGTCCACACCCCCTACCCCTATCCCTGGAGGCCCAAGAAAAGTGTCATTTAATTACGAAACTGGATGCTAATGACCATATGAGCACATAAGCGCTTGGCAATTGTAATTTCCTCATGAATCTTTGCCCCCAATTGCCGGATTTGATTTTTGCAATTGCCTTGATAATTCCAGGAATCATGAAGTAGTTGGAAAGTGCGGATTCTGGCTCAATCATCCATGTACCATGTCACGAAGTGTCCCCAAAAATTTACATTTTACCGAATGGCCAACGCCCTCGAATGGAATGTGTGGAATGTTGAAGGGCTAGTCACGTGATCACCTTTAACATTTTTAAAAAAGTGAAATCAGCCCCGCGCTGAGATTGAAACGCTTTAAAGGTATTAGTGGTATTCACAAGCGAGGATCATGGAGAATTTGCCAGTGAAAGAGTTGAGGGCAATCGCCAAAAATGCTGGAGTGAAGAGGTATAGTCAATTCAGAAAGGCCGAGCTCCTCGAAGTGTTGGCTGATGTTCAGCCAGAGAATTTACCGGTGAGGGCACTAAGAATCATCTCCAAGAAACTTGGTACCCGAGGGTATGCTAAGATGCGTAAAACAGAACTTCTCAATGTTGTTAGATCCACATCAAGCTCTAGGAATACCGATCTATCAGCATCTGAGGTTAGTGTCCCAATTCCCAAACCTACTAGGCCCATAACAAAGTCTGTTCGCGTGCTACTTAGGAAAGCCATCGATTCGGCAAGGAATGAGTTTAGGAAGTTTACGGATTGGATTGTATCTTACATCCCAGACTCAACTAAGAGGACTGTGACTAAGAGACTCAAAAAGCTCCAGAAGAAGGTGACTAGCATTTTCAAAAAGCAAGTCGATCATTTCACTACCAAAGAACACGAGACGGCTATGAAAGGCTTTTTGAAGACATATATCATAAAGGGGAAGAAGGGTTATGATCCTACATCATTCCTGAATAAGGTGAGGCCAGAGTTCCATACCCTCATTCTCAAGCAGAAGAAACCATTCAAGGTGAAGTGCATCCTCTCATGTCGATTCATAAGGAGGAACAAGAAGAACAATCGTATTACCGAGCAGAGCGATGGACACTTTCATTCACTGGTGGAGACAATAACAGCTGCAACAGACACCCTTAGTATGTTCGATGACATCGCAGCTCGTCTGATTGAGATGGCCCATAAATATGAGAACGAGCGCTCTGAATGGGTATTTGACCGTGTGATAGACCTTCGTATCCACATAAACCCTTTTCAACCGTTTTCTGGAACTTCATATATTCCATTACCACCTAAATTGGCCGCCAAGAAGGCAATCATAAATGTTAAGAACGAGGAAGACCAGGAGTGCTTCAAATGGGCAGTAACGTCCGCTGTATTCCCCAGGGAGAAGAATGCTGAGAGATTGAACAAGGAGATGAGAGGGAACTCTGAGAAACTCGACTGGTCAGGAATAGAGTTCCCAGTGGCATCACTTAGTACAAACCAGATCGATAAGTTCGAAAGTCAGAACCCTTATGGGATAAATGTCTTTGGTTATGAGAACGACGAGCCAACCATAATCAGGCTTAGTAATAAGTTAGAAGTACGGAAGATAAACTTACTTATCAAATCAACAGACGAGACAAATCATTACTGCTGGATTAAGAACATGTCAAGACTGATCGAGAATAAACGTAAAGAGGCTCGTTATCATTGTTACAATTGTTTGAACTCATTTCGTTCAGCGAAATCACTGAAGACACACTTGGAATACTGTATAAACAACGAAGCAGTGAAGGTGGAAATGCCTGTGAACGAGGACGGGAACCCAAGGTATATCACTTTCAAAAATCGTAACAGAAAGATGCAAGTCCCTTTCGTGATCTACGCGGACTTCGAGTCCTTCACGGAGAAGATAGATACGTGTTCACCGGACGATAGGGAGAGCTTTACGAACCAATACCAGAAGCACAAGCCATCAGGGTTCTGTTATCTTATTAAATGTTTTGACGATGAGGTATTTAAACCAAAGATCGTGATGCGTACAGCGAACTCATCAGAGGAAGATATCCCCAAGATGTTCCTGGAAAGCTTAGAGGCGGACATTAAGGAGATTTATAAGCAATTCAAGTCTGAAAAGAATCTTATAATGAGGATGAGTGATCATAGGGAACATAAGAATGCGACTCATTGCCACATTTGCGAGGGTGAATTAGGGGATGACAAGGTGATCGATCACTGCCATCTTACGGGCAGGTACAGAGGAGCGGCTCATAATGAATGCAATTTGGGATTCAAGGTCCCCAAGTTCTTCCCGGTCATATTCCACAATTTGTCCGGGTATGACAGCCACTTATTCATCAAGAAGCTTGGAGTATCAGAGGGGAAGGCAAATTGCATTCCCCTAAACGACGAGAACTACATCTCATTCACAAAGGAGATTGTGGTCGATACCTTCAAGAAGGAGGATGAGAAGGAGATTGAGATTAAACGCTACATTAGATTTATAGACAGTTTTAGATTCATGTCGAGTGGTCTCGCCAGTTTGGTGAATAATCTACCACTAGCGTCTTTGAGAAATTTGGAGAGATACCACAAAGGAGAAGAGCTATATCTACTGGCTAGAAAGGGGGTGTTTCCATACGATTGGTTCGATGGGTACCATAGACTAAAGGAGCCACATCTCCCGCCCAAGGAGGAATTCTACTCGAGGCTTTATGATGTTGATATATCTGAAGAGGACTATCAACATGCTGGAACAGTGTGGGAAACCTTCGGGATGAAAACCTTCAGGGACTATCACGACCTATACCTTAAAACGGACGTACTCCTACTAGCCGATGTATTTGAGAATTTTAGAGGTGTCTGTATGAGCAATTATGGGCTGGACCCCGCATGGTACTTTACTGCACCTGGATTAGCATGGGATGCCACGTTGAAAATAACCAAGGTGGAATTGGAGCTCTTGAGAGACCCAGACATGCTGATTATGATTGAGAATGGCATTCGAGGCGGGATCTCAACAATTTCCACCAGGTATGGGAAGGCCAACAATCCGTACATGAAGGAGCATGATCCATCCTTACCTACAAAATACATTACATATTTGGATGCAAACGGACTGTATGGCCACGCAATGACCAAAGCCCTACCAACTCACGGTTTTGAGTGGATGGATGACCAAGAATTATTAAACTGGAGGGATAATCCATGTATATTGGAAGTGGACTTGGAATACCCCCACCAATTGCACGACTTGCACAATGATTATCCATTAGCTCCAGAGAGGCTGGATGCAAACGGGGTAGACAAGTTAATCCCGAACGTCATGGACAAAACAAAGTACATTCTCCACCACGAAGCACTAAAACAGTACCTATCTCTAGGAGTAAATTTAACCAAAGTACACAGAGGGATCAAATTTGAAGAGTCAGAGTGGCTAAAGCCATACATCGACTTGAACACCAGTCTGAGGGCCAAAGCGGAGAATGATTTTGAGAAGGACTTCTTCAAACTAATGAACAACTGCGTATTCGGGAAGACCATGGAGAACATCAGGAAGAGAGTGGACATTCATTTGGTCACGAATGAGAAGCAAGCACGCAAATTGATTGTGAAGCCTAACTTCTACCACAGGAACATCTTTTGCGAGGACCTGACCGCCTTCCACATGAAGAAAACGAAACTGGTCTTTGATAAGCCCATTTACTTAGGCTTATCCATTCTGGATCTGAGCAAGACGACCATGTACGATTTCCATTACAACTACATAAAGCCAAAGTATGGAGAGAAAGCCAAGTTGTTGTTCACAGATACGGACTCTCTTGCATATGAGATAAAAACTGAGGACTTCTATAAGGACATCAGCCCAGATGTTAGGGACAAGTTCGATACCAGCAACTACCCCAAGGATCACTCATCGGGGATTGAGGTGGGAGTGAACAAGAAAGTTGGAGGTATGTTCAAGGATGAGGTGGGTGGTGAACAGATCACGGAATTTGTCGGTCTACGAGCCAAACTTTATGCCTTCAAAATGGATAATCAAAGTGAAGTGAAGACGTGTAAGGGAGTGAACAAGGCAGTTGTGAGCAACAGTATAAGTTTTGAGGATTACAAGACTTGCCTTTTCAGTGGCCAACCACAGAGAAGGAAGATGAATACCATCAGAAGCCATAATCACGATATATACACGGAAACCGTCAATAAGATTGCATTATCACGCGAGGACGACAAACGGGTGATAATGGAAGATGGGGTGCATACTCTCGCACATGGTCACTTCAGAACGCCATCTTCAGGAAAAATTTAAGGATTTATTGTTACAATATAACTAGACAAAGCTGGTATGGATTACTATGACTCGGAGTTACCTTATTCCAGCCTTGTCCAATCTTTTCAGTCTTTGTTCAAGAAAGCCGATTTAGAATCTATGGAAGACTGTAAGCATGATAGTGTGTATGGGGATAACTCAGGGATTGTTCTTTGTAGTCTCTGTAAAACTAAACTCGAATCGATGGACTACTCTCAACAAGAATGGGGGTACAACATTTCAGCTGTTAGATGTCATATGCGAAGATCCTCATCACCAAAGGGAGTTCGTACTGCATTCGAGAAACATAAATTGAATGTGTCTCCTATGATGATGGATATCATAGAAGCCAAGTACCGAAAGATTCTCCAGTCTGAGTGTAATAAAGTTTTTCGCGGGCGGACTCGTGATTCTGTGGTGGCTTTATGCTTGTTTCATACATACCAAGAATTTGGTGAATATCGTACGGTAGACTACATTAGAGGTTTGTTTGGACTCAGGCGAAAAGCTATGTCAAATGGTTTAACTATGTATTTGAAAGCATTCCCAGAGGCGAGAACCAACCACACTACACCAGAGAAACTTATTCCCTGGATAATGAGACTTACTGGGGTTGATGAATCTCATCACAGACGTATTTTGTCCATTGCCAAGTACTTTGACGCGACATCAAAGATTCTTGAGCGTAGTAATCCCCATACAATTGCAGTGGGTGTTGTATTCTTTTACTTATGTCTTAACCGGGAGTATAAAAACAAAATAGGTATGACAAAGCGAGTCTTTGCCAATAAAGCTAAAATTTCGGATATGATATTAAGCAAGACACTTAGTGAGATGGTTGACATCTCAATGTCACTTAAGGACGTTATTAGGCGGTAACTTCAACGTCTGGAGGCAACCTATTCTCATCCAATCCCACAGGTCGCTTACACTGTGGAGGCTTAATATCAATCGCCTCCATTTTCAAAGCTTCCTCAGGCTCTTTCCCAGTGATACAGGTCGGCTCGCTATTCAGAGTCTTCATAATAGTGGGCAATCTTTTCACCCAAACTCTGGATCGACCACCACTCACCATCTCTTGAGCGTATTGATGACTGAACAATTTCTCACCAATAGTCCGATTGGCTCTCTCAACAAAAGCCTGAGCTCGATGATTTCCAGCTTCACTCCGCTGGATGGTTACCTGGTGCTTATTCGTCAGAGTTGTCACATTACCCTTGAATTCTGTGCCTGGATCCACCATTAATGTCCGCGGCCATTTTAACTTACGGCCATAAATCCTCTCGAAGGCATTGCTGAGTTTCTTACTGTCCTTCGAAGTCAATGCTTCAGCATCTTTGTATCTGGAAGCAATATCCATCACGACCAGCGCATAGCGATATGTTTTTCTTCTCACTGTATCGTGAGGAAGAAACAACAAGTCCGCTTGATGGATTTGATTGGGCTTATCCACACTCCAATGTGGTCTGGGTATATACTTGGGAGCTAGGAGATATATCTGCCACAAGGCTTGCTTCTCCAACCACTTTTTGGCCACGTTTTCACTGACCTTAGCCGCTCTGGCCAATTTGGATATGGCTGAGTATCCTTTCCAGTATCCATCAGTGGAGTAATACAACTGACTTAAAATATCAGAATCGCCCATTTATAAACGAAACTACAAGCATTTAAAATGACTACCATACCAGAAACGCTAAATCCTGAACGTACTCCTCGAGAGTCGAAGGGTTTGAAAGAGCATGCAATATTGAATCGGGTCTCATTGACTCCACCTTTAGCGAACCCAGGTCAGATCCTGTATGTCGACATCCCCAAACTGGCGGATAATGATGTGATAGTGCCCGGAAGCGTTTACCTAATATTTAATCTGAACGTTTCAGGCCACAAGGACAATACCTTAGTCAATAATGTGGGTAGGAATCTCGTTTCAAGGCTCAGAGTTGTCTTTGGCGGGGAGACAATTCAGGATACTCAAAGGTTCGACCTGTTCCAGACTTACCATGATTTGTACTTGCCAAAGGAGGAGCGTGCGAATAGGATGATAGAAGGCATCTCATCCGATAATATGCGTAAACTCAGAACCAATGCCGGGGATAAGGACACTTCTGATGCAAAGGCTGTCAGGATGGCAGCGATTCATAACACCCAATACGCGATCCCCCTAGACCATCCAATCATCCGAGATCATGGAGTCTTCTACCCAAGAGCACTGAAAAACACACTAAGATTCGAAATCACGCTTGCCCCCGTTTCTGATGTTGTAGTGTACTCAAATGCTGAAGACCCCCCAAATTACACCCTCACCAACATTCATATGGAGTATTCGTCCATCATGAGTGATTATTTGGCGAGTAAGGCATTGGCCCAATACAGGATTGGTAAAGGGTTCATGTATGAGAACATAATCCTGGAAAAGACCTTCACAGTCTCCAGGCCCAATGATGACGCCATTAATGAGCACATAAATGTTTCCAGGAGATCCATGACGGGGATATTATGCCTCTTCATAGACGATTATGCACCAGGGACGAGAAATTCAGAGTTGTTCGTGAACCCAGACATCACCTCAATCAAAATAAACATTGATGGGAAGCCAAATTGTCTCTATTCCAATGGGATGGTCCCCAGAGACTTGTGGAAGTCCATAATCAAGCGTTTTGGGGTGAGCGAGTCAATTGAAGAGGCGGATTTCTATACGGACAAATTCGCGTTGTGGATTGACTTGAGAACCCATCCCGACAATCACATACATGGCAGTGGATTGGCCCTGAATGAAACTCGTGATGGAGTTAAACTCCATATCAAACGCCGAAAATCCGGCAGTGGCACATTCAGCTGTTATATGTTCGTGGTTGCGGACGCAGTAATGGGGATCATGAATGCTGATCTAAAAGAAATTGTGTATTGAGTAAGGATGAATGAACTACGAGACAAGATCCCGTTCAATTGCATCATTACTGGGCCCACAAATTGTGGAAAGACTCAATACCTGGTGGACCAGCTTCGAGGGCACTTTAGGGGAGCATTCGAGTATATTGTCTTGATCTGCCCTACCTATACCCATAACAAGACTTACAGAGACTTTGCAAAGGGGGATAAGAGATTCTGGGTACTATCACCGGACGCGAGTGATCAGGATGAAATCAACGAGTTATCAACGCTTTGCTCCTCATTCCTATCGGGTGAGAACGCGCTCATAATCCTGGACGATTGCGCTGTTTCCAAGGATCTGAAGAAGCGTTCAAACAAATTCATCGACCTAGCCTTCTCTGGCAGGCATGCCGGGATATCAGTGTGGGTTCTCACCCAACAGCTAACGTCGATAGCGAAACCGTTCTGAGAGAATGTTGCGTGTGTGGTATCGTTTTATAACCCATCCCAAATTGCCATGAAGATGCTATTTGAGGACTATGGCGGGACTCTGGATTCCGAAGCTCGTAAAAGGCTTGAGAAGGCACTCAAGAAAGAAAAGTACGCTAGACTCTGTTTCTGCCTTCGGCACCCATTTCAAAGTTATTTAGAGATACCCGCGGTTGTGGCATAACCATGTCAACTCCTGAAGAAATACTGAATGGGGAAAACTCGGTGGGTAACTCCCCATCAAATGATGATGAAGTGGGGCCAAAGAGAGAGGCACTTTCAATATTGGCATGCTTGGGGGCTACGAAGGAATATACTGGAGTTGAAATGGATCTCAAGGACATACTAAAACTATCGAAGAAGGATATGGAGAAGTACCACAAGAGGTATGAAATCAAGTCTGGTAGAAAGCTCTCTGATGGGTTGATGGACTTATCCTTTCAGTTGTTAGCACAGGTTGTTGCTAAGTTCGTAAACATAGATGACAAAGACGCTCTTGTACGGGACTGGAAGAACGACCAGTTGATAGTAAAGGAGTTCTCAGAGATAACTGGGTTACTTGTACTAAAGGGTGGTAGACTAACAGCACTAGTATCAGGAGCCATACACATTGGAAGGCACTTCATATTAAGAGAGCCTATTGAGCCCATCCAGTCAGTTGTAGCACAACCTGAGCAGTAAACTTAAGATTACTTGACACTCCTAATACAAACACCTATTAGGAAACGCAGTAAACTAAGACTACTTGACATTCCTAATAGAAACACCTATTAGGAAACTCATATTTGACTAAGTATGGTCATTTTAGTTTGGTAAAAAATAGCTTAAAGGCATGACTGGCCTTAGGTATAAGCACACGAAAAGCTAAGAGAGACATGGCAAAATCAAACACAGTGAAAACAGTCTTCATCCCCATTTCCGAAACCGACTTTAACTGGGACTCCATAATTGTGGATAACCCTATAAGGAATAAGAAGTTCAAGTGCTCCTTTTCAAAGGTATTTGTACTTGATCAGAACAATCTAAGGAAGGGATTGTCTTTTGAGCTGGCAAAGCAGGACATAATAGGATTGTTTCGTAGTTATAAGTTTGAAAAGAGAAACGAAAAGAAACTTGAAGATATCAATGGACTACAGGTTAACTACCCAATGAAATCATTTGGTGATACAGAACCTAATGAGGAAGAAAAAGAGACCGAAAAGCGTATCCACAAAATCATGGACATTGTAGCGCTCCATATTCAAAAATTTTACAAGGACAAAGAAATTGCTGAGGCTATGCCAAAGTTAGATAGCAGTGGCAGTAAGATGAAGTTACTCAAAGAAAACCCTGTCAATTTGATAAAGATGCCATATACTACCGACAAACAAGGAACAAATTGTATGTACCTTAATTTTAAGACTAGTGGATCTGGTAGTAACCTAAGATCTCATACTGTATTCAAAGGTCGTAAAAGGAATGAGACCTATGAAGATTACTTGTGGAGTAAGGACCGTAATACTAGGGCATGTGCACGTATAACATTACGATTGGACAATATATACTTTGGTGCACATGGTATAAGTGACTCCATTGCATCTATAAGATTCGTGGTTCAATCAACTGGTCTAAGTAAACCCATGTATGAATTTAAACCAGTGCAAGATGAAGAAGATATGATTGATGATCATGAGTATGAAGATGATGAAGAAGATAAGGAGGAGGAAGAAGTGGAATATCACTCAGGTGATGTTGCCAGTATGTTAGATGATGAAGAGGATGGGATAGAACCAACCGCTCAAAGTATGTTAGATCAGGCTAAGAAGACTAAGAAGCCAGTAGCGCCAAAGCGTAATAAGAAATAAACCACTACCATCTTAGTAATGGTAAGGTGATAGGTGTGTGAAGTCTCAAAAAAAACTCCTAATAGAGTACCTATTAGGAGATTTAAAAGAATAGACTAATAATAATAACAATAATCGAATATTTTCTCAGGATAACCCTTCAGTACATAGTACTGTTATCAACGGGGTCCTGCTAAGAATTAAAAATATTAAGATATATAAAATAAGATACATATTAAAAACCGTTGAAAATAGAATAGAATTTACAAGTAATAATCGTCTAAGGCTTTCCTAAATAAGACTCTAGAATTAATGTTTCTTAAACTTAAAGGCAATAAATTAAAAATCGAGGCCCCTAAAAAATAAAAGCTACGGCGCGCAAAATCCAGTCTGACTTTTGGTAGTTTTGCAGTTTTCCCATTGTTGCGGGTGTTTAAAGCGTTATGATGTAATCGGTGAAAATAGTCTTTAAATGGAAAGCATGCAGTTCCATTAAGGCAGTCAAATACAAAGCAGCATGCTCTCTTTTGTAAAAAGTTATCAACAGTTAGAATTCGAAGATCACAGTTCTGCGAACTGCATTTTGGAGAAATAATTTCAAGGCTTCGGGTCTCAATGGAGCGGATCATGCGTTTGCGGGACTCTGACCATCCAAGACTAGTATAGCCGCAATACGTAAATATTGGCATAATCATCGATTGGTAAATTCGTTGGGCAGTGAAAGTATCAATACTGGAACGGATGCGCCGTAAGAGGTTCACTCTTCCTGCTGCCTTCTTGTAAATTTTTTGAAAATGAGTTTCAAAATTAAGTGTCGGGTCCAGATGCACGCCGAGGTACTTATAACATGTAGTGATGTTGATGGGAAAACCGTTGACTGAGAGCTTGACTTGACAGCCTTGAAACAGGTTCAACCGCTTACCGGTACCAAACAGCATCACCTCAGATTTTCCTTTCTTTAGATTAAAAATAAGTTCATTATCACGAAACCAGTTAGATAGATTATCTAAGTCCTGTGAAAGACTGCTTTGTATCGCATCAATATCACTTGAGGATGTAAAAATCACCGTATCGTCAGCGTAAGTGATAATCTTACAATGACAAAGCGGACTATGCACATCATTAAAGAAGATGAGAAAAAGGAGGGGCCCAATTCCCTTGAGGAACTCCAGTGTTAATTGGATTTGGTTCAGAAAGCACACCGTGAAATTGAACGATCTGCTTACGATGGAATAAATAATCAGTAAACCACTGAAGTTCCATATCATATACACCAAAACGGGACAGTTTACTCAATAAAATGCAATGACTAATGGTATCGAATGCCTTTGATAAGTCAATAAAAACTGCTCCTGTCGCCTTTCCACTATTGGCCTCCTTTCTGATGAGATCAGTGAAGTAAGTAACAGCTAGTTCCGTTGAGCGGTTCGGACGGAAACCAAATTGGTACTCAAAAAGTAGATTATGACGCTCTAAATGAGCCATCAGCTGCTTATAGACTATCCTTTCCAAGATCTTTGACAAAGTAGGGAGAATTGAGATAGGCCTGTAATTGTCAACCTCAGCCAGAGACCCTGATTTGTATAGAGGGATCACCTTTGCCACTTTCCACTCACTAGGCACAACTCCAGTTTTTAGAGATAAATTGATGATAAATGTCAAAGGCGTGGTTAAAACATAGGCAGCGTCTTTGAGCAGTCCCGGGGGGAAATTATCCAGTCCAGACGCTTTTTTCCGCTTAAGATTTTTTAGCTCCTTAAGAATGTCTGATTCTTTCACAGCTTTAAAAGTAAACTGACTTCCCGTGAATTGCTTGGGAAGATTTTCTTCAGCAGGTTTGCTCCAGACAAAGTCACGGAGTAAGATTGATTTCCCTTTCAGACATCTGGCAATGGAACTGAAATATTCGCAGAAGCTATTTGCAATGAAGCTTTTGTCAGTTGACTTCGATCCATTTATCACAAACGCCGAACCTTGATCAGAAGGCGACTTGGTAGGATAGAGTTTCTTGATGGCTGCCCAAAATTTATCCGGAGAGTCAGCACAATCTTTAAGGAGATCGCGATGATATCTGCTTTTGCTTTTTTTAACAAGGCCAGAAACTCTGTTGCGTTGCCGTTTATAAGAAGACCAATCGTTTTCTTGATTAGTACGACGGGCTTTCCTGAGCAAACCATCCCTGAGATTCATCTCTTTTTTGACATCCGGAGTCAGCCAAGGACATAGTCGGCCTTTGACCTTCTTTAAGATTAGAGGAGCGTGCTTGTCGATACACTGTTGCAGTATGTCACGAAAAGAGGCCCATGCCTCGCTTATGCTGACAGATGAATAAACTTCTTCAAAATTCGCAGAATTTAGCTCTTCGCAAAATGGCTTGGGGTCATAGTTAGCAAAATTCCGGCAAGTAATGATTCGCGGATTGAACTTAGCATTGTTTAGCTTGCGAGCACATCCAATGAGCTCATGATCACTCAGGCCAGCTGGAATTACTTTCACCGAAGAGATGTTATGTGGTACGTTACTGCAAATAACATCAATTAGGGTCTTGGACTCACGCGTAATTCTCGTGGGGGTAGTAATGAGTTGTTTCAGACCAAAATAGGTGAGAATGGATTTCATTTCTTTGTGATCCGAGGACACCAAAATATTACAGTTAATGTCGCCTAAGAGAATACATTCCTTGTTTTCAGCTGATATTGTCGAAAGCATTGATTCAAATTTGCAATTAAAATTTGCGCAGAGATGTTTAGAAGAATCCGGAGGGCGGTAAATAATTCCAACTAGATAAACTTTTGGTTTTAGGAAATAAAATTTCAATCCAAATGCATTCAATATCCTCTTGCTCGAGATCCATTCGTCTTTGAAAGGGAATAGATAAAGAAATATAAACACCAACACCTCCACCTTGACCAGAAGCCCTTGACTTTGCAATAAACGTATAACCTTCAATTTGAACCTCGGCTTCGCTTTCGGTGGATAAATGTGTTTCACTGACCGAAAAGATGTGTATGTTCCTAGAGCCATCCAGGATTTGACAGATGATAGTTTTGTTTGCCAATAAACCTCTAATATTTTGATGTAGAATTTTAAGGCCCTTTTTAGAGAGAAGCTCGCTAAGTTCGGGGATGACATATCGTTGAGCATCTTCTTGTTGATCTTGGTCAGCTCCATCTTGGGTGTTGTTGTTAAACAGACAAGAATTGCAGATGACTCCGCTATCATCGGAGCAGAAGCATTTCAGGTGAAACTTTAAATGACATTGCGAACAAGCCATCCTGCTTTGTCTTTTCTTCAAAGCTTTTAAGCACGAGCCACACCTATCAATCGGTCCAGGACAAGTTTCGATATCGCCTGATAGGAGAAGCAGGAGCTGAATTAGCGAAGTTCTCGATGTTCGATGCCCAATTCCATTTATCTGGCGGTAGGACCAAAGCGAAGAGTAGATAAAGGTTTCTTGTAAACCCTGGCATTGCTCCATATCGTATAGTACGTTTGAACTGCAGAAGGCTTGCTTTTTTATGTAGAAAATAGCAAAAGTGAACAGAGCGAAATAGCACACAACCGCTCGTAACGACGCCATACTGCACTCGCAGCACTAAGGTTAGTCATAAACATGTCTGAGGAAAACACTGAGCAGATAACGAAAGAACCTGATACTATAGTCAAGATCAAAGACCCTAGGAGAGTAGAGGCTGGTAAGAAGTTATCAGCCAATAATAAGAAAGCCAGGGAAGCTTTGAAGCGAGAGCAGGAGAGAGAAGCTGTGAAGCGAGATCGGGAGAGAGGGGCTAAGGCCCGTCAAGATGAGGATGAGGGCGCTTCTATGGATGTTAATGCCTGGATCCCTAGTTTATCTTTCCAGAATGTGTTAACACTCGGGTCCATTGGGCTCGCTGCCTATGCCCTATTCACAAATTATAGGAGTAGGATAGCTGACTTGCGTGTACCAACTCACACCTTCAACCCACCTCCCGTCAAAAACACCGATGATAGCATGAGGGCAGCTGAACAAGAAATTAGTTTAAAAGATGGGTGGATGTAGTCCATAAATGGCTGAGAACAAGCTCGTAAAGACCGTTACTGACTCTGCAATGCTCGTTGGGCTCGCAGCCGCTGTGGGTTATGTGGGCAAAAAGGCTCTGAGAGAATCGTTCATTGGTGATCCATCGTCCAGTGTCATGAACTATGGCAAATGGGTCGCTGTCTTGTCGGCAAGCATGTATTTCAAAACTTACTTAGAGGATCAGAAGATACTACCCAGTTACTGATGAAAAATGGACAGACTCAAGCTTGCTGAGAAGCAATTCAAGAGAGCTTTAATGAATCATATCAGAGACTCCTTTTTGGATACTTTGGTTGATGCTGAAGGAGACTATAATGAGACAAACGAATCTTATGAATACAAGCCTCTTGAACTACCTTCCATGGACGAGATGGTGAAATGGTATTATGAAGACTACCCAAATCTCTACTCTGAGCATGAGCCGGAATTGAAAGATTACCTAACCAAAAACAAGAGACATAGAGTGCCCATAATCCCGATTATCACACTCGCCAGCTTACTAACTCTAGCATTATACTTACTACCAAAATTGCTTAAGAGACAAGATAAGTAGTATATAAATGGCGAGTATAGCGATCATGCTTGGAGGGGCAGTCCTCAATGCAACAGCCTTCATTGGTGGTAATTATATAGCAAAGGCCCTTAGTGGGTCATCATCCGCTGATCTTTAACTTGAAAGAGAGAGGCATGACAAAGCAATGGAGAAGTACCAAAAAGACTATGCTGTGTACCAGGAGAAGCGATTGGCTTACATTGACTTCATGAACAAGAGGAAGGGTGATGCGAATCAGGCCTCTGAAAACATATCAAAGACGGATGAAGCGCTGAAATTGTACAGTCAAATGGGCAATCCTCCCAAGTTCTCTGACTATTACCGACCGAATGGAGACCAAAGAATGGGTGAGATGGCTTATGTCTCCGGTGGGATGTTAGCCTTGGGATATATCACAAGCAAGTGGCTGTGATAAACTAATTTAGAAGTTCCCATATTTGATATCCAATATGGCAACTGCCGATCCTGATCTTGATCCGACTAAATTAAATGAATCAGGTACCAGTGGTGATGGTGGTTCTGATGATATTCCACTTACTACGTATACATCAACATCTACCACTCATGGTGACCCAGACATAGAAGAAACTTCGTTAATTGATGATAATGATGAAACCAGACCCTTGATAAGAAGGGAAGGTGACCGAGATTATGCTTGGAAAGAGATTAGACGCAAATTCCCCAACGTCGATCCTGCAAACTCTATATTTACAGCAGACACAGATGAATATGGTAGAGTCGTTGTACGATTGGAAAGACGTAATTCCAGACCATATGTATTATTCAAAAGTAATGGTGAAGTGAATGATAAAATACCTAAGAGAATAATGGATAGTCTAGGCCCCAGCGCAGAGGCAGTTATTGAAGCTAATGATAGGAGAATCAGTAAGCTTAAAAAGTTTGTCTCCAATCAAAGGGAAAGATTAAAGTCACTCTTGGAGAAGCCCAATAAAACAGCGGAGGAGCAAACTCAACTTGAATTGCTAAATAGAGAGTTGGAAGACCAGGAGAGACAGTTGGCTACTATAGAGGAAGATAATGAGCAAATACAGGAACGAATGTCATTGCGAGACCGGGTGAAGGCCATCTTCAAGAAATATGGGTTCACGGCATTTGCCGTTGTGAGTGCCGTTAGTGTGGTCATTGGCGTTATCGTGTCTAATCTTTCCAAAGGCCTATCCAAATTGGGTAAAGGTGTGGGGGATGGACTGAAGACCATCGGTAAGAAACTCGGTGAGATATTACCCGGTATGGTGGGAGCGATCGTGAGCTTTCTGTTCAATACTGCTGGAGAGGTCATTTCATTCCTGGGTAAGAACGCTTGGCTATTGATCGTCGCTGTTGTCGTGTACTTCGTAGAGCAATTAAAGAAGAGGCGTCGTTGAATGTAAATGTGGAGCTATTGCGTCAAAGAGAGAAAACAAACTGAATGCGTGCCTGGCAGTGAAAGATACACCAAAACCTCGAAGGGTAGGTATATGATGAAGTGTAAATGTGCCAGCTGTGGTATAACCAAGACTCGATTCCTCTCAGAGGCTGAGTATAGAAATTTAAAGAGGACCAAGGGATAGTCCAAAATGTTGAGCGTTACAATATATGAGTCTGAAACTAGGGTGTGCTTGGATCCTCCTCTGGACAAGGTTCGGGAGATACAACTCCTGGATTGCAGGATACCTAAACGATTTGTGAATTTCAAGGATCGCCAGGGCTTACTCAATGAGGACAATCGCCCCTTCATAATAATCGAGCCCGGTACATATTCACTGCGCAATATCCATGCGATATTTCTCAATGATACGGATAATGCCAAGCTCTCAATCATTGAGACTGATACTGTTGATTACCTGTATTCCAATAAGAGCTTCAACATTAAACTTACGAGAGGGCTACAAATTGGTCTGGGGGTGCCTGAAATCATAAAACCTGGCAAACTATACCCCATAAATCTCCAGATCAAAGAGCCCCTAAGACTTACGTGCAGTCTAGTGGATAACCGGTCATCATATATGAATAGTGCTCGATTTGTAGGCCCCGTGAAGATCTCCCCCTCATACCTCCTTGCCAACATACCCTCACAGGATTATCCAATCATCCCAGCTCAGAAATTTAGAACTCCCATAAATCACTTCGATCTGAGCATCCTCGACATTGAATGGAACAAATTGGATCTAAAGGGCTCTCCCATCACCTTCAGCTTAAGATTCAGATAACATTTTAAAAGTATGTGAGAACCGTAACCAAACATGGATGAGTATAACGGAATCTATCCAAACTTGCCTCCAACGGCGCCTCCTCCTGATGGCCCTACTTTCAGACTACAACAATGTTGTGATGCTCTTAACAAGCTAAAAACTGAATTGAAGCATTACGAGACTGTACTCAAAAAGTATAACAGGTCCAAAGGCGCGCTCATAAACGCAAGCTCGACCTGTGGTATCCTATCTTGTATTTTGGCGGCTGGTGGATTGGGCACATCTCTGAGTGGTGTGGGAATTGTGGCAGCTATACCCTTGGGAGTGACTAGTGGAATACTTGTTTGCACATCCATAGCGTGTGAACAAATCTCCAAGAGTCTGGCAAAGAAAGCGGTCAAGCACCAAAATACAGTTATGCTGGCCAAAGCCAAAATAAACACAATCGAGGACCTGGTCTCCAAGGCGCTTCGTGATAATAAGATCTCTGACGAGGAGTTCTCCATGATAATCGAGGAGCTCAAGAAGTTTGATAAGCTCAAGGATGAGATCCGACTCAAGGCTCAAAAAAGCCTAATGAAGGGGGACGATCCTGTGGTCTTGAAACAGAGGGTACGAGAAGAGCTCCTCAAAGAACTCAAAGGAGGACCATAACCATAACGTACGATAAGACTTATTATTGATTTAAACACTATAACCCTTCAACACTGGATAGAAGATGGGCTTACTTGATGACTTCAAGAATAGGTATCCAAAGGCTGATTTGAGCCGATTCACATTTGTGAGTGATAGTTATGGTGGGTATATGAGGTGGGGGCATAATGGGATAACAGTCATGTCTTATGATGACCCTACCGGTAAGACATGGACTGATGGCCTTCCACCCAATTTGAAGATACTACTTTGGTTAGATTTGGGATTGGGTGGTAAGACAGTTAGCTCATTCCCAGATACTCTAACCATGACAGATCATTCTTACCCAATACCAGCCATTGACTTTGATGACTTTACCAGTGACACCACAACGATGCTAACCTCATTGGACATATACGTGTCAAACACCAAGAAGTTCACCGCTAAGATGCGTAACGTGTTTACATCCCAAGTTGTGACTTTCAAGTCTGGCAAGCAGAGTCGAAAGTGGTTGAACTCACCTGATATGAATTATTGGCCGCAACAACTGAACTTTGCAGTATGGTGCGCGACCTCTGGATGTGGTATCAGTCCCTTCGAGAGTCTAAACTATCCCAAAGTCGTAGCCGGCTTCGTAAAGTTTCACGTGTACTTCACCATAAGGCGTATACTCTACGAGTTGAGTGTGCCGCTGCCTGATGAACAACCATTTGCCATAGCGAACAACCCTTACAGTAAGGTTGCTTACCAAAGATTGCGCGCTGAATTCGGGATCGCTAATGATTCTGATTTCAGATGGAAAGGCGGGCGAAACGGTGGTCTTGGTGATATCTTCCTTGACTATGGAGCTGGATATCATGGACGGGGTGGAGGATTCCAAAATGTTCATGTGGTACGAAACTATGATCAGGATGCCAACCAATGGCCTGGCGCTGGTGGCAAATTCTCAGATGATGGTGGTAAGAAGGACAAGGGTGATCTCATCTCGTTCATTCGTAATCATGACTTCGCTGAATACAAGTATGCTTGGTTCATACCCACTAGTGGTTATGGACTCACCAAGGCTGGACTGGGTAGACTTAATCGATCTGCTGAGGCCTTCGTTTACTGTGTGTTGGGATCGCAAATTAATACCCGAAACTCGATTGTGGGCACTGGAGGTGGGGCAATTGAGACGCAACAAGAGTTCTTGGCCCTGTTTGAAAGTAGTGTGATCGAGAACGATATCTCAAGCTCAGTTCAAAGGTACCAGCTAGCCACTCAAGAAGCTAAATTAAGACTAGATTTGGCCATTGCGCCTGGAGTATGGCTAATGCCTAGCAATATGATCATAAACACAGAGAGTGTGGTTGGGTACAATAACAACCTGATGAAGGCCACTGATGATATGAAGTTCGGTTTTAACTCCGATGTGAACCTAGAGACTAAGCCTGTGGGGATAACCCATAACTTAGGCCCTTCAAAAGTTAAGTTGCCACAGGCAGCTGTGAAAGCTAAGGCTGCACAAATACAACCTCCGAGGATGGATGCTGAACCTGTGATCAAAGAGTCTCCCCCAGTTGATACTAGTACCCGACATGAAAATACTCTGATCGCATTGACCATTGCGGCCGCTGGGATAGGTTGGGCTCTGTTTCGGTTATAAATGACGCTATATGATTTGTAACGTGGTCCGCGTTACAAATACATATAATATTCTCATTACCTAGGGTTATGGCATTCTTTACAATCACGTCTATCTTTTCGATGAATACATAAGCCATTACCCCAACACTTTCTGCATTTGTATCTACTTATATTATGATGGCATATCTGTGAGCCTCCACATTCTTTGCAAGATGCCTTTTGTCTGTTGTGAGGGCATATTTGTGTTCCTCCACAATCCCTACAGAATGCTTTCTGTTTACCGTGAGGACACATTTGCGAGCCTCCACAATCTTTACAATATCTTTCCACTCTACCATGTGGGCATCCTTTTGAGCTTTTAATGAGTCTCCTGATCTTAATTACAAACTCATCAAAAACGTGCTCTGGGATTTCGGTTATCTTAATACTCTTAGTTCTCATCTCTTTCACTGGCAAGTTCTCCATGATATCCCCCACCGGTCTCATCTCTTTCACTGGCAAGTTCTCCATGATATCCCTCACCGCTAAATTCTCTGGCTGAACATCAGCCAACACTTCGAGGAGCTCGGCCTTTCTGAATTGACTATACCTCTTCACTCCAGCATTTTTGGCGATTGCCCTCAACTCTTTCACTGGCAAATTCTCCATGATCCTCGCTTGTGAATACCACTAATACCTTTAAGGCGTTTCAATCTCAGCGCGGGGCTGATTTCACTTTTTTAAAAATGCCAAAGGTGATCACGTGACTAGCCCTTCAACATTCCACACATTCCATTCGAGGGCGTTGGCCATTCGGTAAAATGTAAATTTTTGGGGACACTTCGTGACATGGTACATGGATGATTGAGCCAGAATCCGCACTTTCCAACTACTCATGAGCCCACTTACAAGCCCCCTGGCTCCAGCAACTTCAACCACAACCTGATTATCTTCATGGGCATGTAAGAACGTAAACGTGAGGAAAGAAAGTAAATATAATTTTTTTTTCAGCACCTGTGTCTGGCATGTGACAATGTGCTCACTCTTTGCAAGAGATTATTCTGCAAACAGATAAAGTCTCTAGTGCTCTCAGAAAACAGAGTGTCGTTTGCATTGTTTAGTGCCCTGTACGAGTGCTGCGGGAAGGTTGTCGGCAGCCGAGAACAGACCATCATTGGTACAGCAAAATCATGGAAGCCAATAACTTACCCTCTGCATCTCATGCGGAATTAAAGAACTCTCATTCTAGTGAGTATAAAGTTAAGGCTGTTCAATTTTCAGAAGAGTCTAACAGTAACCGAAAAGCCGCAGCAAAGTTAACTGTTGACAGGAAGAGAATTAGGGAGTGGAAGCAGAAAAAAAAGGAATTGGAAGCTCCTGGCAGAAAAAGAAAGCGGCTTGAAGGAGGACGAAAGCCATTCGATGAAGAATCAAAAGAATCGCTGTTGCAGTGGGTGCATGAGCGCCGTTCCCGAAGCCTAAGGGAGAATGATTGCAAGCAAATTTCTCTATAATGAGAAATGCAAAAAGAAGGAAATGCCACCAATGTTGCTTACCAGTTCATGTTGGTTAATGCACTTCATTTCAAGACATGGCTTAGCAATCACATGTAAAACTACTGAGTTACAACGAGAACCCGAAAAACTTATCAACAAACTGATAGTGTGCCTACATATTACAGATTCGTCGGTAAAGGGAAAAATCTCGTACAGTGAAAAAGATATTATTGCCATGGACGAGACTGCTGTGTGGTAGGGCATGATTTCTTCTACTGCCGTGTACAACATCGGCAAAAGCACTATTCGACTGAAAACTACTGGCCATGAAAAAACAATGGTTTCAGTGTGTTTAGCTGCCAAGGGCGACAGAACTAAACTAAAGCCATTTATCAAAAACTGGTGCAAAGAGAGACGTAAAAACGCTGAATGACGAACTTAGAACAAAATGTATCGTTGTGTCGTCGACCAATTGTTGGACAAACGAAGAACTAACCTTGCATGGATCAACGAAGGCCTACGCCAATTTTCGTTTACAAGACGAATGTTGGTCTGAGACTCATTTGGATATCACATTTTACACACTTTTAAACAAGAGCTCACTAAGTGAAATAAACCATTCAAAGCTCAAGTAACCGCGAAAACGGACGAATGGATGGCAGAGGGTTGATGAAGGCACAGATGTAATAACTGGTAACAAATGCAATAAAGGTGACAAGTGCAAAGAACCTTTCGTCACAAATGTAACAAATATCTCATGGAGTAAAAATAAATCACATCCACTTGCAAAGGTATCAGGGCTAAACCACTATCTTTCTGGCCAGACGATAAGAAATATTGAAAAAGAATGTTTGCGGGGTCTGAAAAGAAAAAATAAATTATTAACAAACGTAAGGCGGGTAAAAAAGTCAAACTCTGCTGTGGGGCAACTCGTGAATGCTAAGATAGAGAAGTTTTGGTTAAGGTTGTGGATGTAGGTGAAGATAGATTCATAAAAAATGTTTAGGGGTTTTCAATTGGTAGGGCTTATAGTTGAGGAATGAGAAGATGAGACATACACACAGGTTTTTTGCGTGATCCAATGCAGATTGTTTTGCAATGTGTTCCTAGTGGTTTGTTTCACTCTCCTGGTGCAACACTAATAATTTGGTCTCCATCTTCTGTTACATCTGCTTCCGACAGTGATATATCTGAAACTCCATAAGGGCGTTCCTCAACTTCACACCAATCATCACTATCACTTTTTTCTCTGCCTGCATTGGTAGTAGTTTTGTAAATCATCTGTTGTTTGTCTGTTGCAATTCGATCATTTTGAAAATCAGTATTGGATGTGTAAGAGTTTTGTACAAATTCACTCCAATCCTCATGGCCAGCAGATTGTGAGCTTATTTTTATTACCTATGTATCTTGTACTTGTATACCCTCACTTTTGAATAAATCACTTGTTTCCACGAGATATTTGGATGCATCTAAGACTTTCTTAGTTCTAACATTCTGAAACTGATAATGATGCTTGTAGGTGAGACGCCTTTCGAGTTTTATGGGAATGGTTTGCGATTCGATAATAGGCCTTGGAAAACCGTGAACAGTTGAATTTACATCACTTGGTACATTAACAATACTTCCATGAATAGACAACTGACCACCCCTTGGTAGTTCACGGATTTGCATGAATGGGATACGAGGTGATATCAACCATTCTTCTTATGGCGTCGAATTAAATATGTCAGGCTTCTTCATTTTATTGGCTTTAGCACAGGTGGGCAACTTTCCTTTCTTTAAATTTGAGTGACAAGTTATGCAAATCCATTCGGTATCATTAACACTTTTCTCTCCAGTGCTACAAGAATTTAAAATATGTTGTGAACAAACCCTGCAGTTTTAAGCATTAAATTTCACTACAGGTGACTTACACCACAACTGGTCACAACAGGTAGATACATATTCTGGGCCACATTTAATGCTGTTGTGAAAAAGATTTATCATTGAAACTCCACTGTGTTCATTTTTCTTTGCTTGACGTAATTGCGTTTCAGTACCTGCTGTAGTTACTTTCCTTCTACTTTTCACTTAAGAATTCCTGTTGATTTCCCTCGTATGTTCTAGGTTGTCTGCTTCACGCTTTCTGAATGATTTTTTGGCAATTTCCCTTATTTGTTCTGCCTTTTCTACTTTAAGAAGTGGCCAATAAAGATGTGGACCTCTTGGAAAACATCACTGATCTTGCCCCATCTGACATATGGTTTGCGGCTTGGGGTCAAGCTGCCAAAACCCATTTACAAAAAATTCTCGTGCTTCAAAAACGAGTCCTTCGTTTGATGTACTTCTCTGAACCTAGAGCCCATGCTGTGCCTTTATTTATTTCCTCGAAAATTCTACCCTTACAAATGTTATATGCTGAAAAAGTATGTTCCATAATGTTTGATGTTTCCTGCATGAATGCTCCGTCTAACATCTGTGATTTCTTCACTAAAGCTAATTAAAAGCACAAACATGAGACCAGGTTTTCTTTGTCTGGAAATTATTATGTCCAAACTTCAAGACTGAATCTAAATCAAGATTCTTTTTCTAGGTTTGGAGCTAAACTTTGGAACGTAATTCCTAACGAATTTCGTCAACTCTCCAAAGGAGCTTTTAAGAAAAATGTTCATGATTTTTTGCTCTCGATAATGGAAGCAGAGGACGATTATGTTGAAGTGCCCATTCTCCTACAAAAAATGGCAAATTCTGCATCCTCGACTCAATGTACTAATAATCGATAGGTTCTGTTAGTAGTAAATTTGGTCGTAGTATCATTCTGTAAGACTATATATTTTGTAACTTCAGCTTGTTTTTCGGTAATTCGTATTTATCCAGATAGTTTATTTAGTTAATTTACAATTATTATATCATCTGTTGACTGTTGTAACCTTTCCTCTCCGCCCGCCTCGTGTAGCTTTTGCTATTTGCGGGTGGAGATGGCAAAATGATGTGCATGAAATAAAGTAATTGTTGTTGGTTACTTCTGTTTCTAAAAAATAACTTTACTGTAGTTTTCATATCCCAGCCGATGCCCCAAGTGTCCCTCTCTGTCCCTTATATTCTCTTACAAAAGCTAAATACTGCAATAACAACAGGCTTCAAGCTTGCAAGTGAGGCAAAGAATTATTTGCAATTACAATTTTGTTATTGTTATGTTCAAGTTTGGGTTCTCCAGAAATAAAGTCAACATTTTATTCAGGCTGAAGAATGAAAAATGAAATGAGCAACCCCCTCCCAATAAGCAACCCCCTCCAATAAACACCCCCCCCCTTTCAATTGAGCACCCTGGTCTTAAAAAATTTAAAAAGTGCCCAGGGTGCCACCTGGAGCATTTATGGTAGTTAAGAAAATGCAGAGTTTGTAATGCATGATAAACGTCTTCCGTCTGGCTTTTGGTCAGCAATCCGGGCTTTGACTACCAATGGCAGACGACTAGACATTGTATGGTTCGAGTAAATTCTCACATATCAACTCACTTGACTTTTATGATGACTTTCACTCAAGTTGATGAAACTTGGGTAAAGGTCAACAATGGTCCCATTTAGAACTGTGTGCGCCTGAACAACTGACCCAGGGAAACAACTATTTGTCCTGGCTGCAAGTTGTAAACAAACTTGTCATTTAAGAAGACCTTAGGGCTTGGCCATCTTTTAATTGTGCTAAGCTTTTAGAAAATCCATTTGAAAAGGTTACCTCTCACAACAAGGTCCTCATCTACACGAGCAAATGTGGTATTTGTTTGACCTTGCCTCAGTGGTTCTTCATGCTGGGCGGTATCGTCATTGCCAATGTCATCACCATCACCATTACAATCCCTGCTCTCACCATCAGCGAGTTCCAAGGAAGCAGTACCTGCATTAATATAATTTAGCCACACAACAGTTATTTTAAGAGCTGCCGGTTATGCCCACAACTGTGAGGTCATGGGGTCAAAATCCGATTCCGCTCTTTTACCAGGCTTAAATGCAATTTCCTCAGAAAATGATATATTTTCACTAACTAACCTAAAAACTGCTGATAAGAGACTGTAATCGGGCAAATGATTGCAATAGGACATTTACATTAGCCAATCAAAGGCTGGGACATTCATCAAAATGGGGGAATTGGTTGATATATGATAAAGAGGTCTTCAATTCGTTTTTCCCTTTGTATTTTTTTTCTTCGGAAATTGTAATGATTATGATCATGAGTGCATCGACTGCAATTGGTTGAAGTACTCGTTTTGGTTGGGTTTGCCAACTGTTATTTAAGAAGCGCCGGCTCTAAGATAAAATAGTTGCCATTAACTAAACAGTATCTTCATTTGATTGATTTAATTTCATATGATTTCATTTGATTTCATTTGTGCTTTACAGTGTCCCCAATTAGTACGTCAGTGCTAGATACAGTTGACACTCAGATAAAGTAAGATAAATACAATCCAGTATAAATACAATCCAGTATTTCTCGGCTTCTGCTATTTATTAGAGGACTAATGTTGTGTCATGACATGCTTCGCTTGCATCTTGGCGTCTCTCTCTTCATGTACACTTTACCACAAAACACAAACAATAGGCGGTGACTCTCAACAGCCTTCTTCAGTAGCAGGATCTGAGAAATCATTCTCTGTAACTGGCTCATCTGGTTGTGTGGGCCATTCTTGTAGCTGTCATTCAAGGAAACCACAATGATAAACTTAACCGCAAAGCAATAAAAAGAACATCATTCAGTAGGACCATGTAATCGTTCGCTTTAACAAACAGGCCTTTGTCTCGCTTCCGCCATATGAAACCGATAATGAGGAAAATGCAGCTACAAGCTATGCCGACATTAGATGTCTCAATGTTTATCCATGTTGCATTATCATTAATCCTTCATGTCCCCATTTGGCGTGTTCCCCTGACAGCTGAGTTTACGATCTAATTGAGGCAAATCCACGGGGTATAAAATGCTCTTTGGTTGACTCTGTTGTCAAACTACCATACCTAAAAGAAGTTAATGGTGCACTAAAACTGAAAAAACAATCACAATTACTACTACCAAGTGAATGGGCCCATGCTTCTCTCAGAGACGTTCTGGGTTGACTTTTTTGTTTTTTGCAAGAATGACTATCACTTGGAAAGAATTAGATCAGATAGTGGAATGCAAACAACCATGAAGGACACGTTGGATCAGTTTTATTTTGAATTTATGATTCAGAAATTAATGAAATGCTGACAGTGATAGTATGCTTGTACTTAACTTGTACTTATTTACCAGTCCTTAACATGATCCTGTAAAATATGCAGACTGGAAAGAAGCAATGATACAAAAGTTGCAAACAGTTTTGTTGTACATATGTAAATGTCTATTAGAGGAGTTTGTTCACTTTCACAAGATTTGTTAACAAGTCATCAGTTTTGAGGACAGTCATTATTTTGTGGGAGGGGGAAGGGGCAGAAAGGAGAAAGAAACTGGTATGCAAAATATTTTCAATAAGGAAACTACAATAAAAATATATGGAGACTGATTTTTTATGGCTCTCTCAACATGTATCCAGAGTCTGGCAATTTCTTGAGTGTTAGATGATGTTGTGAACTACTTACCTCCAGAAACATTACAACCCTTGCTTTTACCCAAGCATGGAGGAATCACCAATGTTGCATTTACTTTTTTGAAAAGGTCTTCAATCAAAAACCCCTCATCTGCCACTACTTCAGCCCCATCTTCTAACAAGTTGAGAATTCCACTTCGACGAGTGATCTCTTTATCTGACATAATTCCCTGGAACAGAGAACCTACAAAGGTAACTGAACCATTTGGGGAAATACCTACTAGGCCTTTATAAGTAGTGTGGCTCTTATAAGACGATTAAAATTCAGAATTAAGAACTTTGGAACTTGGAGTCTGCACCATGATCTCTGTGCAGTCTGTTAGCTTGAAACAATCAGACAAGTTGGCCTTTACCTGAGCCTTTGTGGGCCAAATAGGGATCTGACCAAGCATAAAATAAAGAAAATTAGCCCATGTCAAAAACACTCTACTAACTGTACTGGGACTAACTTCAAATCTAACAGCCATTTCTTCAACAGCAAAAACTTGCTTAATGCGCACTAGAAATAGAAAAAAACTAGTCAATTAGCGCCAAAGCACACTTTGTACTGGAGTCACCACTTTTGCCTTTAAAATCAACTGGGGGAAGGGGGGGGGGGAGGGGGTACCGCGCTGAACTCGAGACCAAGTGCTCATGTTCTTTGCATAAGGCTCCAACCAACTGAACACAGATTTTAATAGTTCATAAGAACTGAATCCTGTGTAAAACTGGATTTGCTCTTGGTTACTGGAAAATCTTTCTAATCCAAATTTGTCCAGGGACATGACATCAATCTTTTCCGACATAACAGCAATCATCTCCTCAAGTTCTGCTATCCTATTACAAAGAGCTTCTTCCTTGCTTGGTTTTGCTGATGATGGTACTGTGGAGGCAGACCCAGCCCTGTCATCACTTACTGCCACATCTTTGCTGAAGGGCGCCGGCGAGTCAAATCGAAGCCTTTTTCAGTCTTCGCGGATATAAATTCTCTGATCACTCTTGTTTAGGTTTAGCCCATGCAAATATTGATGGAACTACCTGCTTCTTTAACCGTTTCTTTCCAACCAATGCTTTTTCAATTTCGTCTGGTTTAAAATGTTCTGAACACACCAGTGTAGAGTCCTTTTGTATCTGTATACCACGGGAAAAAAGAAACAATTAGCGTTAAATAGCAATTTCAATTTTAATTTTTCGTTATCAAATATTTCGTTCTCGGAAATATTAGCTTGTCAAACTACTATGGAATTCGAGCTTAACTAAAGTTTATGTATGTAACAGATCGAATCAGGTTATGGAGAGCTAGAGTCTTCACACTCGCTAGCAACGGATTCAATGAAGTCAGAAAGCCTTAATCTAAAATAAATTACCCTCAAACGTGTACGTACTACGTAAAGTTAAAGAATCTGGGTGAGGAATTATGTATAATCTATAGAAATAAGCCTAATTAAGCGTGACAGTGATGACAAGTACAGTTCGTAATTAATTTCCGCGGTTCATACCTTGAAAAATGGACTTTCCTCACGCCGAATGGCTATTATCCGAGCCTGTCGTAGTTCCTTTTCTGTCTGAAAGTTAAAAAATCTTAACTCTTTACCACTTTTCTTGCACTCGCCGTTGTTGCAGTGTGGCAGACAGCAATGGTAGTGCACCATCTTGGAAATGATGCACGGCTAGTCTCGTTTTGAATCCAGTATGGCGGAAGCGTGAAAAAGGCCTATAATCAACGCTCTCATTGTTCATGAAACTTAACAGTGATGCATTCTAGAAAATGTTGTAAGGAAAGGATTGTTGTTCATCGCGGAAAATGTGATGATCATATGAATTCTTCTCTTGTCATACGATGTAGTCATTGGATGTTAATCGCGAAGTTTCGACTGCTTACTGCTACTTTTCTTCAGGCGATGGGGTAGACTGACTCCGGCTCACCGGAACTGTTCGGACCAGCCGTTCGGGCCAGCCTTCACTGTAACGAAACTGTTCGGACTAGCCGTTTTATCATGATTTCGGATTGTTTCAGTAGTAAACGGTTGGCTACTAAAACTTCCCGCTGGTCTTGCAAGTGTTGAAAATCATCAACAGTTTAGAAAGCGCGGGAAATCATCAAGAACCGTTGAACCATTGAAAAGAGACATTTGGCTACCCATTGGAGGTGTTGGTAAAGGCCTTTGGAAAAATTTACACAAGCCGTTGGAAAAAAAATGCAAGCTGTTGGAAATTTTTGCACACCTGTTGAAAGAGTTGGAAAAGCCATTGACTACCTGTTCATTAGCTGTTGGATTTTACACGTTTAACGGAAAACCCGGCGTTGTGGGGGTTTTCGAGTGAGAGGTCACATATATTCCAAAAGTTAGGTTAGGTATTGATATGAAGAAGGCAGAGCCATGCTGAATGAGTGCAGCTTTTTTAACACATGATTGCAGCAAGTCCTGCTCGGCAATGAACTTAATTTCTAACCCTCTGCAGCTATAATATAAGGATAGACCGGAACAAAGCTTCTTTCATTATACACAGTAAAGCTGCATTTTTGATTTTTAAAAACCTGCGTGATTTTTCTGTATTAATTCTCTACGTAATGTGTTATAGCCGTGAAGTGTCATTTTCAGGACTTCCTTGAAAGAAAATTAGGTTGTCCATTGGGTTTCCCTATCCACTGGTTTAATACATACACTACGAAAATTATCATTACCCTCAGCGACCTTTACTTCTTAATTCAAAAACCGACGGAGCTGGCCTTATGGCCTACTGTATATTGTTTACAAGTCACCTAAAGGAAATTAAGAAACAAAACAAAATACTTACTCTCTTGATAACTATCAGAATTGGCGATTGAGTGCCTTGAATGATGACCATGAGTACCAATGGAAGGAGACCGAAACAAAACCTCTAAATAAGGAGACAAAAGATAACTTAAGCTGAGGGCCATGATACTGTCTAGCTGAGACTGCAGCACCAATAGAAAGACAAAGTACCACAGCTGTTGTACAACGTCTGTTGAACATATACTAAAGTACCTCTCGTCAATTTTTCATTTTATTGAATTACTTGCACCATTTTGCATTAATCCACTCAGCGGGACTACTTTAACTTTTGCTTCATAAAACGTACGGCTCATTACGGTGGCCCATAAGTGCAAAAAAACACAACACTTCCATCTCTAATCACAATATAGTCAATTCTCTCTTAACAGACACCTCTATAAGATTGACACCTCTCTAAGACGGACACCTGGTGTTGGCACCTGCCATTTGTTAGTCCAGTTACCGTATTTACCAGTGTATAATACACACCCATGTATTATATGCACCCCATATTTTCGACCGTAATTTGAAAAAAAAAAACAGTTTTTGCATCACTGTCAAATATTTTATCAAAAGAAAAATGGCTGTAGAAGAGAAGTCGATCCACCAGGAATCACTACAATATCTGTGTTTTGATCATTTCGTAACGCGTGCAGAATTGGAGGCATTTATCATGATCAATGTTATCGTAGACATTTCTAAAGCTCCCTAAATTGGCTTTGTCCGCTCGTACCTTTCACAAACTCCTGTGACAATTTTTGTAACATATTCAGTTATGCTTTGCTACTCTTGTGTTCGTGCCGGCTGCAGTTTGTTGTGTGTACTGCTTTCCCCGACAAAAAATAGACATCAAAGAAATGAAAATAACAATTTGAACCAGGGATGTGTTGTACATTTCACCGTATGTGATCTGATATAAGTACGCGAAATTTATATGTACTGTTGCTAGTTTGTTTACACTTTTGATTTAGTTCTAGCACCTGCAGAGTTTCAGGCGTGAATATCTGAGTGGACCAGGAAGTTGGAAATCACTTGAAAATAACTTTAAATGCTGAATCATCTTAGCCGATTAAAAGAAAAAAACAAAACAAAACAAAACAATGTTGACCGGCTTTTTCTTAAGAAGTTTTGTTTTGACCTGCCTGGCAAACGCACCGTGACAACGGCTATGAGTAATTTAATTGGCCTTGTTTAATTTCAGGCTCTTCAGTTCTCGTCACCGAAAATAAACCATGGACTTTTTTGCTCCCGAGCATCCACAGCACGTGATGACAGCGGTCGGTACGAGTGGTCCCCAGTTCACAGAGCAGGCCAAATCTTGGTTAATACTCTGGACTTGTTGTTGTTCCTGGATATCGCTTCTTTGCTTTCGTTAACTTGGGATTACGCTAAATGACAACAAGTGCCACAATTGTTTTTCTTGTGAACATTGTCGCAAGAAAGGCCATTTCACCAAAGTATGCCGAAGCAGATTAAATTTCAAGAAAGTCAATACAGTGAATCCACTGGCAAAGAGTACACTTACTGCATCACTCTCCATTCCATGCGTGACAAGATACAACCGTTTACTGCAGTAACCATTGGAGGCAAGAGAGTGATATGTCTTATTGACTCAGGAGCGGGAGTGAATCAATGTGATCCACACATGTTCTTTCAATCAGCTGGAAAACATTCACATTACACCTACCTCGAAGAGGATCTATGGCTACAGATCTTCTGAGTCTTTACCAGTCATTGGCAAGTTTGAAGCTGAAATCATGTCGGAAGTAACAAGCAAATCGACGGTCACGCAATTCTGCGTTGTTGATGGATGTGATGTAAATTTGATAGGTTATGAGACGGCAACTAATCTCGGGCTGTTACACATAATTAACAGTGTGTCGACACCCACAGTCGATAACATCATCGAGGATTACAAAGATTGCTTTGAGGGGCTGGGAAAGATGAAAGGAAGAACTGCAAAATTACATGTTAATGACCGTGCAAAACCATTGGTCCAGAAGTACCGCTGACTACCATTTCACATCCGTGATCAAGTCGAGGCTGAGCTCAAGAATCTAGAGGAACTTGATAACAATGTGACTTCATTCGCAACAGGTACATAGAGCAAGACCTCTTTTTTTCAATAGCTCGAGAAATCTACCACTCTTATCAGGGCCACAACACTAACAGTTACGACATATTCACCCTGCCAAGACCTTCGTGATCATCATTCGAAAAAAGGGACGAGGAAGAAAGAAAAGTTTCAGAAAGGGAAAACATCGTACTCGTATCCTCTTTTGAATAGGCCTAAACCTTTCCCATTTTAATAACTATGTAGCAATACCTAAACAAGGAATTAGAAGGGGATGCAAGCAAAAGAAAATCATCTTATATCAACAAAATCAAAATCAACGTTCCGTGTATCATCCGTGTTTTACGCCACCATAACTGTTCATTCACTTTTTCCCCGGCATAACAGGTGGGGGATGGTAATGGAGCCAACATTGTTACAAAAGACCTCCTTAAGATGCTCCGATAGTGTAAAGGATAACGCTATTGAACAGGGGTACATATTATATCGACCCCCTTTTGTAGTTACCGGGTACGGGTTTTTTACCGGGTCCGGTAATCGAAGAGCGGGCTCGGATGCCCAGAGATAGGAGTATAGTTTCGCTCGCAATCCCACAAATTCGATGATTTGCTCCCCTACGGCTTCATCTTTACATTTTCCAACGACTTTCTTGTTCACACCTGTTGGAATACCCGATGGATGATCTGTAGGAACATTACTTGTATCAAACCTAGATTCTACATCTGAGCTAACATCTTTACAGAAATCTTCAGTCTGTATTTCATACTTTAAGCTGTCCGTATCCGTAAATAATAATTTGGCCTTATGTCCATATTTCGGTTTCATATAATCATAGTGGAATTCATACATTAATGTTTTGCTCAAGTCCAAAATACACATACCCAGATAAACCGGTTTATCGAATGTTAGTTCGGGTTTTCCCATATGAACGGCGGCCAAATTCTCATCAAATATGGTGAAATGCTCATAATAAGGTTGAATGGTTAATTTCTTCGCGCTTTTTAGATCCTTCGCTAATTTGATATCTTTCCGGTTTCGGATATTTTCCATGGTTTTACCAAATACGGAATTGTTAATGAGTTTAAAGAAATCCTTTTTGAAATCATTCGTCGCTTTAGCACGTAAACGAGTACTAAACTCGATAATATTACATGGCTTCATCCAGGCAGATTCCTCAAACGTTATACCCTTACGAATTTTGGTAAGAATGAGTCCATGGCTAATACACTGCTTTACGTTTTCGCGCTGGAAGACATAGTGAGTTTTGCGTTGGAGAGTAGGAATTAGTTTATCCACCTTATCCACAGTTATATGTTCTGGAGCAAAGGGATAATCATTGTGTAAATCATGCAAGTCTCGTGGATGACTTAAGTCAACGTCTAAAATACAAGGCATAGTTTCCCAATGATCGAGTTCATCTTGAGTCATCCATCTGAATCCATGAGTGGGTAATGGTTGACTCATTGCCCATCCATATAGGTTATTCGCATCCAGGTACATGAGGAATTTGCTTGGTCGTTTTGGATCGTAATGTTTCATGTATTTGTTATTAGCCTGCCTATACCTATAACTGATCATAGACAACCCACCGCGGGTACCTGCTTCTATCTTGAGTAACATTTCAGTATCCTTGAATAATTTCAACTGGACTCCCGTTTGTTTCAAACAGGCATCCCATGCAAGACCAGGGGCGGTAAAATACCAGAGTGGATCCAATTGATAATGTTCCAGACATAAATCTCTAAAGTTCTCGAAGACGTCAGCTAATAATAGAACGTCCGACTTTAAATATGTCATGATAATCCAGCATAGATTTTATATTGAATTCGCTCCATACTTTTTAGCGTGTTAGTTATCTTCCTTCTTCTTCTTTTGGTTCTCGTGTAGGTGAATCGATTTTAAATCGACAGGTTAATATAAATCATATTTTCACTGGTTTTTTCACAGTACGAATGTATTTAAAACAAAAAGTCTAATCATATCCAAAAATGATCTTGTATCGCCCGTATCACCATCAATTCGATAGGTGTGAAGATAGTTTGGAAGCGCGGCTTGGTGTTCTCTTACAGCATATCTAGCCGGACTTGGGTAATTTTGGTAAAGTTTAGTTATCCGCTGTTTACGATTTTCAACGCGTTGGTTAACTGTCTTACGAATCGGTGGTGGAACGTAATATAATAACCAATCAGTGAATTCTCTCATTCGACGACAAGTTTCTGCAGCGAGTTTTTCAGTAACTCGTCTTAATGAGCTTTGAGTAGTTGTAGGTGGAGTTGAACGTAAAACTGGCACATTTATTTCCGGTATGGGTTAATCAAGAAGGCTCATGTTAAATAATTATAATTAGCTCAATTTTTTTAAATCATGTTACTTAAGGGTATAGAATGTTAGTATGAATATATGTGGAGCTATTGTGTGAAAGAACGAAAAGAAATGGAATGTATCCAAGGGAGTGAACACAAGTAATGGTAAATACATGATGCAATGCATATGCGCTAGTTGTGGTGCTAAAAAATCGAGATTTATCTCAGAATCAACATATCATATTCGTAAACAATTATATGATATCAATATCAATCCTAAATATGTATTGATGTTTGTGATGTATTTTTAGTTTTTCAGGGAAATGGTCGAAAAAAGATGTTTCCACCTCCCCGTACAGGGGTTTTTTTAACCTGGTAGTAATTCATAATGGATAGTTATAATAGGTCTAAAAATGCCATCGTGACGATTGCTATAAAGGAAAACAAAATATCGTCGTAATATGCTGATATATGGAAATCTGCTGGATTGGATATACGATACACGCTCTTCTCTGGTGTCTCATATATTAATTTTGGTTTGATATACACATTAACAGAGAGTTGTTTTAAACTTAGAACAGACATGATAGTTTTTTTTTAGATTCAATCAAATTTTAGTAACCTGGATGGTTCTGGGACATGGATCCTATGTTTTTTTATGCAGAGTTTTATTTGAGCAAGTTTCTTGATTCCTGGATGGTTAAAATGTTAGTGACGTTGACGTAGGGTCTATGCGAAGTTGGTTTAGTGACGATTAATTTTATGCAAAGTGACTGCTGATTCTGTGATAGCTCAGTAGAAAAAAATTGACTTGATTTTAATTTATTTTCGGCTCTCCCAGAGTCGGCATGATTAACCTACTACGTCTATCGATAGTTATTCGATGAACGCGTTTTCAGTGTTTTGGAGAAGGATCTAGTGCAAGCTTCATGTATTTCTTTATATGTATTATGCATCCGAACCAGATCCAATCAACTTCCAGACAAAATTTAGATCTTAAAAGTACAATGACTTATCAAGTCAATCTCAGAAAATGGAAAACGTGTGAAACATTTGATTGGCTTTCAGCTCCTTACATGTACCGTAGACCATATTGCAAATGAAGTTTGCAAAACTCTCAGCAAGTATCATAAATTATTTATATGAAGTACAATAAGTAGTACATACTTACACGTAGGAGCTACTTACCTTCTTGTGCAGCAATCGATTCCAACTTGGCCATAAGGGATCCTCTAACTTTATTTAAATCCGAGATATCTATACTATCTTTAAGGTACTTGTATGGACTAACACTTTTTTGCACTGGGGTAGGCAGATGTACCGGAGACTCATACAACCTGATGGAAAAAATTTGAATCATGCCAATGTCATCAAATACCAGACTGCATACTACACCTTTTGCTGTTCATTTAGAGAAAATACGCAATCATTTGCACTAAAAGTCATTCAACTGCGCAAAATCCACACTCAACACGGATACCTACATAATTATAAACATTCAATTAAGTTTCAAGACTTTCATTTACGTAAAACGAAATTCAAACTCGACAAAGCAACTTTTATTTGCGAGCACTGTTAATTCAATAACATCAAAAGAATATTCTTTGGCGTGATCTGGCATTCATTTTAGTGAAAAATATATTCAATAACATTTTTAACCATAGCTAAACAGTCAATAGCATCAATGAACAACCAATAAAAGTTGATTGATAATCATTAGCGCGCTTATACAAACAATAGTGTTCTTTACATTCATTTCGCAAAAATCTTTTTTCAAATAAAAACGCTACATAATCAGCATGAATTATGAGAAAACAAATGAAGGGAACTTTGAACATAAATGCAAAGCACGTTATTAGCCTTCAATTTCCTCGCCATTAAGACAAATTTGGCAAATGGGTTTGCATAAACCGAAACCACTGGTAGGCTCTTAGCGTCAGTTATAACACATATGTTATGGAGTGAAGGTATTTTTTAGCACATGTGGGGCAAGTTACGTAACTTTTCTCACCACAAACCCGTCTATAAACTAAAAAACGGCTTAAAACAATTTCTCGAATTCTCTGTGCTGTGCGGTTCATCTGTGCGTTTTTTTTCTACTGTACTTTATACTTGCATAAAATGCCACGAAGAAATAGGATTCCTACAGAACAAAGAGAGCGAGTAATCCGCGCTTTTGAGGACGAAGCAGAAGATTACTTGTTAGTGGCACACACATAAGGAGTAAATCGTTCCACGGCGAGAGGAATCGTCGCTCGATACATTAGAGAAGGGCGTATAAAAGAAAGACCATGCGGGGGCCGAAACAATGTCACGACAAAATGAGGCAATACTTGGAAGATATCATCAATGGGAACTGTATTCTTACACTAAGCCAAATAAATGGAGATTTGATGTGAAGACTTGCTGCCAAACCTCTGATTCATGACCGGGCCGTTGCTCGAAACTTGGAAGTAAAAATGCTGTTTCGCGTTACACTAGTTCGGCCCATCCCAGCAGACAGAAACAGACCTGATGTTTTGCAAAGAAGCAAGAATATGCAAACTGGTTGATGAACCATGCCATTATGCGCCACCGTGTATTTATTGATCAGTGCAGCTACATCTGGACTGCCAGAAATCACGGGAGGGGGCGAGGCTGGGTGAGCGTGCATATAGACAAGTATGCGGCCAGCGAGGACGGAATGTGACCGTGGCCCTAGTAGTATCGCCCATTAACGGTCTGGTGTTTCATTCCGCCTATATCGGCGGGATGAATGCACCTCGCTTTAACGACTTCTTGGCCGAGACGAGGCAAGATCTAGACCCCGACGAGGAGGTTATCTTCATACACGACAATGCGCCAGCACATCGAAATACCGCTATCCCTGTGGCCGATACCAAGCTGGAGAAGCTCCCGGCCTATAGCCCATTCCTAAACATGGTGAAGCAGGCAATCAGCCCACTGAAGGCAGCATTAAAAGGAGAAGTATCGAGGCCCGAAATACAGGGTCAAATGGACGACAGAGCGGAGGCTAGACACCTAGGTACATACATACATACATACATCCTTTATTATCTTTCCCCATGGGGGCTTTTCGAAGACATTATGGTACACTATTCTACAATTAAATACTAATATATTAAAATTAATAATATTACATTCTAATTTAAATAATCACAAATTTAAAAACTCTACGATTAATTTACGTTTCAATGCTTTTTTAAAAGTTGAAATAGGTATCCCGAGATGCGAGGGGAGATGCGAACCCGATTGCTACTCGATGCTCTTCAGCGCTCCATAGATGTTGTAACTGACGTTAAGGCCTACCAGTGGTTTCGGTTCATGCAAACCTATTTGCCAAGCTGTATTAATGGCCAGGAAATTGAAGGCTGACTAGACGCTTTCGGGAGCATTCACTCGGGCTACACTTTATAATACGGCTTCGAATAAACGTGAATGTCAGTTTACGCGTCCATGACCGCAAGAAACCTACCAGACTGTATATCGCACCGCAATTCTTGTCGGAGTCGTGTTTAACCTGAGCGATTTTATCGGAAAGATTTCTAAGGTTTTACAGAAATTTCAGTGATAGTTGTGTTTGTTTACTAATCCGATTGATGTTGAGCAATCAGCTTTCTTGGTTCCCACGGTAGAAAAACAATTGTGAAACCTGATGCCATTTATCGTGATTTCAAGTTATCCAAGGTGAAGAAGCGATATGTGGGAAAAACAACAATATTACTCCTCAATCGGATATACTATTCTTCCGATTTAGCCTTTTTGGCCCTTTTCCCGCTAATCTCTTTCCACGCGACCACGCAGGAAAAACACTTGAGTTTGAATAAGAAAAGAATCCAGACATGGGTCTGAAAAGAGGCCCGAGGGAATTCGGGCCGACAAACAGTCTCTAAGTTAATAGCTTTGTTAGCCGTTTTGCGGTCATAATAACCAATAACTTTATTATAAAAAAAAAAACAAGTTAAATAGATTGTAGAAAAGTAGAAACAGTCTTAAATATCACTATGTCTAGCAATCCTTTGTAACGTCAACCGTTTGACCTGCAAGCGTAATCAAACTTTGAGCGTTATCACGCTTTTGTTGTCAACTCTGTGTTGCAACTACTTTCCACGCGACCACGCATGAGACAGACCGTAATTGAGAAAACTTCATCCAAAAATGCTACCAAAATTTAAATTAGATGAAAAAACCCTTGTAACCTCCTTTATTCGCGTAATGTTGTCTTGAACATATTGTTGACTCAAGGCATTCACCGACTTGTCTGTCTTGTCGCTGTACAAAATTCCTGTATTAAATTCAATTTTTGGATCCCAATGACAACAGTAGCTAACAATACAGGAGTTAGTAGTATTCATATGCATAACAATGGCTTTCAAAGATAGTTCAGAGTTTGTCACAGCTTCATATTTTGCTTTCATCGAGTTCTCTTTGAGTTCGCGGAACGACGAGGCCGAAAAGTGCTCACTGTTGTAGTTTTGGGTAGGTCTACGGCGAACGGCGTGTGCGCTTATAAGCGATGTGAGTATTCCTAGGAGAAACCCGAACATAAACAGAGTACACATCTTTCCCATCCAACATCAATGGTGCAATAACTTGACGACTCCGCGCGCAGCCTCGTTTTAATAATAGCAATACCCAAAGGCCTCTGCGGGTAGTCCAATTTGCGACGTTGTGATAAAAGTGATAAATGTAAGAAACTATAAACAATTTCAGGTTGAACAGTTTTGGGATGATATTACAGCTGCGCCTTTTCACGTCGCTCGGGTTTTTGAGGATAAGGATGATGTTCTCTGGGCATGGAACAAGTTATTCAAAGATATTTGTGACTTACAAGCTCCTACAAAGCGCGTCAAGATCCGGAGTCAATCTTCTCCTTGGATAAATAATGACATCAGACGGAGGATGAACTTAAGGTATAAGCTGTTTAAGAGAGCTGTTAGCACTAAAGATCAAGAGATCTATGCAAGATACAAGAAAGTTAGAAATGAGAATACATCTGAGATAAGAAACGCGAAGGCGCAGTTTTTCAAGGAAAAGTTAGCTGAAGTTAAATCTGCAGCGGCTTACTGGAATTTAATTGCAGAAGCGACAAATCCTGTTAGAAGAAACAGAATTGGACCTTTAAAGAGGGAGGATGGAAGCCTTGCCGTCAACGACGTAGAAAAGGCTAACCTAATAAATGATTTCTTTGCCAATATCGGCACTAGACACGGACGAGCTAGTAGAAATTTTCCACACCAGAGCGATCGCATCGGTTGTTCAGTGCCCTCTGTGACCGATATCACCATCTGCGAAGATTCGGTCCGACGTAAATTCCTGATGACATTGCACCTGAATTATTAAAACTAGCTGAGCCTGCCATTGTCTCTCCCTTGACCGGTCTATTCTCATTCTGTGCTCACCTCGGAGAAACCTTTACTGATTGGAAGAAAGCTCGTCTGATCCCGGTGTATAAAAAAGATGATGAAGCTGACACAAATAACTACAGACCAATATCACTTCTTAGTGTTACAAGCAAGATAATGGAATCTTGTGTATCAGAATCTGTCGTTCGACATGTTTTCCAAAATAACCTGGTTACAGACAAACAGTGGGCTTACCGTGAGGGGCATTCTACTGAACTATTTCTTGTACACCTGTCAGAAATCT